>MU105886.1:0-247984 GCA_012274485.2 Sinapis alba | reverse complement strand
TCTCTTATTAATCACTTGAGGAAACTACTCAAAACCTCAATGTTTCTCAATCACTCACAAAAGTCATAATCATAAGACATCCTAGATATCTATATTTATAAAACATAAAAGTCCTAAACACACTAGACATATGACAATTAGATAACTCCTAATTGCCAAAGGACTTTTATTAGTAACTTAGTTCCTAAGCTTAACAACACTATCTCTATGTCTTTGAGATATTTCACTGTCGTGTCGGTTACAAACACTTTGAGATGTGATGTGTTTGTGTCACAAAAAGCGTGTCTTGTAAGGATGTTTCTTAAGATTTTCTGACAATGTTTTTCTTTTTTTGTTTAATCTTTTCAGGATTTTAATATTTGTCCGAATCGTAGCTCTCTGTCTGTTTCTCTTTTGGAGAGCCAGAAACCCGAATGAGAAAGCAATCTGGTTATGGGGTCTCTCTGTAATCTGCGAAATCTGGTTTGCTTTCTCTTGGTTAATCGACCAAATCCCTAGGCTTTATCCGGTTAACCACGCAACCGATACGGAAGCCTTGAAGGCGAGATTCGAATCACCAAACCCGAATAACCCGACCGGGAAATCAGATCTTCCTGGAATCGATGTGTTTGTCTCAACTGCTGATGCAGAGAAGGAGCCTCCTTTGGTTACAGCCAACACAATCCTTTCCATACTATCCGTTGATTATCCTATCGAGAAGCTTTCTTGCTACCTCTCCGATGATGGAGGATCGCTTCTAACGTTTGAAGCAATGGCTGAAGCAGCTAGCTTTGCGAAAATATGGGTACCTTTTTGCAGGAAACATAAGGTGGAGCCGAGGAATCCGGAAAGTTACTTTGGTTTGAAGAAAGATCCTTACAAGGGCAAGGTGAGGCATGATTTTGTTAGAGAGCGAAGGTATGTGAAAAGGGGTTACGAAGAGTTTAAGGTTCGGGTTAACGCGTTGCCTCATTCGATAAGAAGGAGATCAGATGCGTTTAATAGCAAAGAAGAGGTTAAAGCTTTGGAGAAATGGAAGAACTGGAAAGTGAAAGTTGAAGAGGACCAAGTCAAGGAACCAAGGCCTGCTATAGTAGCTCCTAAAGCTACTTGGATGAGTGACGGCACGCATTGGCCTGGTACTTGGACTGTTCCTTGTCAGAACCATTCCAGAAGCGACCATGCTAGTATTATACAGGTGAACAAAACAAATGCTCTGAATCTCTAACTTGTTTCGTGTTTTAGACTTGGGAGATAATTATATTTGTTTATTTGCAGGTGTTGCTTGATCCTCCTGCAGATGAACCAGTTAAAGGGATAGGCGGTGAGGGACGTGCGCTGGATTTTGAAGGAATAGACATTCGTTTACCAATGTTTGTTTACGTGAGCCGCGAGAAACGGCCTGGTTATGATCATAACAAGAAGGCAGGAGCTATGAACGCTTTGGTCCGAGCTTCAGCTATAATGTCAAATGGACCGTTCATCTTGAACTTAGACTGTGACCACTACGTCTACAACTCTATAGCCTTTAGAGATGGGATCTGTTTCATGATGGACCAAGATGGCGACCGTGTCTGCTATGTTCAGTTTCCGCAAAGGTTCGAAGGCATAGACCCCTCTGACCGCTATGCTAACAAAAACACTGTTTTCTTCGACATTAACCTGCGGGCTCTCGATGGGCTTCAAGGTCCGATGTATGTCGGGACAGGATGTTTATTCCGGCGAACCGCACTTTACGGTTTCGACCCGCCTGATGTTCCCGTGGAGACAGAACCGTCTGGATGCTGTTGCTGCTGTTTCCCGCAGCTAAAGAAACGCACTCCCGCAAACGTAGCTTCTGAACCAGCGTACTACGTTGACGTTGAGGAGGACGATCAGTTTGATGTCAATCTGATTCGGAAGCAGTTCGGTAGCTCGAGTATGCTAGTGAGTTCGGTAAAAGTCGCGGAGTTCCAAGGTAAGCCATTAGCCATGGGACACTCGAGCGTGCGTGGACGTCCTCCTGGCTCCTTGACCTGCGGCCGCGAACCACTGGACGCCGCGGCCGTGAGCGAGGGGGTTAACGTGATCTCATGCTGGTACGAGGACAAGACAGAATGGGGAATCAGCGTCGGGTGGGTCTACGGATCGGTAACTGAAGACGTGGTGACAGGTTTCAGAATGCATGAGAAAGGATGGAGATCTTTCTATTGCGTAACAGAACCAGACGCTTTCCGTGGATCCGCGCCTATAAACTTAACCGATCGGCTCCACCAGGTTCTCCGTTGGGCCACGGGATCAGTCGAGATCTTCTTCTCCCGAAACAACGCCATTTTAGCTGGTAGGAAACTAATGTTCCTCCAGAGAATCTCTTACCTCAACGTCGGAATCTACCCGTTCACAAGCATTTTCATCTTAACCTACTGCTTCCTCCCGCCGTTATCTCTCTTCTCCGGCCAGTTCGTTGTTGATAGCCTTGAGCCAGCGTTCCTCGTTTACCTTCTGACAATCTCCTTGTCTCTTTGTGGGTTAGCTGTTCTTGAAGTCAAGTGGTCAGGGATCTCTTTAGAAGAATGGTGGAGAAACGAGCAGTTCTGGTTAATAGGCGGCACCAGCGCTCATTTAGTCGCTGTTCTTCAAGGTATTCTCAAAGTCATCGCTGGAATCGAAATCTCATTCACCTTGACTTCGAAGTCTTCAGGAGATGACGAAGACGACGAGTTCGCTGATCTTTATCTGTTTAAATGGACGTCTTTGATGATTCTTCCCTTAACCATCATAATCTTGAACATCGTGGCGATTCTTTTCGCGTTTTGTCGGACCGTTTTCAGTGATCATCCGCAGTGGAGTAATCTCGTTGGTGGGACGTTCTTCGCCGTTTGGGTTTTGGTTCATATGTATCCATTTGCGAAAGGATTGATGGGAAGAAGAGGAAGAACTCCGACAATTGTTTATGTTTGGTCGGGACTTATCGCTATTTGCTTCTCTCTTCTCTACGTCACCATTAAGAACTCGGAGCTTAATGGAGGATCATTTCAGTTGGCTTAAAAATATTATTTTTCTTATGGATTTTTCCCCTTTCTTAACTATGATGTTGATCTCGTTAATCTTCTTCATATTATTTGGCTAAACATTTACACCACACCATGGGACACTTTTTAAATTCTTAATTACATTATAGGTTACTTTTGACTCTTGAGACACGTTTCTACAACCAACCATTTCTTTTTAACTAATCTAATTTCTTTTTAACAAAACCTTTGGTTAATTGAACTTTAAAAAATCCCACAAACCCATAAATTCTCTTTTCTCGCTCTCTTTCTCTTGACTCTAACCCGATCTTGTTTCCTTCTCCCTAAAGAACGAAGTTGGTGAACTCACCGCCGGGATAACTTAGCTGCTTACTCAGAAATCGTAACCTCTATGGCAGACACTCACTGATAAGCCCCTATATCTCTAGATCTCTTTCAATTACTTATACTTTTTCACTATAAGTTGAGTTTTTGTTTCCAAGTTTGCTCTTTTTCTTGATTACGTCTCTTTTATTTAGTAGGAGAGGCTCCTCTTCCCTTTTCGCATCCTAAGACCTCGCAATTTCATTAACTTAGACTTGACTCTTGTGTTTTACATGAACACGCTTCGATTTTCTGAAACTGTTTCTGGGTTTTGAACAAGGGAGGGATGATTTTGACGATGGTACGCGGAGTTGGAACCGGAAGATAATACTGATGATGAGGATTATGAAGACGAAGACGATCAGGAGGAAGAAGAAGATAAAGCTTAAATCTTTTACTGAAGTTTGTCGAGAGTGTCTTCAGAAAAGTCTCCAAGAGAACTAGGAATACCGACCGATTAATCTTGCTTGTTTCCATCTCCATGAAGCTGGTAAAGTCTCGACCTTTTGAATTGCATTGATAATCCTGCTTCCAGTATTGAATCGAATCAAGAATCTTTAAGCGGATAACGAGTGGATTTCTCAATGAATGGCGTACTTATACTTGCTTTTTTTGGATCTTGAAGGCCTTTCTAGAGGTTTACTCTTATTTGTGGTGTACTTATACTTGCGTTTTAGTTCGTTAAAATTAGATTTATGCTTCATAAAATCTCAATTTTCTGATTTTTGAAAGCCAATATTGGTTTAGGTTCTTCGTAGGCAATAAAACGATAGCTGAGTTCTGAATCCGAACAATTATAGTGGATGTTTTTCTTTCGCTATGTCTGATAATTTAGTAAGTAAAAGAGCAAAAATGTAGCATTTGTAGCCTTTACTAAGTCACCTATGGAAGCTTGGCATGTAACACTTCTTGGTTTTCTGAAAAAATAAACATATATATATATATATATATATCTCACTATTTATCTAAGTTGACTTTCAAATTTGTACATAAAATAGAATATGAATGACTTTGTATAGTCTAAACAAAAGAAGACATGGACAACATACTAACATAAGTTAACTAGGTCATATTGTCAAAGCATAATAATTCATATGTTCACACTGCTAACTTGTCTATGCTAGTTTGCATACAAAATATCATTGATGTTGTTTATAAAAAAAGAAACACAAACTTCATAAGTAAATCATTGACATTGGATGTCCATGTGGACAATATATTATAAATGACTTTTGTAAGTTGTACATGTGTACGCTTCGTGTAAGTTGTCTATGTCAACGGTTGACTGGTATAATTGTCTTCTCGCCGATGATGTTTACTCGAAAGACAATTTGTCGAGAAGGTTAAACCATTGTAATCAAGAACAAATCAAACATGCACGTCTACATGTAGCTCCATATGAATTGCTATTGTAAATTTTATGTTTCATCTTATTTTGTATTTAAATGTACTTTGTTTTTTTTGTTAAATTTTTCTTTTGAAAAACGTACAGGTAGATGCTTATGACGTGTACATGTATATTTTGTAATAAATAAACATAAAAATATATAATCATTTTGTGTTAGTGTCTATAAACATAGGTTGTACACATGTACATTAAATGCATATAATATCCACAGTTAATATGTCCACATGTACATTAAAATATATAATGTCTATCTAATTATTTTGTAAGAATAATATTTATCTAGTTATTTTTAAAGAGTGATGTCTATATATAATAAATATTGATTATATTGTCTATCTAGTTATATTTTAAGAGTCATGATAATAAGGTTTTAGTTGGTTCTCAAAATTATTTATAATGTCTATCTAATTATTTTGAAATTTTATTTTATTTAAAAATAAATTATATAAAATATTGTGTCTGTCAGAATGTGTCCAATGGGTTGTGGGTGGTCTAATCTTTATGGGTTTGTTTACAATCATACTAAACCCGGGTTCAGAGAGCATTAAGATATGTCTTTCTTATTTTCAACATTTTCTTTAATGAGTGGAAATTTTGAAAATAACATGTCTTCTTTCTTTTAGGCTACAGAGAGAGTCCTGCAACTTTCTATCCGAGCCGCCACCGATATCTTTTCACTTATTCATCATTTTATTTGCGTTTTTAATACCAAAACTTACAAATCTTATATTGATTAACCAAAAAACATTCAAAGAAACGAGCTTTTCAAAAATTTGAGTTTTAATCCAATTATAACCAAAACGTTTTTGTCCATGTCCGCCAAGTTTTTATTCTTCAATTTTCCGGCCACCACAGGCGTATACAAAAATAATCGTTTTACACATGTAGACTTGTACATATGTTCACATATTTTTCGTTTGACATTTAGTATGAACTTTAAAAAATCTTGATTTTCATTATTATTAATTATTTATGCAAAAATAATTTATTAACAATTTTAAATAATTAAATTCAGAGATTTTTGTTCGAAACCGGTGGTTTCATTAACAAAACATCTCAAATTCTTGAAGAAGGAAAATCTAAACCATGCTATATTATTTACAAAATGCGATATTTTTACATATTTCTTAGCTATGCGTTACTAGAAAATCTGTGATTAATCCGAGAATACAGAAAAATTAGTTTCAACATTTTTCTTAGTTTTTATACAAATTGTATACATTTATTAGTTAACGTGAATGAAACTAATAAATTGACATGGTGCAGCTGTATTGGAAAAGTATTTTCGACATCATCTCCCATGTTCGAACCTCCGAAAGCATCTCCCATGTTCGAACCTCCGAAACTCACTTTCGTTACTTTAACTTTTCTTTATTAATGGCAAAATCTTTATTAACTCATCTTCTACCTCACAACTTGTTTTTAGGGTTTCTGAAACTTTTCCACGGCCGTCAACCATTTTTTCATCTTAATTCACCCAACTTTGTTTGTTTTCATCTTGTTTTGGCACCAAATTTATACTAGAGTTGTACCCGCGTGCCCGCGCGGGTGTTATTTTTTATATACAAATACTATTCACAAATATTTTTAATATCATAAAAGAAAATTAAAAATTCGGCAATAAACGTTTCTGAATACGTTAACTACACAAAAGAAAATTTCCAAATCGTTAATTTACACTACCAACCATCGATTTGTATAACCCGTCATCATACATGGTCAATTTATATTAATCGAACATATAATGAACCATAAACCACAGAGGGATATATATATATATTCATCTAATATATTAATAGTATAGATATTAGTAAGAGAATTTATAAATTTATAAATGGGCCCATGAACTATATTAAATAATACATAGAAAGCACATACCTATTTTTTGTTGACAAATTTACTAACCCGTATTTTTGTTCGCTAATAAGTTTAGGCATAAGCATTCAATTTTTGGTTAGTTTCGAGGTTTTTTGGTTTGGTTATGTTTTTTATTTTTTCAGTTGAAGAGATATAAGAACTGTTTGGATATTTATGAACTTGAGTTCGGTTTCAATTTTGTTATTTTAGTTTTTGGTTTGGTGCGGATAATAATGTTAGCAAACCGATAAAATTTCAATTTGGTTCCAGTTTGGTTTCCGTTTTGGATAGTTTTGAATAATTCGGGTAAAAAACATTTTTTGCGGATTTTTTTGATAAAATATTGGATCACTTGGATAATTAAATATTTTGGATAAAAATATTAAGATGATTCGGTTTTATCGGAAAATTAAGATAATTGTAAATATTTTGGATAAAAAGTAATATGGTTATCAAATTTTTTTGATAGTTCGGTTTATAAATAATATTTTTTAAAATACTTGATAATTTTTAAAATTAATTACAATTTAAAACTTTAGGCATATAAACTGTATTTGGATAGTTTGGTTTTCAGTTTGGTTCTGATTTTGTTTTGGTTTTACTGTTCTAGAAATATAAGTTTGATTTAGTTTCAATTTTCTTGTTCTAGAGATATAAGAATCGTTCATATATTTGTGAACATTGATTCAGTTTTGGTTTTATTGTTTTTTATTTGTGTTTTGGTTTGGTTTTTGGTTCTCGACTTATCAAAATCCATTTGAACAATATATCTTGTATTTGATAAATAACTGATTTAAATTTATTTTAAGGATATATTTTATAAATTTCTGATATTTATATCTAATAAATTGTAAATACCAACCTAATAATTATATAATATTTTTAGCATTTCAAGGTTTATAAATATGAATCTTTATTATATTTACAAGAAAAAAAAGTAGTCCCTTGCGAAAGAGTATACTTGGGTATCTTGATAATATATAAATCAATATATTACTATGTTATTTATATTTTTGTAATTGAAATATTTAGTAAATAATAAGGATTGAAAATATATTCTTAAAATTTCTTCATATTTGTTAATTTCTATAATTTCTCTTAAAAAATATTCAAATTTTAATATTAAAGATCTCAATCTATATTTGCTCTCATTTATTTTCAAAATATTAGATTTTCTCCTATTTATTTTAAAATGTAAATAAACTTTTGGTTTATTTATGGATTCTTATGGTTATATATAAAAAATACATTTCTTTATAGTGTGTAGAGTATATAATAATTATATTATTGCTTTATAGAGTAAGGATTATGTTCATAATGGAGCATTGACTATTTTGAAAATTTTCCAAAATGTATATATTAAAATATAGTAGTATATAAAATTATTATAATATAGTCATATGTAAAAAACAAATCTAACTATATATTGAGATATTACGTCAAATGCAAAATCTATACTAATACTCTTCAGTATCTCATAAATCCTTACATAAGATATTTTTATAATTGCTTTTTTAGTGTTTTAATGATATACTTTAAATGAATATGTTAGAATAAAAAGATTTAAATTCGTTCAGTAATGTTTTGTTGGGACTAATTTAGATAATATTTTATATGGCCCATATTTGTTAGTCTAATTGTTAGTGACTAAAGAAACCGTAATGAAATCATAAATATCTAACAAATCTCCTTATAATATGAATCTATTTTATTCCTGTTTTAAAATAATGAAAATGATTTATAATTAATATAGGAGTGGCAGACCAACATTTAACCAAGAAATATTTAGTACCGAAACACTTTTTTTTTCTGCCGAGAAAAATAAACTGAGGCATTATTGTCAACAACCCACATGATTTTAGGTTCAATCGCTTTTGTTATTTAAGTTTAAATATACGTAAATTTGTTAGGCAGGGTTAGAAAATAATTAAACGATAGTGTATAAGTATAGTGGCATTTTATGGTAAGTATTAAGAAAGAATCAGGGTACCAAAATTATCACGACGGCTTACCACCAAGCCTTATGATGTCGCGTACTCAACTCCTCCGGGGAGGCGGGGAGAAACGAGATGCCAAAGAATAGGATATACTCAGAGTCTGTCTTCTACCGCTCAGCTTCTTCATATATGTCATCTTTTGCATCAGCTTCATCCTCGCCATCGCGTCTCCCCTCATTTGAAGACTGAAGCTTATTCAATCACTGCAATTATAAAGGTTTATGTGAAACTGTCGACAAAGAGAAGCAAAGTCACCAACTTTAAAAACTGTGGGACCACCTTAGTTACAAGAATGATTTTATTTGACTATTTTTGGTGTTTAGTTAAGAAAAACTATCTCATTAGTAAGAATGCCCTACAATAAAATAAAAAGTCATTTAAACTATGGGTCAGTTTATAACTTTTTCAACAGTCTAAAACAGTTTATGCTATAAGGGTAGTTTATTTTAGTTAGACTTGTTAAAAGTGAAACCGTGCATTGTCCATTTAGTTCGAAGCTTTTTGTTTGGTTAGTTTTTTAAAATTAAAAATATGTAGTGGATTCGATGACTTATTAAACTGGATTTGATAATGACCCAAGTTTTTATTTTTTTGGACCTGAAGAGTTATTTTTAACTTTCGTTACCTTTACCGAGGGAATAAAGAGAAACTAAAAAGGCGATTTCGAGGAGTGAACTGCTGGCGACTTGTAGTGAGCCAACGTCGGAGATATCAATTCCAGAGAGGATTCCGAGGGGGCGTTAGCCTTCTTGGGAAGGAGAAGACTGAAGGTAAGCGTTTTTGGGGGCGTTCCTTTGGATAAAAACTCTTTCATTTTTTGTCAGGGATGAAATACACGGAGTTTTCTTCTCGTATCCTTATTTAAATAGGCTTGGCTTATGTGTGGTACTGAAGTTTGTTCAACATTTCCGGCTTGTATTTGTTTTAAAAAATACTTTCTCGGAAGATTTAAACCGTTGATTTCGTCGTGACCAATTTTGACCCAACAATAGCCGGCTTTTCGGGTTTAGGGAGTCAATCGATTTTCTCTTTTTGACCTTCTTTGGCTTCTTCGTCGTGGCCATGGGTGAATGTTTGTTTTGAGTTTTGGTGGCTTCTTGTCACTCTCGATATGGAGGTTTCAGTCGTTTGGTTTCTTGGTCCTGCTCGGTGTTCGGGAAGTTCGTTCTTCTTTTCCACAAAATCAAGAGAACTCAAAAGTTCCTTCCTCAGAGGTGATTCATGAGAATTTTTATGCATGAGGGTTGTGTGTCCTTGGTGTTGGCTCGTGTGGGTGCTGACGGGTGATGTATCTGGGTGGGTTGTCTATTGCCTCCTTTGGCGGTGTCTGGATGTGCTACTTCTTTATTGATCCCTTCTATCACGGCCCTCTGTCTAGATTCTCTGCCTGAAGGCGATGGTATTCTGTTTCAGAGCTTAATTCTCTCGTTCTTCTCTGTTTCTCCATCTTCGTTGACACTGGAGGTTTGGGTCTACACGAGACAGTATTTGGTTCTTTGGTTCTCGAAGGCCGCAGATGATGGGCTGGCTCTCAAGAGTCATTGGCCATCCTAGTATCTTCACTTGATCTCAGCTCATGATCCCGGTGCTGTAATGTTTCACTTTAAAAATTATGGTGGTGAGCTTGATTTATTGTGTAGGTGCTTATAGATATGTTGGACAGAGTGTGGTGGGGAATGCAAACCCAATTTTTTGAAAGGTTCGTGGCAGCTTGGTCGGTTGTGCAGCCTGGGTCTTTGTTACTCTTTGGGTAAGTGTTTCGATTCTCTTGTCCATTGTGCGCATGCGCTTCATTGTCGGCCTAGGTTACAAGCTTGATGAGTTCATCGGGAACAACCTACTATAGAGATGGCATGTGAAATCCTAGCATCCGTGGCAACGAGGTGAATCTCACCTTCCTGTGGTTTCCGTCAGTGGTGAGAACTGTAACTGATACTTAAGGAATTGGGTTTCAAACTGGCGGAGTGATGGGTCGAGCGAATCCAGTTTACGAGTCTTTGAACTTGACTGCTTTTGTTCGAGTCAATTTCTAATCAAAACCATTATTCCCGTTTTAGGTCGTTTAACAAATATTTTTAATTAAAAAAAGAATGAATAATGATATAAATTATCAATGATCCAATAAATTAAGAGTTAATGACATATGTTGTAATTTTTCTAGTGAATTGAGGGTAATTACTCCCTCCGTTTCAAAATGTTACATATTCTAGATTTTTCACACGTTTTAATAAAACACATTAAATTTGCATAAATTTTTATGATTATCTTTTCCCCATAATTTTAAACCAATTAAAATCTGTTAAGTGCAATTAGTTTTTTTGAAGTTTGTAATTAATTAATAAAATATGCATTAAAAATATAAAAAATAAATTTTTTTGAAATAAATTTTTTCTTTAGAATATGTAACTTTAAGAAACAGAGAGAGTAATATATAGTGTGAGAAGGCTTGTAGTATTGCCACCTCAACATGACATGTTTGTAAATAACTTACAAATTAAAAGCCATTTTTTAAAATTGATTCTCTTTTAATATATAAGGGATGATATCTTTACCATATAAGGGATGATATCTTTACCATATAAACTTGAAGTTCAACTGATGACTGGGTGAACAAAATAAAAGATTAAATAGAAGTCAAAGATACAAAAAGATACTGAGTTAAAGAATTTGAAAAGTTAATGCATGATAAAAATAAGGATATTTTTTCGACAAGCCTATACAGTTTGTATGTGTCCTAACCATATTCTTAGAACGGAACAAACTTTACAATGAATAGAGAGAACTACAATCCAGTGAATTTCTGTAAGATCACCAGAAGCCGCACACAATCATCACTGACCTCCTCAACGTATGTAGGAGGAAACTTAGAGACGCTTCCCATCGATCTCATCATCGAGATACTCCAGAGATTACCAGCAAAAACCATTGCAAAATGCCGCTGTGTCTCGAAGAAATGGGGTTCCTTACTTTGCAATCCGCATTTTACAAAATCATTCCTGACATGTTCATCAACCCGGCCACGTCTTCTATTCACGTTTGAATTTGGCGGCAAGTGGCATTTCTTCTCGTCCCCTCAGCCTCGAAATGTCGATGAGCAGGTTGTGATAGCAGATTATCATATGAGTTTCTCCGGAGATTGGTACAAGGAAATTTGTATATCCGCCAACGGGTTTATCTATCTGTACGATAAGAAGATGTTAAAGGAAAAAATGGAAAGGGTTCCTGTGATATGTAATCCTAGCACGGGTCAGCAGATATATTTACCTAAAGTGTTAGCCAAGAATAAGGACTTGAGAAGCTTTATAGGGTATGATCCGATCGAGAATCAACTCAAGGTTTTGTGCATGACTGTGGCAAGGTATAGACAACAAACTAACTCCAGAGAGCATCAAGTTCTGACGTTAGGGAAAGTAAAGCCATCATGGAGGAAGATCGAATGTTTGTTTCCGCATTTTCCTGATAATTTAGGAAATGGGATATGCATCAACGGGATTTTGTATTACATAGCTCGGAGCAACTTGAATATAGTGATAGCATGCTTTGACGTTAAGTATGAGAAATTTAGGTTTATACAACCAGATGATGAGAACTCTAAGTCGAATTGGTTCTTGACGTTAGTAAACTTCAAGGGAAAGCTAGGTGCCATAGTCTTTGATCCTAATAGCCATGGTAAGTTATGGGTTCTAGATGATCCGGAGAGGGAGAAATGGTCGAAGCATATCTTTCATTTGCCAAATACAGCTTTTCGTGACATAAAATCAATTTGGGCAACTGATACGGGTGAAATTGTTTGGGCGCCAAGAAGTTGGACCCATCCATTCCATGTCTTCTACTACAATCTGGAGAGACAGAGTGTTAGAAGAGTTGAGATCAAAGGAATTGAAGATAAGTTATTGATGGGTCATTATCGCCATGAAGCAATCTTCACCTTCACAAATCATGTTGAGAATGTGATGCTTCTGTAATAAATCTGTGTCTGATCGCGTTTTTTTTTCTCTTGTTTGGTTATAACTTTCTAAGTCTTTTTTTCAATTGATCAATTCTGAATCTTAATGTTTAATTTGATTTACTTGTGTATTTGTCTGTCTCTTAACTCTCAACGACATTGATCTTGTTTTTCTTTTCCTGCTAATGCTTTTGTTTATATGCATGTATATCACTTAAAGATTACGTAAACTTGAGAAAAAAATCTTATGTAGAAATAGGTAAGCCACATTCTGTTAGTCCTCGTGAGCTGTGAGGTTTTGACGAAGCCAATAAGCAAGAATGATTGAAGGTTATATACCTTTGGCCGCCTTTCAGGAGCTATTGGTACAAATGAAATTGCTCTACAACCTGGCGTTGCAGACAGTGGCGGACCAACATTGTTGAATATGGTGTCACTTGACACCTCCATAATGGTAATACCCATACTGAACCTTTTGACAATTTTTTGAACCAAGTTAAAATCTCTTCTGGGTCCGTCACTGGTTGCAGATGATGAGGAAGTCTTTCTTTACTTTGTCTTTATCTTTCAATAACCATATTAAGAATATGAGGTTGGTGACTTGACTTGAATTAATAGATCAAAAATGCAACGAACAATTTAGTATCATGTGTATTCAATTTTGGTTGCAAAAGTTCATATACTTTCATATATATTCAATGCTGACATGCATTATGGTCATCCGCATTGGGAGTATTTCAACACATGAGTTTCTCACAAATTAATACTAATATTTAATTTTGAGAAACTAATGTGAAAGTTAGTTAATACTATGTCCAAAAGGTGTGCAGTAAATACTTTTTCTATTTCCAAAAGTAATTGCTTATAAATAGTTGTCTTAAAATAGTTTAAATAACATTTTAATGCATTTTTTACAATGAAAAATTCAAATTTTTTTAAAAAAATCACCATACTTGTCTCACTAACAATGCATCATTAGACCCTAGCGCAGCCAGAGAGAGTTGAGTAAGAAGATCGATCTATATCTAAATAATGAGAGTTGTTGTCTGTTTTCATATAAGATATTAGAAGTTTGTATACTATTATAGGTACAGAACACTAAATTTTATCTTAATGATTGATGTGGAAAGACCACTAGTTTTTCATTATATTGTATTGAGAAATACCGTAGGATAACACTAAAATTTTTTTATCACAAAATAACACACAAAAAAGAAAAATGATCAAAATATTTCATTAAAGAGTTAAAAATACACTTATATCCCTAGGGTTAACTATTCTAGACTTAGGGTTTAGAGTTAAGGAATGGAGTTTTGGAGTTAAGGTTTTAAATTTCAGATATAAAAATAAAATATTAAACTTTTTAAAATAAAAAAGCTATTTTGGTCATTTTAGAGATATTTTGTGACAAAAGCTTAAAATAGTGTTATTTAAGAGAATTATCCTATTTTATTTTTTGTATTTCTTCTAATATATTCCAAATCAATTTCAGTAAAACAAAGTGTTTAAAACAATGCATCCTTAAATGTTTTTAGATCTCAAAACTCTATTTTTCCTTTTTTTGAATAGTTTAATCTAAGCTAGCCATAAATATTATTTTTGCATTAGCATTTCATCCACGAAAACCTTGTTACAATACATTATCTTTGTAATTATTTGAGCATGTATCTTTGAAGCACGACATAAAATTGATTAAACATAGACATTGAATTGATTTTAACAATGTCTTTTTCCCAGCTTGTAAAAAGTATACTTTATATTAGGCTTAGGCATTCGAATCCTCATATTGGGTTTCGGGTCATCTCTTACCTAATATGGATCCTTCGGGTCTAGCATATCTGGTGACATGCATTAAGGTCATCTTCATTGGGAGTATTTTAACATGAGTTTGTCACAAATTAATACTAATATTTTATTTTGAGTAACTGATGAGAATGTTAATTAGTACTATGTCAAAAACGTGTGTAGTAAATACTTTTTCTGTTTCCAAAAATAATTTCTTATAAATAGTTGTCTTAAATAGTTTTAATAATAATTTAATGCATTTTTATAATCATAAATTTATAACTTCAAAAAAAAAATCACCATACTTGTGTCACTAACAATGCATCAGTAAACCCTAGCAGAGAGAGAGAGCTTTGTTCCTTACTTCCTTGGGGATCTTTTTTTGCTCCGGTGATTCATTATCAATGCTAAAGAATATTTTGACTTATGTTTTTCTATTGTTTCCATTTTTATTTGTTGTGGTCTTTACAGTAGTTTGTATCCTTTCACGAGAAGGAAAACACTTTTGTGTCTTAAGAATCCAGATCCATCAGATCTTTGGTGTTGCTTATTCGCAATCTTTTGGGGTTTATAGATCTAGTATTTTGGTCGGCTTTATGGATTTTTTTTTGTTCAGGTTTGTTAGACAATTGTGTGATGTTTTAATCAGGATCTATCCTCTTGGTTGATTTTTCTTTTTGTTTCTAATGAAAGTGTTGACAATTCTAGGAATCTAAAAATTTGTATTGTTCAGTTCAAGTTTGTTTAGTCGTAACTTTACCAAAACTAACATGAGAAAAAATCGATACACGCTTTTGTTTAGCAATAGGACAATCCGTAAAAATGAGACTCAGTAGAAAAATCTTTAGGAAATAAAGAAACTTTACCAAATAAAAGACGTAACTTGTCATGAGATGGATGTCCAAGGCGTTGATGCCAAAGACTATCATCTACTGACAAGGATCCTCAGAAAGGAAGCACATATGAAGATGGTATGAGCGATTGCGAATTCAGAATGTAAAAATTATGATGCAATTCACCCTTCCCAATCATCAAGTCCTGAGAACACGCTTGAATGAAACATGTATCGGGGTAAAAATGTGTAGAACACTTGTTATCACGAAGTAAACTACTGACACTGATCAGATTAAAATGAAATGTGGGAACATAAAGAACATTCATTAAGATCAAAGAATCATACAAGCGAATTGTTCCTATATGCGTGATAGGACTTTGATTTCATTATGTAAAGAAACCATTATATTAGAGACAAGTGAAGTTTCTTTAAACCAAGAGAGATCAAAACAAACATGACTTGTGGCTCCTATATCAATTATCCAAGAACCAAATGGAGTAGAGGATGGCAAAGTTGAAAGACATTGATGATGAAAGATGAGAATATGGTTTTCAAAACAAAGATTGGAGGAAAGCGGGAAAGGATTGACTAGGCATATGACCTCTTTCAGTAATAGAAGCAGTGGAACATTGAGCTGTTGGCGACGAATATTGAATATGAGTATTGAGTTGCTGAAGAAGAGACTGTAGCTGATCAGGAGTGAGCTGATTAATTTGGAGATTTGTCGCAGTCAAAGCCGGAGATGGTAAGTAAGGCATTGACCCTCCTGAAACTGCAGTGATCATATTAACAATAGGACGTTGGTGCTGTTGCTGCGGTGGTCGAAAAGATTGATTAGCACCACAAGCAACAAACACAGACTTGTTAGACGATTTCCCTGAGTTGGTGTGCTTGTATCCAGGAGGATATCGACGAAGACGAAAGCACTTTTGAATTACATGACCAAGCTGCCCACAGTGTGTACACAAAGGCCTATTTGAACGAGGATGGTAAGTGTTATAAGCTGCTTCGTACTCATTACCATCATAAACAGGAAGAGTATAAGCTCCAGTAGTCTGAAAAACTGCATTATCAACCTTCAGAACAGTCTTAACTAACTTTTGTATTTCATCTTGAGCTACCATATTAAAGACTTCTTCAATGTTAGGAATCAGTTTGAGCATAAGAATATGTTGACGAGTCTGCTCATAACATTCATTGAGGTCCATCAAGAACTTTGTAACTCGATTTCTCTGTTAAGGCTTCTCCCACAAAACTGCAGCACTACACTCATACTTGCCACAAGTACACACATGCATCTCAACATAGTCTTTATATTCCTCCTTCACAATGTAATCAAGTCAGTATAATAGGCACCAACATCCTTAGATCCCTGCTGAATCGTACTAAGACGTTGTTCAATCTCATATACATGAGGTGCATCATCTTGTTTGAACCTTGACATGAGATTATTCCAAATTCCTTCTTCCGTAGACATATAAAACAGAGTTTGGCCAATTTGTTCCAAAACAAAGTTCATCAACCAAGTAATCACCAAATCATTGCATATTGACCAAGAACCAGAATCTCTAGCATTATCAGAAGGTTTACGAATCGTACCATCAATGAACCCTAGCTTGTTGCGCACATTGAGAGCCATCCAAACAGAATGCTTCCAAGAATGAAATCAGCTCCTGATGTAAGACAATCTGAGAGTAATCCAGCATGATACGTGCTATGCAGGAAGTAAGGATTATCATATTGATCTTGCACGAAAGAACGATTCTGATTCGCATCACCCAAAGACAAGATCGGAGGAAGATTCAAATATTTCGCCATGTGAATCAAGTTGATTAGAGCTCAGTAAACACAAATCGAAGCTCCAAAACAACAAATCAAAAATCAAAAATGAAGATACAATCCAAGAAATTGAAGAATCCTCAACACCAAAGACGATGCTAGGCTAAACCAGAACGAACAGAAGAAAATGAAGAAGCACAGCTCCAGTAAATCGAAGAATAAGATCAATAGCCTATACGAGAAGAAAGAGAAATAGATCAACACATGAAGCACTCATGATCCAAGATCGTGATTTGCTCTGATACCATATCAAGCTCAAGAACACTCGAACAAGAGAGAGAGAGACGAGTTGAAGAAAAGTTTGTTATGAAACTGAATATTCTCATATCATCCCGTAAACTGTACAATGTCTCCAATTTATAAATAAGCGGTTTACACTAAACCAACTAAACCAATGGTTAGCTAAAGGAAACTAACCAACGACTAATACATTAGATATATCACTCATGATAAAAGTATGTAGGAGGAAACTCAGAGACGCTTCCCATCGATATCATCATGAAGATACTCCAGAGATTACCCGCAAAATGGCGTTGCATCTCAAAGAAATGGGGTTCCTTACTTTGCAATCCACATTTCACGAAATTATTCCTGACATGTTAGTCAACGCGGCCACGTCTTCTGTTTACGTTTGAATTTGGCGGCAAGTGGCATTTTTTTTTGTCCCCTCAGCCTCGAAATGTCGATGAGCAGGTTGTGATTTTCATATCTTTCAATGAGTTTATCTATCTATACGATAATCAGATGTTAAAGGAAAAGATGGAAAGGGTTCATGTGATATGTAACCCTAGCACGGGTCAGCAGGTACATTTACCTAAAGTGATAGCCAAGAATAACGACGTGAGAAGCTTTTTAGGGTATGATCCGATCGAGAATCAACTCAAGGTTTTGTGCATGACTGTGGCAAAGTATATACAACAAAGTAACTCCAAAGAGCATCTGAACCGTTAGGGAAAGGAAAACCATCATGGAGGAAGATTGAATGTTTGTTTCCGCATTTTTCTAAGAATTTCGGAAATGGGATATGCATCAACGGGATTTTGTATTACATGGCTCGGAGCCATAATAGAGTGATAGCATGCTTTGATGTTAAGTATGAGAAAATTAGGTTCCCTAGTCTTTGATCATAGTCGCCAAAATCCGTTATGGGTTCTTGATGATCCTGAGAAGGAGAAATGGCCGAGGCATATCTTTCATTTGCCAAATACAGCTTTTAGGGTCATAAAATCATTTTGGGCAATTGATACGGGTGAAATTGTTTGGGCGCCAAGTAGTTGGACCCATCCATTCTATGTCTTCTACTACAATCTGGAAAGACAGAGTATTTGAGATCAACTAAATTTTAGAGAAGGCATTGATGGATCATTATTGCCCCAAAGTCTTCATTTTCACAAATCATGTTGAGAATGTGATGTTTCTGTAATAAATCTATGACTGATTGCGGTGTTTTTTTTCTCTCTCTTTTTTGTTGTTCTTGTTGTGAATTATATAAAATGGGAAAATATTTGTATTTATTAATACAATATATTGACTTTGGTTTGGTGGAACAACCAGAACGAAAAGAAGAGAATTGGATGTCCAATGATCTTTATTATCTGATTAGAGAATACACATATTTATAGGAAAATGGTAAGTCGGTAACTATTGCCATCATCAGGAAGTAATTAATATTTTACTATCAAAAGGATAAACATTATCCTTATATTGGATAATCATTCATTATTTAACAATCTCTTGATTATCTATTTTTACTACGTAATGCCTCGTTAAAAACCTAGTCACAGAAAAAATCAATGAGATAAAAGCTATGATGAGGGAAAAATAGTACATTGACGTAATCTCCCTCTGAAAATAATGGTCATAGCTTTTTCTTCATAGGTCACGAAAACGCCGCATTCCGATACCGTAGACATGTTTTCGGAATGTTGTAGTGGAAAGAGCTTTGGTGAACAAGTCAGCTGGATTGTCGCATGACCGTATATATTCGATGTCCACTTCTTTATTTTTCTTGAGCTTCCGTATGTACCAGAAAAATCTTGGAGGGATGTGCTTTGTTCTATCGCTCTTGATATAGCCTTCTTTGAGTTGAGCGACACACGCCAAATTATCTTCAAAAAATTTTGTCGGCTCCTTTTTAATTTCTATTCCACTAGCTTCTTGTATGTGTTAACTCATTGACCTAAGTAAAATACATTCTCGACATGCTTCGTGAAGTGCAATAGTTTCTGCATGATTCGAAGAAGTTACAACCTGAGTTTGTTTCTGGGACCGCCAAGAGATTGCATTTCCACCAATAATAAAAACATAACCGGTTCGCGACCGAGCTTTGTGAGGATCTGATAAATAACATGCATCTGCAAAACCAATCATACCAAACTCGGGTTTTCTAAAATATATTAGCCCCAAATCAACTTTACCTTGTAAATAACAGAATATGTGTTTCATTCTGCTCCAATGCCTGCGTGTAGAAGCAGAGCTATAACTTGCTAGTAGGTAAGTAGCAAAAGCAATATCATGTCTTGTACAATTTGCAAGATATAGAAGCCCACCGATAGCACTCATATAATGTACTTCTGGATCTAATATCTTCTCGCTATCTTCACAGGGTTTAAAAGGAACTTTTTCAATATTGAGAGATCTATTTACCATTGGAGTACTCAAAGGAGTCGCTTTATCCATATAAAATCATTTCAATAACTTTTTCGTGTAATTTTTGATTAATGCACACATATTCCTTCTCGAAGATGCTCAATTTGGAGCCCAAGAAAAAAAATTATCTTGCCGAGATCTTTCATTTCGAACTCTTCTTTCATATGCATTCTAGCATCATCAACCTCCTTTTGAGTTTCAATTACGTTCAGGTCATCTACATATACAACAATGATCATGAAGCCAGATAACGATTTCTTAACAAAAACGCATGGACATATCACATTATTCACATATCCTTTACTCAAAAGATATTCACTTAAGCGATTGTACAACATACGTCTGGATTGCTTTAATCTGTATAGTGATCGCTGTAACTTGACCGAACAAATCTCCCTGGATTTTTCTTTCAATACTTCTGGCATTTTCAATACTTCTGGCATTTTCAATCCTTCAAGGAGTTTTATATATATATCATTATCCAACGATCCATACAAATACGCTGTCACAACGTCCATGAGGTGCATTTCAAGATTTTTAGACACCGTTAGGCTCATTAAAAAACTAAACGCAATTGCATCCATCACCAGGAATACGTTTCCTCAAAATCAATTCCCGGTCTCTGAGAAAAACCTTGAGCAACTAATCGGGTTTTATATCGTGTTACTTCATTCTTTTCACTTACTTTTCTCAGGCGTTATGACTATAGGTCCAAAGATATTTCTTTTATTTAGGGAGAGTAATTCAGTTTGAATGGCCTTCTTCCACTCCTCTCAATCATATCTTTTCTGACATTCTAAAATGAACCTTGGATCGGGATCATCAATTTCATGATTAATTTCTTTGGACACAGAGAAGAAGAACATTCCATCAACATATTTAATCTTATTTATGATTCATATTTTTTATTTCGGGCGTAGATAATGGAAATCTCATACTTTTCTGTTCTCTTCTCGTCATCTGGATCTTTATCTTTATTTGGTTATGCTTGAACCTTTTCATTTATGTGTTCTTTCAGACATATTTCAATAAAAGGTTTTTCCAGAACCTTTTCATTTTGCTCAACCAATTTATTTTTCTTTCGGGGATTTTTATCTTTAGAACCCACTGGTCTCCTCCTCTTTAACTGAACCTTAGGTTCATTTATTTTTTTACAATCAGTTTGTTCTTTAGAAATATCAACTCTTGATGGAACATTTTCAGTGGGTATATATGATTTTGTCACCCTTCTCGTATCTGTGAACACATCTGGTAACTAGTTTGCCAATTATGCAAATGCACAATTTTTTGAACTTCCAGCTCTCTTTGATTTGTAGGGGGTCAAGGTGTAACAACGACTATGTACACCATGTAATCTCATTTAGGAATTTCTCTAATTTCTCCCCCTGACGCTGGAAATTCATCCTCATTAAAATGGCAATCGGCAAATCGTACCGTAAACATATCACATGTTACTGGTTCTAGATATCTCATTATACTTGGTGACGTGTAGTCCACATATATTCTTAATCTCCTTTGTTGCCCCATTTTGTCCTTTGTGGTTGTGTTATTGGAACATAAACCGCACATCCAAAGACTCGGAGATGAGATACATCTGGCTCTTGCCCATATGCCAATTGTAATAGAGAGTACTTATGATATGCACTCGGTCTTAACTGAATCAGTGCAGCTGCATGCAATATAGCATGATCCCATACTGATATTGGAAGCTTTGTTCTCAATATAACCGTCCTTGCAATCAACTGAAACTGTATTATTAAAGATTCGTCCATGCCATTTTGTGTATGAACATGGGGTATTGGATGTTCCACATTAATCCCAATGGACATACAATAATCATCAAAGGCTTAAGATGTAAATTCACTAGCATTATCAAGCTTTACTTTCTTAATGGCATACTCTGAGAATTCTATTCTCAGCTTTATTATTTGAGCAATAAACTTTGTGAAAGCCGTATTTTGTGTCATCAAAAGACACACATTTGACCATCTACTAGATGCGTCAATTAATACCATGAAATACTTAAACGGCCCACACGGTGGGTGGATCGGCCCACATATATCACCATGTATTCTTTCTAAAAACATTGGTGATCCATTGCCAACCTTTGCTGGTGATGGCCGAGTTATAAGTTTTCCTTGAGGACATGCATTACATGTAAACTCACCCGTTTGCAAAATTCTCTTATTTTTCAACGGATGGCCATTCAAATTTTATACTATTTTTCTCATCATGACTAAACGAGGATGTCTTAACCTCTCATGCAAGACTTTAAATGTATCAGTAAACTTCATGTTTACCACGGCATAAGACTCAATCATATTTATTTTCATACAATATAGTCCAGGGGATAATATTCTTAATACTTCCAATATATGTTTCCTCTCGGACTTAATGCAAACAAATTCAGTGCCATCTTTACTCATAGTCTCAATGTGATATCCATTTTTTCAATATCCTTAAAACTTAACAAGTTTCTATGAGACTCGGAGGAATACAATGCATTATTTATTTTAAATATTGTTCCTCTGGCATTGAAAATTTTACTCTTCCAGAGCCCATAATAATCTTTGTACTATTTGATATTGTACTTACGCTTCCAGTGTAATCTTTTATTTTGAGACTGGAGAAATAGTTCTTGTCTTTAATTATCATGTGCGTTGACGCACTATCTGCCAAACACAAATCTTCATCCAAAGTCTCAAAGTCTGAAAGTCTAGCATCTTTCTGAATTTAAAATATTCATAAAACATACATTAATATTAAACATGAAACATAACATATATTTTACAATAAAAGATAAGGATAATATAATACAATAAACACTACATCACATCGATCTTATTACACACCAATATTTTCTGGCTCAACCAGAAAATTTGATACGTCGAGATGAGTATCATCATTTAAACAATGAAAGAACGACACAAGTTCCTCTGAGATGAAGTTTGTTTTACCTCCTTTCTCTTTTCTCTTCTCGGATTCTCTATACAGATTGGCTAATTGTTTTGGCGTACGACAAACACGTACCCAATGTCCTTTCATGCCGCATTTGTAGCAAACCTTTTTGTTTACCTTTTTATCATCCCGACCCCTTTCATTTTCGTGGAAATCTTTCTTATTTCTTTCATCATACAGACGGAATCTTCTTCATCGTCCTCTTCCACGACCATGATAACGACCACGTCCACGTCCTCTTCCTCTCCAATTATCATAACTGGACGATGCAACATTGACTTCGGGGAATGGAGCAGCTTTAGTGGGACGAGCATGATGGTTTAAAGTCACGAGTTGGTTATTCTGCTCCGCTACAAGGATGACTTGCATCAACTCCGAGTAACAGGTATACCCACTCACCCGGTACTGTTGTTACAGGACTACATTTCCGGGATGGAACGCGGAGAGAGTTTTCTCAATCATATCATATTCACTTATTTTCTCTCCACATAACATCATCCTCGATGAAATTCCGAACATCTCAAAATTATACTCACTTACGCTTTTGTAATCCTGGAACCGGAGATGGATCCACTTGTGTTTAGCTTTTGGTAAGATCACATATTTTTGGTGATTGAACCTCTTTTTTAAAGAATGCCAGAGGTTCCCATGATCCTCTTTCGTAATATACTCATCTTTTAAACCATCATGTATATGGTGTCGTAAAAATATCATGGCCTTAGCTTTTTTCTCATCCGACACCGTTTTTGAACTATTGATGTTATCCAAAAGTCAGTTTCCTCTCAGGTGCATTTTTGCACCCACTACACAAGTCATATAATTATTTCCCGTAATATCAAGGGCATTGATTTTGATCTTTGTCAAATTCGACATGATAACTGTATTAATAGAATAATAATATAAAAATATAATAAATACGATAATTTAAATGTCTAAAATAAAGGCAAAAATTAAACTGTACAAACTTAAATTGCAGAAATTTAAAGAACATTAATAAAATTAGAGGCTTAGCCTTCCATATAATCCGAGAGTCATAGACTACCATATTGATCATTTTTCAAAATCCGAAGCCATTCTGCAACCTGAAAAGCCTTATTTGATTCTTTCTACCTATTCTATGCATGCGTCTAAGAGACATCATCTACCATATTGATTTTTTTTTAAGATCGGAGGAAACATCGTCTATCATTTTGATCTTTTCTTATTTCAAGGTCAGAGGAGACTTAGTCTATCATGTTGACCTTTTCTTTTTATTTACAGAGGCAAAGCCTACTACGTGTTTCTCTGGTCGCGAAGGCATAGCCTACCATAACGATCAGTCGGGGAAGGTAACGGTTATCATCCAAAAAATTAAATGGAGAAGGTCTAACCTCTTACTCTGAAACAATAATAAAACAACAAAAATAATTGAAAGACATAAATTAAACCTCACCTCACTAGTATTATCTTGGCCGATATAAAAATTTCGGATATAAAAGTTTCGTGCTGATAACGTATTGTGAATTATATAAAATGGAAAAATATTTGTATTTATTAATACAATATATTGTTTTTGGTTTGGTGGAACAACAAGAACGAAAATAAGAGAATGAATGTCCAATAATCTCTATTATTTGATTAGAGAATACACATATTTATAGGGAAATGGTAAGTCAGCAACTATTGTCTTCATCAAAAAAGTAATTAATATTTTACTATCAAAAGAATAATTATTATTTTTATATTAGATAATCATTCATTATTTAACAGTTCTCTTGTTCTGTGTTAATTTCTAAGTTTTTTCTTCAATTGATCATTTCCAAATCTTGAATTTGATTACTTGTGTATATTTGTCTGTCTCTTAACTCTCAACGACATTGATCTCGTAATTCTTTTCTTGCTACTGCTTTTTTTTATATGCATGTATATCACTTACAGATTACGTAAACTTGAGAAACAAATATTAAGTAGAAATAGATAAGCCACGTAACGTTAGTCCTTGTGAGCTGTGGATTTTTGAAGATGCCAAAAAGCATGAACGATTGAAGGTTATTTACCTTTTGCCGCCTTTTAGTAGCCATTGGTACAAATGAAATTGCTCTACAACCTGGTGTGCAGATGATGAGGAAGCCTTTCTTTAATTTGTCTTTATCTTCCAGTAACCATATTAAGAATATCACGTTGGTGACTTGACTTGAATTGATAGATCAAAAATGCAACAAACAATCTAATTTCATGTGAATTCAATTTCAGTTGCAAAAGTTCATATAGTTTTATATATACAATGGTGAGATGCATTAAGGTCATCCGCATTGGAAGTATTCAACATGAGTTTCTCAAAAATTAAAACTAATATTTAATTTTGAAAAACCCATTTGAAGTTAATACTATTTACTATGATATATATCCAAAAGTTTACTTTTGCTTATAAACAGTAGTTGTCTTAAATAGTTTTAATAATAATTTAATGCATTTTTATAATGATAAATTCAAAACTTGAAAAGAAATTTTTTTCACAAGACTTGTCTCACTAACAATGCATCATTAAACCCTAGAGCAGCGAGAGAAAGATAAAAAGCTTTGTTTCTTATTTCCTTGGACATCTTTTTTTTTTGCTAGGTGATTTAGTTATCAATGCTGAGAAAATCTTCTGACTTATGCTTATTTTTCTATTGTTTCTATTTCTATTTATTGAAGTCTTTGCAGTTAGTTTGTATCTCTTGATGAGAAGGAAAACACTTTTTTTGTGGGAGTGATCTACTCTGTTTTGAAACTTAAGGATCTAGATCCATTATATCTTTGGTGTTGTTTGTTTGCAATCTTTTCTGGGTTTATAGATCTAGTATTTTGGTCAACGTTTTAGTTATTTATCGGTTCAGTTTTGTTAGACGATAATGTGATGTATGTTTTCATCAGGATCTATCCTCTCGGTCGGTTTATTTTCTCCAGAAAGTGTTGACAATTCTAGCTATCTATAGATTTGTATTGTTCAGTTCAAGTTTCTTAGTGTTAGCTTAACAAAAAACTAACTCTAGACAAAATTGATAAATGCAGTTGAAGAAAAAAATCTATCTATATCTAAATAATGAGATTTTTTCTTGTTTTTAGTAAAATATATTACAAGTTCGTCTACTATTATAGGTATGAGAACACTAATTTTTATCTCAATTTTTTAAATATGAGTTTGGTATCGCTAACTTATCACCAATAATGTATTTCTTTTTTTAATGTTTGATGTGGAAAGATCATTAGTTTTTCATTTTATTTTATTTGTTTATTTCTTCAAATATGTTTCAAATCAGTTTCAACAAAGTGTTTAAAACAAGGCATCCTTAAACTTTTTAAGATGTCTCAATTAGATTTTTCCATTTTTGAATACTTTCTCGTTTTTAAGCTAGCCAGAAATATTCTTTTCGCTTTAGCATTTCAGTCACCAAAACCTTGTTATTTTTGTAATTATTTGAGCATGTATCTTTGAAGCATGACACACAAATTGATAAACATAGATATTGAATTGATTCTAACAATGTCTTTCCCAGCTTGTAAAAGGTGTACTTTGTACCCTTCTTCTATGTGAAATTTCAACCGTGTAGTTAAACATTTCCTTCTTTTTTTTTACCAGATACTTTCATATGTTTTCAAATTTATTTATAAAAAAACAAATTTGGTCTTAGATATTACATTTGGATATGTTTTATAATTTACATTATGCATCTAACTCTGCCATATTCTCTGTTTCCATTTTCATGTCTTCACTCTTTTATTTTTTTTAATCTTTACTCACAAATGAATTTTAAGTAGTAAAAAAATGACATAATTCTTATTATAAAAGCTTTCTCTCATCAGGATCACTTTCAATCTCCGGCCTTTGTTGTCGGCGATTCCTCCGTCGTTCCCGGGCCTCCGTACCACCAAATTTCAGTCTCCCTGTGTCCTTAAACCTATCTTTCTCTGCTGGAACAATCACACACTCTGGCGGTGGCTCCGGATACCTAACTGTATCGTAACAGTAAGAATAATACATAAACCGTTGTCGGAATCTTCTCATGGCGGCACGTTGATGTGAATTGATGGAAGAGTAATCTTGCGACTCAAGGAACTCGACAGAGTCAGAGCAATCAACAGGAACTTCTTGGATGGGATCGACGGAGCAGCCATCAAGGGAGAAAGATTTGAACTCGGCGACAAAAGGAGCAAATTTATAATTAGCTTTGTATTTTCCACCGGAGGTTGCCCAATCAGAGGCGTCCCAGATGGTGGCGTAAAGAGCCATTGGCTTTGCTGGATAATCGGCTCCCATTGCTTCACTTCTTATCACTTCTCTTATCGGCACATCATCGACCCAAAATCTGATGATTGTTTAAATTAATTAGTTACCAACCAAAGAAATTTAAACTTTATTAACCAAAAGATTAACAAAAACAAAACCAAACATATTGAGTAATTACATGAAACTTGTAAAGTAAAAAAAAAATAGCTAACAAAACTAACCTTAAGTAGGTGATAAAATTTTAGTTATGATTTTCTCTGGTAACAAGTTTTTTAGTTCTGGTTAAAGTTTTCTTATCAGTAATGTATTTTAAAAGAAACCTAAAAAGACTCAATGAAAGTATTTGATGTAATAACGAATTCTACTAAAGTTGCAATTAAATGCCATTTAGGCTTTAGTTGTATTCTCATTAAAGTTTTTTCGTTTTGTTAATTAATTATATTTCTAACGTTACTAAGAGCACCTTTAATGGTGGCTCTTAGGTGGGTTCTTAAGGGGTGGGGCCCACCAAAAAATAAAAACCCACCCCTTAAAACTCTTCTGTAAGAGCTCGGTTCTTAGACTATTCATGGGCCCCACGACACGTGGCGGCCCATGATTGGTCAATTTTTTTTTTTTTTTTTTTTTTTTTTTTTTTAAATCCAACAGAAAAAAAAAAAAAAACCTAAGAGCCCATTAGGGGCTCTTAGGGTTAATCTTGCTCTTACTTCCTTTAACAAGAAGGTCAATAGAAAATCATATTTCAACAACTAATTCGGCTTTTAATTACACGCGTGATGACTGAGACTTATAGTTACGTGTAAAAAAACATAAAGTTAAGCTGGTGTTTTTACAGCAATACCGAATTAATTGTTTCGTAAAAGCTGATTCTCTTTCGTTTTTGTAATTTGAAATTAGATAAAAATAGAAAAAAGTAAAACACGAGAAAAGAAAAAAGAAAAGAGAGAGAGAATAATGTAGATTCATTAACTATCTTAAGAAGAAAGAAACGTTTTTAGAAAGACAAACATTCTTTTTTTTTTCATAAAACCGGGTTTGGTCAACGCTCTTGAAGCTTAACCGGGAAAAAAGATCGATTGAAAAAAGCTTACATGATTTTGTGAGGAGTCCAGAGGATGCTGTAACGATGAAACTCTTTAGAAGGATCGAACCAGAGACGGTATCTCTCTTCACGACCTCTAGGCGTGCTTCCATTACCGTACAGATTTGTCTGAAACCTCCATGGTTTTCCTTTTATGTTCCCTAAAAACTCTATGTCTAACTCGTCGTGTGTTTTCTGGAACACGTCTCCGTTTGATGTCTGCAAATATTTTTTTTATATTACATCTAATGGTAACATAAACTATTTTCTCGGAAAAATTATTGACTATTTTCTAGGCAGAAAAATAGATTTATTATTAGATCAAATGAGTTATAGTCATGATCGTCCAAGAAAATAATGAAGGATTTGATCACAAAAGTAAAACATTAACAACCATGCAGATCAATAAAAAAGAAAAGAAAAACTTTTCTTTTCAAAAAGAAAAAAAAGAAAAGAAAAACTATTTTGTAATGAAAACACTTTTATGCTAATCAAACAGAAAAGAAAGAAGCAAATGGCTGGAGATCACTTACATAAAAGGCGACGACAACGCCGGCAGTATAATCGGCGGGAAGCTTGATCATAGAACTGTAAAATCCATGTTGATACATATTCGATGATATGAAACCAGAACCTATATATTATCATCATCATCAGTGATATGTTTCGTCATTAAAAAATAATAAATAACTTATTCAAGAAAATAATAATAATAAAGAACACATGTGAAAACATAAATATATGTATGTATGTATATACCGGTGTATCGATCGAGGAGGAGGCGAACGGAGAGATCATCAGGAGAACGGACGAGATTGGCATCACCGAATAGAGGAGAAAGTGATTCTTCGAAGCTTAAGGTATTGAGATTCGTAAACGCTGATGATCTCAAACCCAAACACAAGAAGACGAAGATGATGATCAAGAAGATGAGATTATACGATAATTTAGACATTGTTTCTATATTCCTCCTGGGATTAAGAAAGAGATTAATAATTTTTTTTTTGTTTATTAATTACACATTAATTTTTGACACAAGAGAAGAGAGGTTTGGTTTTAACCAAAATAGAAGAGAGGAGAGGTATGGTCTTTTGGTGAGAGAAAATTGCTCTATCGCTTCCAGACTCGTGGTCTTAATATATACTTCAACACTTTTTTTTCTTCTTCTCTATTTTCTGAATCTACCCTTCTTTTCAAATTATGCAGCTGTTTATTATCGTATTCTACTATTAAAGAGTACATTAGAGGTATTTTTAAAACGTGTATTTAAGGAATGGCCAATCAAGAAACAACAAAAATGATTTGAATCAGACAGAAAATAAATTATCCGAGAAATTGATTATAAAAAGATTTAGAATGGCTATATTTTTTTTGTGTACACCCGAACGGCTATATTTAGAGAGTTAGTTCTTTAGGAAAAATCTAATCTAAATTGAACTAAAAGATAGTTTTTTTTAATCAAAATGAACTGAAACTTACCTATGCGTTTATTTGATTATTATCTTTTAAAAACCTAAAATCTTGTTACAAAAGAAGGATGAGTATCCCTAAAATATAAGAGAAAACTAAAAAAAAGTTTATCTATTAATAACTTAAAATCCCTTGATTAGTCTATGTTTCACTCGTCAAATAAAATCATTCTAGTAAACACCAAAGAATAGTAAGAGCACCATTATCCCCAAACCCCTCTTGGGTTTCTTATTTTTTATTTTTTTTTTTTGTCTGATAAAAAAAAATTAAAAAGATAACCAATCGCGCACCGCCACATGTTAGTGGAGCCCACGAACAGTACAAAAAACTTCCACCAATCGTTTATTATTTAGTACACAGAAGATACATCTTTTGTTATTTTGGTGGGCCACCTCCTAATAAGAAACGCACTTGTTGAAGTGATAATGGTGCTCTAAATTTCATTTTCTTCCTATACAAATGCATGGTTGTAAAAATGTTATATAAGATTTTGTAAAATTAGTTGTTTGGAGGCAAATGTTTGCATGATTTAAGTGATTCTGGATCTAAAATTTTAAGAGTGAATCTCATTAATTTGAAGATCTCTTATCATTCTCCAAGAGCATTTGAGATTTTTTTTAAAGTGAATTAATGATGATAAAAGATCTGGATCAGCAATGAGTATAGGAATGGAAAACAATGGAAACTGAATCAAAGTATGATATCTAATGGTTAATAACAATGATCAACTGCAACATATTGAATGGACATGACAAGATTCTTCAACTAAAAACTTCCTTAGTGTAGAGATAGGTACATAATGATTATTAGCTGGCCAGTGGATTATTGTTTCTACAAGACTACAAATGTTTGAAATTTGATTTCTATCGCATACAGTTTACCAAAACGTTAGTGAAATAATGGTAGTATACGGAAGTTGGTACGAAATATTATTTTCAAATAAAATCTCCAAAGACTAACTGGATTTAAGATCCGTAATTTACGTAGTAATAAAAATACTACAGTTTTTCTCAATTCACTAGAATAATTTTTTGGAAGTTCTAATATGATGTATGTTCCATTTGCTGTAACATGTTATATTGGGAGTTAGGATGTGTATTTTTTGTTTCCTTCTTTTGTGTGTTAACAAGGCCGTGCATTTAAATGTTTTGGTTGTATATATAGATCGTTACATTACTAAGCGTTAAGATTTCAAAACCAGTTAAAGAAAAAAGAGTGTTAAGATTTTAGTCATTTTACGGAAACAATGTTAAATTCGCGTGAGCCTTGTATATATAGTTTATTGGCCAAATTTCTCCGATAGCACTTTTCAAATTTTTATCATAAAAATAGTAATAAATAATCTTAAAAAAAGATCAAAATAATAATTTTAATTTTAATTTTTTTAATATTTATTTTTTAATATTTGAAATCATAAATCCAAAACTATATTCCTTAACTCTAAACTCTAAGTCTAAATTAATTAACCCTAAAATTATAAATATATATATATATATTTATCTTTTTAATGAATCATTTTAGTCATTTTCTTTATTAGAGGTTATTTTGTAAAAATAAACTAAAAAAATTATCCCAGAAAATTTCTCCAGATTATTTTTACGTATTATTATTTTGTACTTTTAACATACTATAAAATAAAAAATAAAAAAATACATTGAATATTTGTGAAGCCAGTAACTATTACTTCCATGATTAAATTAATCCGATCACATAAATCAAAACAATCACTCTTATTTATTTAAAATTTGTTTTGGTAAATAAATTCGTACAATCACTTTTATCTATTTTATATCATATATAATTTAATTTAAATGATATTACCATAGATATATAATATATTTTAACATGGCTATTTATTAAATGAAGTTTTTTACTCATATGATCTTTTGTACTTTTTATAAAATAAAATTTAAACCATTAATAACTAAAATTTTAATTTGAGACGTTTAATGATTTTAATAATTTACTATCGCATTAAAATTTCAATGAGTGTATATATATATATTTTATATGGTTTAATTTAGTTTAAAAAATATTAAGATAAATATATATATTTTAATATTAATATTTACTAAATGTGATTTTTTATTCATATAGTTTTATGATCATTTGTATCTTGTTATAACAAAAGAAAACCATTGATAATAAAATTTTCAATATGAAACTTTAAACAGTTTTAGTAATTTATAGTTATTTTTCAAAATTCAAAATATAACATACATGAAAAATATAAAATTTTATTATATGGTTAATGTGATTTTTTTATTTATTTTATTAATCTAAAACTAAAAAAAAATCTAAAATATACAAATTATTTTCAAATCTTTATTATTTAAAATCATTAATTGTTATATATATATATTTTAACCACATTAGATAATTTAGTAGTTTTAAGGAAAAAATAAAGAATATTTTTATACATTAATAATAATTTTATTGTTAATTTAATGAAAATTATAATATATGTTTTTATGAATCAACTTATTTCTCTAAAGACTCTAAGAATTATTCTAGTGATGATACATGTTATATGTTATCGTTTGAATGTTGTAATGATTCTCTAATATATTGGAGATGATGATCATGATAAAACGAATATTACAATCAACTGGTTCTAACAAAAACTTAAATTTGGAAATTCTGAAATCGTGGTGTATATGCATTTAAACGTCTCTTTCCTTTTAGATGTTCATATATAGTTAGAGTAAAATTAGCTTATAAACTATATGACTGGTGTACTCTGTGTATGGTTAGGTGTAGAAAAGCGTAGATTAGTCATTTCTACTGATGAGAAGTTGAGAACCAAACTGAATAAAATGACAACTAAGTATGAAATGGACATCAAAGGGTCTTTATCTGTATTCCCATGCATATTATATATTATAGCCAGTCATTTTCATCACTAAATATTATTGTATATATATGTATATATATTTATATACATAATTTTACGTGTAGTCCTCATATTAGGTAGTTACACTAATCAACACTTTAAATTAATGAAAAGGTCTTTGACAACAAATAATATAAAAGGTATAGATTCCAAAACTATTGACAGCCAAACGTAAACATTTCCATACTCTCTTTTGTACTTTAGTTAGTTATGGTTTAGCATCATAATACTTTAATTAGTTATGTTTCGTCTTTCTATATATCTTTCGTTCACTTTCGCTTTATATATGTATTCACAATAATATTATGATATTTTAAATAAAATCAAAGATTGGGTAGCGTCATGAACATAATAAGATAGACAATGATTAACAAGACCTTAGTTTTGTAGTGACAAATTTCAGCATAAGATACATATTACGCATTTGATTAGCTTTGGTTCATTTTCTTTAGTTAGCCGAGCTAGATACGCAAATCTCCATAACACCCAATTGATACTTTTATATTTACGCGCGAGACACTTTAGAATAATTCACAAAAAGACCAAAATGAACTACCAAGACCAAACATAAGAAACTAATCGTTTTAAAAGCTTACGATCAGACTTCACTTCAACTGTGCTAACTAATCCTTCTAGATTTAATTACCAACTATTCAATATACAACTAAAAGTTATGATTCATATGTGCGACAGGGCTGTATATGTAAATGTGTATAGTTAGTTGATTTGGTTTACCAACCTCTCTATTCTCTAATATATATGCATGCATCTGGCCATCAACTTATTAGTGCAAAGCAATTAGAAGACAAAACTAACTACTGGATTTTAATTATAAGTAATAATCAAAATATAAAATTTATTTACAAGTTTTCTACAAATATGGAAAGTGGAAACAACAAACTAATCTATTTTCTGACAAAAAAAAAAAAAACATGTCTATATTATTACATTATAAAAACACAATCTTTTCCGAAACTTATAAATACACAGTCTTAAGATTACATAATTACAATACAAAGAAATGTGTTTAATTTGATACAGTAATCTGCAAAATCTGCTTTTATATTGTATAGCGATTTTGTTTTCAAAAACTAAAGCTAGCAGACTTGTGATATTATATGTGATACGAGCCGTAAAGAAACATCATGTTATGATATTAGTTCTGTGTTACGTAGCATGTACCATCTATATTTTTAGCTTGTGTAGAATGTATACGTTAATAATTTTCTAAGAACAGTATATATTGATCATAATGTGAAAATATATGTATCGAAAGGCGCATATATTCTTAGTAATATATGGAGTTTGGAGGCTGAATTTATTTTCCCTTTGTATTACTAAGGAAGCAATCTTTCTTTCTTTTGTCCTTTTCTCTTTTCTTTTAGATAAGAGAGTGATTCCATTACCATCTGTACACACAACCACTATTGGCCCGCAGTGTTCAATTGTCTGCTAGCTTCTGCATTCAGCAAATACAAATAAACGTTCTGTTTCTTCTTTCAACATTATCTATTAAGAATATTCTTATAGATATTGTTTCATAAACTTCATGCATATTTTTTTTCGTTTTTATAGGAACTACGGAAACGAATATGACATCAAAGTGATTACAAGAATCACATATGAGGTGGAAAGATAAGGGTCAGAAAAACAAACTCACAAGACGGAGTTTAAAGCTTTTCTGGTGTTGCGGTTTCTTAAGGATGTGTTTTTAGGTCTAATAAGTTCATTAAGAACATTTTGGAATAACATACAAAACTTAGTTTTCAAAAATAAAGATGCTACATTTACAAAGAACACCATATATGTACAATGTTGTATAATTTTTCAGAAACTTAATCCAAATAAGTAACCGCTAATAACAAACAGTTTAGCAACAATGTCCATATACACCTATAACATATGGTGTTATTATATATATATATATATATATATATATATATATATATATATATGTATATTATACACACAAACGGGTCAAATAGGGTAACTAGAAAAGGTCTAAGTATTAGAGAAGAATGAGAAAAGCTTGAGGTATTGAATAAGGTAGAAATTCAGCTGCATCATCTTCTAGAGAGATTTGACCTTACAAGAGCATTTGCATGTGGATGTCATCATTACCAACTAATTTTTTTTGGTATATGTTTAACCCCATTGATTAAACTTATTGTCTTTTCATACTAAAACCTAATAATTAAATATTTTAAATTGTAGGTTACACCTCTGTGAGAGTCTAAAGAAAATAAGGATACCCAAGGGGGTGGGGGGTGGGGGGGGGGGGGGGGGGGGGGGGGGGGGGGTGTTATTGTGACTGAATTTAAATTTTTAATTGTTAATATTTTAGTATATGGAAGAAGAAATGATTATATACTACTCAATATCAGCTTATCTATTATGTTTATACATAAATCGATTGAAAGATGCCTTAGATATGAAGCTAAGAACATATATATAAATTCAAAGATTCTTATTGTAATATATATTAAGTCACTATGGTATTGGTCCATATATAGCACACAAATTAATCAATATCCATATATTACAATAATTGAGGATGCTCTTCTAACAATTATTAGAAAATGAACCAATAACAATGTGGTTACAACTTGCAACACACAAGAAATAATAAATCAATTGATTAGGAGAGCTTCATATGGTGGGGTATGAAATGTAATGTAATCATCTCGAAACTTGTTTGTGGGAAAACATATATACGCAAATGGATATAATGATAATGTTTTTGATTAATTATTATGCAAGTTTTGTGCTGTTGTGGTACCGTGTGATCATATCCTAATATCCACTAAAATATTTCAGTTTATTTGTTTTGAGATCCAAATAGGTATTAATAACTTCTAATGCATTTTTTGTACTAATAAGTTGATGACCAGATGCATGCATAGATATTAGAGAGTAGAGAGGTTGGTAAACCAAATCAACTATACATATTTACATAGACATGTTTCTTTTTCTTTTTTTTTTCTTTTTTTTTGTCAGAAAATAGATTAGTTTGTTGTTTTCATATTTGTAGAAAACTTGCAAATAAATTTTATATTTTGATTATTACTTTAAAATCCATTAGTTAGTTTTCTCTTCTAATTGCTTTGCACTAATAAGTTGATGGCCAGATGCATGCATAGATATTAGAGAATAGAGAGGTTGGTAAACCTCTAATGCATTTTTCTTTTTATGCATTTTTCTTTTGATTATGTATAACAAACACATGATAACAAAATAGAGTTCTTTCACGTGCAAAACACTGTTTGTCGTTTTAGCAAAAATATATTATAGAGATATAGACAACTAATTATCGGATAATATAGTTGACATATTTAATGTCTATTGTAGGATAATTTCATTAGGATTAGGATGCAAATTTTTGTATAAACACTCTCTTTAGTAAATTAATATATACATTTTCCATTCTAATACATGGTATCAATGAAGATTCTCAAACCTAAAATCTTCTCTTTGATATTCTTTCTCTATTCCCTACACCTTGAATGGATTATATTGAACATGGCTGATAGAACATGGCTGCTAGTCTGTTACATATACTATTTATTTTCTACATGATGTATTCAAGTTTTAACCACTAAAACCAACCGTAAGTACACGGTAGTGCGCGGTAGTATATATGGATCAAATTCCTCATAAACCAAAGTTATACTATAAATCTTTGAGAGAAAAGTCAAGCTAGAACGACAAGAGTTTGTTTTGGTAGTTTTAATTTCAAAAATGTAATAAACATAATGTAAATGAAGTTTCACAGATGAATAAAAACGCTAGGCCATGGGTATTCTCAGGAAAACATAAATCAAGATATGAATGCTAGACATGAAATTTAGATTTAAACTGTTCTCGAACTCAAACGACAAGCATAGTTTAGTTAACTTTCGCTAAACTAAACCCTATGTTATAGAATTCTAATGATCAACTTCCGTTTTATCTAGAATTCTAAATATGCAATTTAACAAGTTTGATTTGTTCACAAGTTTCCTAAAATGACTTCCGCCGGTTATGAACACTTACTCATCTAGATTCGTTTCAAGAGCTTAAACAATCATTTTCGGTGAGTTTAAATAACCTAGAGATCATGAATTAGGTGCGCAGTCCAGTTCAAGCAATAAGATACATCTAGATGAAGAACCAATTGATTTAACCCCTATCCATGTTATGCGGATCGACTTGCTTCTTACTCGGTTGATCGAAATATGTTCCGCAAATTCGTGCAAAACGGATCGACCCCGGATCGATCGATCCAGGTGGGGATCGATCGATCCTGACCTTGACTCAGCATTTCTTCTCTTTTTTGCTCCTTGTGCTCAAAACTCCATCCTAAGGCATCCTGGCCTGAAAAGACTCGATAAACAACAACAAGAATCGAAAAATGATTGAAAATATGAGTTAAAATACGCTAAAAACATAACACATCAACTCTTTTAGACTTAGTCTTTTGCTTGTCCTCAAGCAAATTACCATGATCCGAGAAAGAGGTTTGAAAACGTGAGAACTCACATATCCTTTAGAACATTGTGTTACCATTGTCAGTTGCAAGCCACATCTAATCGCACCAACCTAAGAAGGTACTCCATGTACTCGACCTCAGCTTAGCAATCCAACCATTTTCAGCCCACAACTCATGAGAGTTGTCCAAATTCACCATCACCGACCTCATTTTAGAACTGAACGTACAGTTTCATTGAGGGAATATTGATCATAAGACACATGGATTCTTACTCATTCAAGTTCTTGATCACACATATAGTTTCTTTCCTTTCTCTTTTCTCGCTTCACTCAGTCAATTTCTCCCTACCTTGTAGGGTATTTTTTTTTATTGACTGAGTTTATTGGACATGCTTTCATGAGACACAAGCACTAATGGTGGTTGCCACTAAGCACCTGGTTCACTTCTTTTTTACCTTTATCTCTTTTTTTATTATTCTTTTTTCGAAGGGAAGAGAAAGGGAAACTATACTCACAAAAACTAGCCTTTTCAGACTTGAATGAGGAGTCTGATCCAATGTATGCCAAGCCACAAAACAAGAGAAATCAAGTATATTAGGTGGGAGGTCAGCTTTGGATCCTTCAAACACCCAAACAAGTATGGATGGTAATGGCAGATTGATCCACTTTGGTGTTTTCCACGTTGTACAGTTTGCAGTCATTAGCTGAAAGAATGGTCACTGAAATATTAGATAGACAGCAGTTCCAAGAAAAGTTCATAGTTCCTGACCTTTTTTTTTATGACTCCATAAAACAAACTGTTTTTTTTTTTTGAAACAAACTGACTCAACAGAAATCATGAAACAAACTGACTCAACAGAAATCATGAAACAAACTGACTCAAAGGAAACACAAAAGAAACACAAGAAAACGTTAGTCCTAGAATGTACTCTCCCCCAGACTTACTTCATACCGTCTCAGAGTGAAAATGAATCCAAAGGAGAATACGACAAACGCAAAAGTACATAAAGAAAATGAAAATGATATAATACAATGGATAGAGAGCGATGATACTGATCACGCGTGGTCGTCGGGACTGCAGTTCCTACTCTGTCCTAGTTTGCGCCTGCGCCTAGGAAGACGCGCATTGGGGTCTGAATTGGTTGCATCATCATCGTCCAAGGTATCGATATCTTTGTGTCCAACAACATTAGGTATGCCTCCAATGTCACCAGTAGGCCTGGAAGACTCAAAAGTCTGCGGAGCGCGGCAACAAGAAGGAGGAGGTGGACAACGAATCTTCGCGAGTGCTTTCCATATGGTCTGCATCATTGTCGACATCTTGACCAATGTGTCAGCAGTCCAATCAAATTGTTGCTGCTGAGTACCTTCCAATGATGGTTCTTCAGAATCAAACTGACCGGTGTATGGAGGTAATAAGTACTCCATGGAGGGGTTAGGAGTATGGTCGGCTGGGATGTCAGGAATGGTATCATCCTCGCCTTGCATCTGAGCAGTCGAAGAAGAAGAGCCTCAGCGACGTTTGGGAGCTGGTGTAAGAGGTGTGTAGAGAAACTCAGTCGGAGGCCTGAAGCGTATATTCTCCACAGACGTTAGAGATGTAATGGAAGGCTGTGGGAGCTTGCAGAGAAGGACCTCACTGCCAGGAAGGGTAAACCGATAGACCTTACCAGGGGAGAGAGTCCTGGTGTTGGTGAGGAACTGGGCATCAAACCTGCTAATAGCATCCAAACAAGGAGTCCTCGAGAGGTTGATGTCATGATATTTGAAGATTCGAGTGAGAAGACCGCCAATGGACTCCTCTAAAGGCTTCATGTGAGGAGCAAGCAAGCCTCTGAACTTCCTAGCGAATAGAATCTCCACAAACAATGCTCCTATGTTAACTGAAAGTTCTGCTGGGGGTTGCTCTCCAAAGTCATAAACCGGTCTGAGAGCTAAAGGAAGCCCGTAATGAATGAGTTGTGCCTCATCTCTTGTAAGTGATCTTGCTTCCTCCTTTCCTAGCAAAAGATGACCCAAATACTTGGCGACTACTCATAGAACTGAATTCCTAACCATAGCAAGTTTGGCCTTTCGGAAAACATAGTTCGTTTTGGCGATCTCACTCCACAACAGACAAGCCTGAGGGAAGTCGGGTAGAGAGCACGCCTCATGTTTGGTCTCGAACCCAAATAGTGTACACAATTGATGTATAGTCATCTCATAAAGCACTCTATGGATGAGGAATGTAAGCTTGCCTTCACTAGCAACCTTATTCGTCTCTGACTTATAGTGCAGCTCGATTGAGGAAAGAAACTGTATAACCAGCTCCAGATAAATGGGTTCAAGATCATCACCAAGAGTTCCAAGCCCCATGTTCTTCCACATCTTCTTGACATCCTATACTATTCCCAACTCCTTTGTAGTGTAATCACAAATGAACTTGGTTGGGTTTAGTGTCATCCCCAGCAGACCATTGTAGAGGAGGTTATGGTAACTACTCCATCTAGCATTGTAATCACGGTTAGCGTAGGGAGGAAAGTTCTTCAGAATTGTCTTGCTGTTGATGTCTTCCCCTTTGTTTTTCGGAACCTTAGGGAATGGTGTCAACACCTCCCGTGGCCATAGGGATGCTGTCTGAATCTCCTCGCTATCCGGTTGGATTGAGATTGATGGACCTGCCGTGTCCACATCCTAAGTGTCTGGTTGTGCTATTGACCCCCGTTTCAAATTCTTCGCGGATGTAGTCTTACCCATTTTCTGCAAAAATGAATTTTCAAAATATGACAAATTAACTCTTAAAACTCATCTCCAACTCCTATTTCTTTTTTTTTTCGAAATTAGACTTTTTTTATGAAGAATAAAACTCAACAATTTTGTCTTCTCCATATTACTATATCTCTAGAGTCAATAATTTTATATGAGGAACTATTGAACTCAATCACGAAACTAAAACTATGAATTCAAGCATGGGTTACGTCCGAAATCATCTCTAATCAACATCCTAGCACACGATTCAAGCCAAACAACCCTAAGAAACTCAAAAATTTCACCTTTGCACCTTATATTTTCGAACTCAAAAATGGATTTCGAGTTCCATACCTTTGCAAATCGAAGGAGATAGTGACAAATTCAGAATGTGCTCGCAAAATCGTATGGATTAGATCCAAGAATCGTCAAAAACGAAGTGAAATTGAGGAAGTTAGGAATTGGGGATTTGAAACCCTTTTCTCCCTTTGAAATCGAGTTTGAAGGTGAGAAATGAAGGTTTTTGATCCCAAAATCGAGTTAATATGCTCTGAAATCGTGTTTGTTCGGTTCAAATCAAGTGGGAGTAAACCGGAGAAAACCGAAAAATCGATTTGATACTTACCTGGGGCGGGATCGATCGGTCGGGAAAGGGGATCGATCGATCCGCAGTGGATCGATCCGTGCTTGGTCGACTGGCCCTTGACTCGGTCGATCGAAAACAGTTTCACAATTTTGTGTGTTTCGACGCCTCCTGGATCGACCGAGGCGGATCGACCGGACATAAAAGGAGATCGATTGATCTCTTTAGATCGATCAGAGGATCAAGTTTGGTGTTGGTCCGGTCGATCGGAAACATTTCCGCAAAAGTTTTTGCTTTTGGATCGATCAGCAGATCGACCGGTCCAGGCTCGATCGATCGATCCGATTGCTGGACTTGCCTAATTTTTTTTAATTTTTTTAATACCTGCAAAACTAAAAATAAAACCAAAATTTAAACTGAAAGAGAAAATATAAAGAAAATATGTACACATACCAGTAGGTTGCCTCCAACCAAGCTCTTGTTTAACGTCGTTAGCTCGACTTTGGCACCCTCTACGCTAGAGATGGTTCATCAAGAGAGACAGTTTCTCCCTTAGGAATCTCTGAGTAGGCCAGATATGGTTTCAGGCGTTGACCATTAACCATAAATTCACCACCATCATGATTCCACAACACAATTGCACCATAAGGCTTCACTTCTTTTATCGTGAATGACCAGACCATCGAGACCTAAGCTTTCCAGAGAACAACTTCAGACGAGAGTTGAAAAGTAGAACCAGATCATTGGCAGTGAAAGTTCTTGGAATGATCTTCCTGTCATGGTAAGCTTTAGTGCGCTCCTTGTGGATCTTTGAGTTTTCGAAAGCCAAATTTTGAAACTCATCTTGCTCATTGAGTTGAATCATCCTTCTCTCAGCTGCAGATTTGATGTCAAAGTTCATTTGCTTGATTGTCCAAGCTGCCTTGTACTCTAACTCCACTGGAAGATGACATGGTTTTTCATAAACCAGATGAAATGGGGTTTTGCCAATAGAAGTTTTATAGGCGGTTCTGTATGCCCACAAAGCATCATCTAGCTTGGTTGACCAATCCTTTCGAGTTGTTCTAACTGTTTTCTGCAGGATGTTCTTGATCTCTCTGTTAGAAAACTCAACTTGTCCACTTTTCTGAGGATGGTATGCAGTTGTCACCTTTTGTCTTACACCATTTTTCTTGGAAAGATTCTCAAACCATTTGTTGATAAAGTGTGTTTCTCCATCACTAATCACCACCCTTAGCACTCCAAATCTTGGAAAAATGATAGACTTGAACATCTTTGAAACCACTTTAGCATCATTTGTAAGACTTGTTATTGCCTCTACCCACTTAGAGACATAGTCTACTGCAACGAGAATGAACTGATTGTTGTGGAAGGATAAAAATGGACCCATAAAATCGATGCCCCATACGTCAAACACCTCAACTTCCAAGATAAAGTTCTGAGGCATCTCATTTCTCTTGCTGATATTTCTTTGTCTCTGACATGCATCACACTTAGAAACAAAGGAATGGGTATCCTTGAACATTTTAGGCCACCAGTAACGAGTCCGTGGAATCTTCGAAACAATCTTGCTCGCAGCAAAGTGTCCAGCGTAGTTGGAACCATGACAGTAGAATAGGATGCCTGGAATCTCTTCTTCAGTGACACATCTTCTGAAATATTGTCAGCACACTGCTAATACAAAAATGGCTAATCCCAGAAGTAGCGTCTGACATCTTTTAAGATTTTCTTCTTGTCATTTCCAGTAAATTTAAGGGGTTCTTGATCTGCAGCTAGGTATTTGGCAATCTCTGAAAACCAAGACACCTTTGGAATGCTTGCATCTTTTACTGGCACATAACCATCATTGTACTGGATACTTACTGCATAAACAGTTTCTACCAGAAGAGTATCAGCCAGAGGTAACTGTTCTTCCACCTTCAGTCTAGACATATGATTTGCAACTCCATTTTCAATCCATTTTTTGTCTTTGATCACAAGGTCAAACTCCTGCAATAAGAGAATCCATCGCAACAACCTCGGTTTTGCATCTTTCTTTAAGAGTAAATACCTCAATGCAGCATGATCGGTATGGACTATGACCTTAGATCCAACAAGATAGGATCTTAACTTCTCAAAAGCATATACAATGGCCAGCAGCTCTTTATCAGTAGTGGCATAGTTTCATTGTGCATCATCGAGTGTCTTTCTTGCGTAGTAAATGACATGAAACTTCTTTTCTTTCCTCTGTCCCAAGACAGCTCCCACAACGTAATCATTGGCATCACACATCACCTCGAAAGGCAATTTCCAGTCGGTGGTTGGACAATTGATCCACTAACTAGTGCTCCCTTGATGGATGAAAAGCTTCCAAACACTTGTTGCTGAAGTGAAACTTAATGTCTTTGCAGAGAAGACGAGTCGAAGGCCTTGCAATCTTGTAGAAGTCCTGAATGAACATTCTGTAGAACCTCGCATGACCCAAAAACTTTTGATCCCTTTTACTGAATCAGGTGGTTGTAGACTCGTCATCACCTTGATCTTAGCCTTGTCAACTTCAATGTCCTTCTCTGAAATCTTGTGCCCAAGAACGATGCCATCTCTGACCATGAAGTGGCATTTCTCTCAGTTCAAAACCAGATCTTTTTCCTCACACCGCCTAAGTACCCTGCACAGATTAGAAAGACAAATAGAAAAAGAAGATCCATAGACAGAGAAATCGTCCATGAATACTTCCATTATATCCTTAATCATGTCAGTAAAAATAGACATCATACACCTCTGGAACGTGGTTGGTGCATTGCACAAACCGAATGGCATTCTGCGATAATCAAATGTGCCATAAGGACATGTGAATGTGGTTTTCTCCTGATCATCTAGATGAATCGGTATCTGAAAAAAACCCTGAATAACCATCTAAAAAGCAGTAGTATGGATGGTTAGCCAATCTTTCAAGCATCTGATCAATAAATGGCAAAGGAAAATAATCTTTCCTAGTTGCAGCATTCAACTTCCTATAGTCTATGCACATTCTATGACCAGTGACACTTCTAATGGGAAACAACTCATTCTTATCGTTTTTCACTACTGTTACCCCACCCTTCTTAGGTACAACATGCACGGGACTAACCCAATTACTATCAGAGATAGCATAAATTATTCGAGGTTTTAGAAGTTTCATTATCTCCTTCTTAACAACATCTTTTAGATTTGGGTTTAACCTCCTCTGATGTTCTATAGAATTTCTTAATTCATCTTCTAGATATATCTTATGCATACAAAGGTCAGATGAGATACCAGGAATATCATCTAGCGAGTAGCCTATTGATGTACGAAACTTTCTTAACTCACACAAAAGTTTAGCAGTTTCAACGTTATTCAGCTCAGCATTGATGATCACAGGATAAGTAGAGTTAGGACCAAGAAATGCGTACCTTAGCCCTGCTGGAAGTGTTTTGAGTTCCACCTTTGGAGCTCTCAGTTCACTCCATGGGTTGAGATGATCGCAATAGCTTTTGGTGTAGGTGATTTCCCTTCATCAAGGCTCAGAAAGTCTACCATGTGTGCCATTTGCACCCCAGAATTCAACACCTTAGCAAACCCGGTTGTATCCTCATTCAAGTACCCATGCTCACTCTCAGCTAGAGTAAGATCAATCTCCAGAGGATCATCTCTCAGTAACTCCTCAGCCATTTCCTCATCTTCATCATTCTCTAAAGCATGTTCAATGGAATAAGTATGACCATTCAGTGTAGGTCTTTTCAGTATTTTATCCACTTAAAACTTCATGACTATGTCTCCCAGATGGAGATCTATCTTGCCTATCTTCACATTAATGATAGCTCCTGCTGTAGCTAAGAATGGACGCCCCAAAATGAGAGAATCTTTAGGCTCTTGATCCAGTTCCAGCACTACAAAATCTGCAGGAATCTTGTAGTTTCCAATCACTACGTCGATGTCTAAGATAACCCCAACTGGATGTCTCACTGAGCTATCTGCAAAAACTAGCTAGATCTTTATGGGTTTAAAGTTGGTGAAACTAAGCCTCTTAGCCACAGTGTATAGCATCAAGTTCACACTTGATCCCAAATCACAGAGAAACCTCCTGAAGATAGCACCTTCAATATCACATAACAATACAAAGCTCCCTGGATTTTCCATCTTCTCTTGAACTCTGTTCTGAAGTAGTGTGCTACATCTCTTGGAGATAGACATAACACTCTCTTTAGGAGAAGCCTTGTTTGTCACAAAACTCTTCACATACCTCTTCAAAGCAGACATCATCTCAACAACATCCTCAAATGAGAATTTTACAGTCAATTTACTCACCATTTCCCTACACTTAGCTGCCTCTAAATCTCTGCGAGACTTTTTTTGTTTTACTGGATATGGCAGCTTTGGTCTGTACACTCGAACTGGAGGAGGTGTGTCTACAACAACTTCCACAGTCTCCTTCTCAACATTAGCTTCAACTGGTTCAGCAACCTCCACAGTTTCTGGTTCAACAACCTCCACAGTTTCTGGTTCAACATTCAGCACTACTGGTTCTTTAGTCTCCACAGTTTTCCTCTTATTAGGAGACATCTCTTTACCACTCCTAAGAGTGATAGCATTAACAAACTCATTCCTGGGATTTTGTTCATTTTTTCCAGGAAGAACTCCAGTAGGTCTTTTGACAGCCTTTGCGGTTTGAGCCGCTTGAGTGTCAAGCTTCTTCACATGAGCTGAAAGAGATTCCCATTTGTTGTTCAAATCTTGGTACATGTTGTCGACCTTAACGTTGATGTTGTCAACCTTGATGTTTATCTATGAAGCAGTGTTTTGCTGGTTGATCATCAATTGTTGCATCATCAGCTCAAGTTTAGACTCTTGAGCAGTTGGGATTGAGTTTGCAGCATTTGATGTATTCTTGGCTTGGTAGGAGTTCTGCTGTTGTTTCTGCTGGTATCCTCTCTGATTGTAGTTGGAGTTCTGATTCTGATATCGGTTTTGTCCGGAGCTTTGTCCACATTGTTGGTTCTGGTATCCTTGTTGTTGGTAGTTCTGGTTGTACCCTTTTTTTCTGCTCATTCACATAGTTGACTTCGGCTTGCTGATCCTCAAGCTCCTTATCAGAGAAAACATGCTGAAATGCTCCCTCTCCATTATCCTCAACAGAGCTGGCCATCTTCTGATCTCTTTGCATAAGCATGTCAATCTTTGCACTCATCTCCTCAAACATCTTAGTGTCTACACTGCTGACCTTCCTCGATCTATCATACTCCTCACACTGATTGTTGGAGCTAGCATCTAGGTTCTCGATCAAAGTGTAAGCTTCTTCTTGAGTTTTTGTCATAAAATCCCCATTGTTGGATGCATTGAGGGAGTTCTTAACAGTCCAGTTCACTCCATCATAGAAGATGTTGAGGATGTGCTCATTCGAGTACCCATGATGTGGGCACTCTCTCATATACTCTCTAAATCTCTCCCATGCTTCATTCAATGGTTCAGAAGCATTCTGCTGGAAGTTTGTGATCTTACTCCTAAGGTTAGTTTTCTTGGATTTGGTGTAGAAACTGTCCAGGAACAAAGCTCTGCATTGATCCCAAGTAGTAATAGATCCTGCAGGTTGAGACTTCAGCCATCTCAATGCTTTATCTCCTAGAGAAAATGCAAACAGTTTGCATCGAAGGTAGTCAGCAGGAACCCCATTAGATCTTGTTGTGCTACAGATCTCCTCAAGGTTCTCAATATGATCCATAGGACTCTCAGAAGGCAGACCATGGAGCATGTGCTGCTTGACCAAAGCTATGATCTGAGGTTTGATCTCATAATCCTGCCTGTTGATCGGAGGAGGCTGGATCGCAGACCGGTTCTGATAGAAGGCATGTGGAGTATCAATAGCTCCAATAGGAAGAAGCTGAGGTCTCCTTTGCTCTTGAGCAGGGTGGCGCGGTGGAATACCACCACCAGCATGGCCAGCGGGATTGTTAACTTCCTGCTCATTATCCATGTGGAAATTTTGGTTATCTCCCAATCCTTCTGGCAGATCTTGTTGACCAGCCATGTCTCTTCTTCTAATTCTGTTGTTTTCTCTTTCGATTCTTGCTAGTTTTTCGTTGGAGACAATCACCAGATTCGCAGAACGTTGCCTTCTTGTGCTCATACACCTGAAACACACGCAAAAAAGATAAGAAAGAACGTATTAGTAACAACAAAAATAAAATTCTAGACTAGACTCTAGTCCTTGATTCAAAGGTAACGCTATTGGTCCCCGGCAACGGTGCCAAAAACTTGATGTACTCAGGTTTTAACCACTAAAACCAACCGCAAGTGCACGATAGTGCGCAGTAGTATATATGGATCGAATTCTTCAAAGACCAAGGTTACACTATAAATCTTCGAGAGAAAAGTCAAGCTAGAACGACAAGAGTTTATTTTGGTAGTTTCAATTTCAAAAATGTAATAAACAAAATGTAAATGAAGTTTCACAGATGAATAAAAATGCTAGGCCATGGGTATTCTCAGGAAAACATAAATCAAGATATGAAAGCTAGACATTGAATTTAGATTTAAACCGTTCTCGAACTAAACGACAAGCATAGTTTAGTTAACTTTCCGTAAACTAAACCCTATTTTATAGAAATCTAAAGATCAACTTCCGTTTTATCTAGAATTCTAAACATGCAATTTAACAAGTTTGATTTGTTCACAAGTTTCCTAACAACGACTTCCCCGGTTATGAACACTTGCTCATCTAGATTCATTTCAGGAGTTTAAACAATCATTTTCGGTGAGTGTAAACAACCTAAAGATCATGAACTAGGTGCACAGTCCAGTTCAAGCAATAAGATACATCTAACATATCAGTCTCAATGATTCATGAATCCCTTCGATTCATCTTAGCCTAACTGTAGGCTTACTCAGACATGAAATGAAGAACACATAAAATAACTGAATGATTCATTGAATAGAAATCTAAAATGAAATAGGGTTCAAAAAGCTTCTCTATTAAGAGTATAGATTTTTTCTCCCTAGAGCTTACAATCTTCAAAAGAAAAAACCAATCCAAATGTAAAATGTACCGTACTGAGAAAACTACTCAAAAACTGACACAAATAGGGTTCAACACGTTTTTCTCGAAAACCCTAAACAAAACCGGTTCAAACTTGAATAAAACCAAAAACTCTGGTTTTCTTGCTGGCAGACCGGCTTGAATCGACCACGGGAACGATCGATCCATGAGGGGATTTATCGATCTGGATGATAAAGATCGACTCACTTCTTTTCTCGGTTGATCGAAATATATTTCGCAAATCCGTGCAAAACAGATCGACCGAGAGATCGATCAATCCAGGAAGGGATCGATCGATCCATGTTATGCGGATTGACTTGCTTCTTACTCGGTCGATAAAAATATGTTCCGCAAATCCGTGCAAAAAGAATTGACCCGGGATCGATCAATCCAGGTGGGGATCGATCGATCATGACCTTGACTCAGCATTTCTTCTCTTTTTTTACTCCTTGTGCTCAAAACTCCATCCTAAGGCATCCTGACCTGAAAAAACCCGATAAACAACAACAAGACTCAAAAAATGATTGAAAACATGGGTTAAAATACGCTAAAAGCGCAACACATCAATATACTACTTATGCTTCTATGATGAATATCTCTTCTTTGGATCTCTAATATACGTTACATCTCTCTGAAAATTCAGGTGGACTAACTACACCTATGATTTTACAAAGATATAACTACTTTGATTGGATTACCGAATTTTGAAATTCTCTTCAAGCAAAACAAAAGATTGGTTTCATTGACGGCACCATTCAAATGTCGACTTCGAATCCCGAGTAAGCTCGATGCACATCCACAAACTCCATGATTATAGACTAGATCCGAACATCAATCGATATGCATGTTCGGTCTACTATCTCTCATGTTGTTGATGGATACAAAATATGTGAATCTCAAAAATGACGATCTTTATCAAAATAGTATCTACAAGAATCTCTTGGAAGATGAAATAATAAATTTCAAATAGAAGGACAATGGGTTCTTGAATAGAAATGGACGTCTTTCTAAACTTTGGATAGAATAGCAGACATTCAAATCTGCTACTATGTGTACATGTGCTGCTTCTACCGAGCTTAAGAAAGAACATGAAGATAATAAAATACACACAATTTATAATTTGATACAAATATCTGGAGACACCATAATATTGCATTTGTCTTTTTGATTGTCCACTAACAACATTTACATGTGGAGATAATCCAACAAAAAAGCGATTAGGTGTTAAATATTTTTTTAACGAAATTATATAATAAAATACCAGAATCAATATAAACTCTTCAACTACCAATTTTATTAGAAATATCCATTAATAGGATCATTTGTATAAAATTTGGCAATACCACACTCTTTGGTAGTCTTCCTCATGTTGTGATTATAATCAATTAGAAAAAAAAAATATTAATTTGCCAAACTTTTGGATATATTTTTTTCTAGCATTGTGGAAACATAATATATTACGTTTTCTAATTGGTTGATAAGTGTTATTTCCAATATATTTACTGGCATTGTTCACTGGTTCCATGGATTTTTTAATAACTATGCTAACTTTTGAAGTTGCATGACTCTCGAACTGATTATATGGTGAATTTATAAAATAAAATTGAAAAAAACTGATGAGTGAACTTTTTTTCATTTAAACCATAATTCAAATATAAACAACTGATTGAGTTTTTAATGTAAAGGAAATGGTTTATTTTAGCAATATTTGATCCCAACTCTAATGTTCGTCTTCCACTTATGTAAGATATTCAAATAAATTTAGGTGTATAACACGATAAATATCAAAAGTCCCATCACATGTTTCCTAAATGGAGGAGCATCATTAGTAACGATAGAAGGAAAATTTGGATACGTTGTGACGGACAAGGTTTTACTGCAACCATGAACTTATCAGAGCGGAATTAATATTATAACGAGTAAATATATAACCTCATTTATTCAATGCTAAAAAATAAACTTTACATTTTTGAAAAGAGGAATGAGTCTTTACACAACTACATTTCGATGGTCTCCCACCTATATTTTTCTTAATAAAATCTTAATGATGTGTAAATGGGAATATCATTTAAAACCTGGAGATAAAGTTAATGGAATAGAGCTTTCATTTGTTTTCGATCTGCTGCATAAGAATACAATCAAAGTTGTTCTATTTATTCAACACAATTAATAGCATAATCATCATTATCTTTATTCACTATTATGTGTTTTCATGGATAGGGATGTGAAACTTACTTTTGACATTTGGAAAAAGATTTGGATATTTTCATTGCTATAAGAGATTTCTCCATTATCCATGTTCTAAGAGTCAACTCTCTGAAAATTATAAAACATAATAGTGAATAAAGAAAGCATAGATTGTGGTATGGCGAAATGAAGCGGTGTGTAGTTCTTTGAATTATTGGTAAGATTTGGTGAAGATATTTTGTAGAATATTATAATTTATAATTGTAAGATTTATTGTATATGGAAATTGTATATCTATGCTTTATGGATGTTAATACTTTCAAAAATGAGTTTTTATTATATATATATAGGTGATTAACAATAGGTTAAACATAGTGGTAACATGTGACTGTCTAATAGTGTTTATATAAAGTTTTCAAATAATTTATATACATATTAATGTTTTTTTCAGAAAATTATGTTATTGTTAATCATAATATTAATGATAATAGTAAAATATGTAAATATCATTAACATTTGAATGATTTATAAATAATATATATGCTATATTGTAATTTTAAACGTCATCAACATTTGAATGTTATATATGGACTTTGTATATTGTTGTATATATGTTTGATAGTTTAACAAATAAATAAGTGGATAGTAACATCTAGAATTAGTTTGATAACTATGTGCTACGAAGAAAACAAACTGCAAATATCAATATATGATTTCACCAAAACATAATTATATTGTGTCTTAAAAATAGCAAACATTTAACAATCACAACCACAATAAAGGTAGCAAAACAATTAAACTTGAATCGAAATCCCTGATAAAAAATCAGTATATCATTTATTCTTCTCTTTTGTAATCTGTTTAATAACTGATCTTTGATCTTCAATATCAATTTTATGGTTATCATTCATTGATATTGATGTCAATGAGTCTGCTAAAGATGATTCAGAAAAATCTTATGTACTTGTAAGCATTAAAGACTACATTACAAAATGAAAGTCAAAAGAAGTACAAAACATAAAAAAAAAAAAATTTATGTGCAAAGAAAATATATAAAATCGAGTACCTGAGAGCTTAATTCAAGTAACTCATGAATAATGTCTTGATCATCCAAATATTAATCCACAACATAAGGAGAATTCTCAAACTTATTATTATCACATTTTAGAGAAATCTTGAAAAAAGTATCTTCCAAAAATAGAATTAAGCAACTCAAATAAACTAATATGTACTCAAATTGAAAAAAGAAAAAAAAACTTAGTTATTGTTTTAGGATATGACATGATATAAATTATATGATATTTAAATTTACTTCTTCAAATTTATTCCTTAAGAGCTCGCCAGACCTTTTGAGAACATTCTCATTATTTTTATCAAATATCATAACCTTATCTCATCATAACCATCATATGAACGAACAATCAAATAATTTATAGTTAAATAAAATTATATATTTAACTTTTATATGTTTATATAATCGCTTCTAAACATTAAATAGATATAAAATAAAAAGATAATCAAATATACCTTGACCAAACCAAATCAATATCACCGCATATCTTATAGTTATAATTCAGTTGATTACCATCATCATCAGAAAGTTTGCCATATTCCTGAACTTTCATATTATACATTTTGCATACAAAATTATACTAATTTTTGGTAGTATCAATCCCTTAACACAACAAACTGATTTTCTAAACTATAAATAGCATAACAATCAGTAGTATGATAAATAAATATATATATATATATATATATATATGTTTTTAAATGATAACATCACAAATAAATACTAACCAAAGTGGACTCTAAAATATCGGATAAAGATTTTTCGAGAAAAACTCACTGCATATATCAAGGGAATTACCAAATGATAGCTGACTGAAAGCATCTTGTAAATCTTATGATGATTACTTGGCAAGCTATTAGTAATAAAATAATTAAAATCGCAAATAATAATTACTGTATCGTAATATTTAAAACCTGATAAAGCTGCGTATATTTACCTATTTATGAAATTATCAACATGTTTAGTTGGAAGGTCAAACCATATTGTATGGCACTAAAAGTATTTTATATGCTTATTTGACCTATAATTTAGGCTAAAAATAAGTATTTGACTTGAATATAAATAAAATTATGCATATGATAAACGAATAAATACTGCTATAACTTTACAGGATTTTTGATAGAGATAAAACGCAAGATACATATCACAACCGCATCCATCTTCTTTGTTGTGTATGAAAATGTTATTTTGCATGATCTCCCTAGTTAATGATATAGCTTTATTTATATAATATACATAATAACATCATTTACTTTGTATCGCACAAAATCACTTAGAGTTTGGATCAATTAATTGACTTTTCTTTAGTCTTCATTTCTTCGACGTTACTAGTTTGAATGATTTTTCCAGTGACATATTTCAAGTCAAACAAACAGAAAATGCCAAAATTGTGAAATGATGATTTCTTACTAACAAAAAATATATAAGCATATTGTTACATATCAATATGTTCCTTTTATATTTTCCATCTAAGATCTTACCAAAATCAGTAAAATAGTTTTCTGGTACAAAATAAGGAAAATATGTCAGAGCTCTGGTCCTCGTTGTTCCTTGAATAAACGATTGTATGGAAATGAGAAAATACCAGAAAAAGTGCAAGAGTAGAAGCACTAGTAAGCACCATAAGAAACAAGCTTAAACAGCTAGAAAAAAACATAGAACAAAGAAAACAGAGTATGAGAAACAGTAAGAGAGGCCAGTGCATGGAGCTCCACTACTCTGAGGTGAGTGAAACGGGTCTAAAAAGGAAGAGCCTCCCATATGAGCTGATATTTAAGCCAACACGGACCCGCTGTGGAGTTAGAAAGTCTATATGTTGATAATATCTACATGAATTTTCTGAGTTTCACTGGATAGTTCTAGCAAGTTCAACAGAACATAGTATGAAATATTTCTTGATACAATCGATATTGTTGTGTAGAAGAGGGAGTTAACCGATTGGGTTATAAATGAGAAGAATATATATATATATATATATATATATATATATATATATATATATATATAAGTGTTTGACTAGTTAACCTACGAGTCATAAGAATATTCTCAAGTATATTGGTATTACTATGTTTAAAGATTTGGTTCAAATATAATATCTTATTTATTATATATAATGATATTAAAAGTAATTGGTTAAACGATTTTAAGGTATATATATTGTAAAATTCTTTTTACAATAGCAAAACCAATACTATTAGTGAGAAAAATTTGGTGATTTGATAAATATGAAGTGTAATTTTTGTGAACAATATCAAAACTGAATATCACATTTTACGTGATTATCAATCAATAAATGTTATGATAGATATATAAAATAATTTCAAACCTTGAAACCTAAAAAGTTAACCATATATGTATTTAAACCTAAACCTTAAACAATAAACATAACTAGTATGATAATAGTGAACCATCGTAGTACAAAGAACATCATATGAAATTAATATACTAGTATATGATTTCCAAAACATACTATATAAATGGAAAAACTATATGAATTCAATTGAAGCAAAATTGTTATTGAAACCATATATGTTGCATAAGTCCCATAAGTAAATTAATCACAGAAAGTACCAATCATACATAAAACTTTAGATTGTGACACACAAACCAAATGAATTTGTATGGAAAATTATCTAGCGAGTTTTGATTAGGATTATCACACAGCTTAACACAAACCTAAACGAGATTGAAATGTGATAAATAAAATTGGTTTATTTAAGCTAATCTCGAATTAACCATGTTAGCAAGCTTAGCAATTTTGTCCCATAGAGTCACCAATACACATCACCTTTGTCAAGTAACATTTTTCTAACTCGAAATTGTATTAAATATTCTATAGTGAAACACATCGTGGATTACAAAAGCCGACAGAAAATAATAATATCTTCGGAAGCGACAACCCAAAAGAGGAAGACGAAAGTTAACAACAAGATCTTAATATGAATTACTACGAGATATAAGCATTAGAGAGACACATGTACTAAAGCTGGAACTGATGGACTGATCAAAACTCGCAAACATTCCTGAGCAACATGAGACCGATAATAATAAAAGACCAAAGACTTAAGCAAATCCAACCCTAAAGGGTATAGCACCAAGCGAAAATAGGCGCAACTTCGGTAAAAGGATGTGCGAGCATAAACTTACATCAACACCAGAGACCGCAGCAGAACGAGGCAGAACCAAGTCAATATTAAACACCTAGGCTCAAGGACACACGAACTTGAAACGCTAAAGGGAAAAAAAAACGGCGAAGATATACAGGTCTTACCCGCGGACACTCATGTGAGAATTGATAACAGATCAGAACCTAATTGATATCGACTTAGAATCTAAACTTTTAAAAGTGCAGTTTTATTACCTTTTGGAAACTTGAGCTGTTATCAATTCTCACATGAGAGATTAACAATTTACATTCAAAAGTACAAACGTGTTCTTTCTTTACATAACTTGGAAAACAACATACAAATGAGGAGTAAGCTCAAGCCTTGAGAAAATGGTATTTAGATTCAACGTAGCTCTCTGAATCCCACAAGAAAGACCCAAAGGTCACAGCTTCCAAAACCAACATCGCAAGTCCAGAGAAACTCAGAGACAGAACCTCATCGTTGGAGGTATCCAGCTTACCGTCCTCCAGTATCTTTATGTCCGGTCGTCCAAAGAGCGCCTGAGTCTGCTTCTCTATCAGCGACATGGCTTCTTTAGACCGTATCGTGGCGTATCTCTGAAGCGTATCGGAGTCCAAGTATGTAACATATGATCTCAACCCGTAAGAAGATGATGACTCATCTTCATTTCTCTGTATTGCATACTCATCTGGATCATAGTCCTCAGGTTGGATCCGGATCAAGGAATCCGGGTCCCATAACGGGTAAGGAGGCGAGGGTTCTTCGTAGCGTTCCCTGGTTTTGTCAGGGCGTTTTGGAAGTGTGTTCATGGTTCTCTCAAGCTGGTATCTTTGGTCAATTCTTCTAAGGAAGTATCCATACATGACAGAAGCAGCATAGAGTTTCCCGAGTTTGATCTTGCTTATCTGAACTATGGAGCTTAATGGACCAACTGCTGTTCTGTCTCCAAGAACCGAAGACAAGTGACTCTGAATCATCTCGAAAGCTTCCGCAGAGTGAATGACTTCAAGCTTCTCTTCTTGGTTGGGCCATAAGTCTACCCGTCCTGCTGGGTCTGATGTTGGTTTAATCTGAGGGATCATAGAGATTTCTTTCTCCAAAAATCTATGTACCACTAAACAGTAAATGATCTCTGCTAATGTTTTACGTTTTTCCTTATCCTTAACTTCAGATATCCTCCTACAAATCAACAACATCTCTTCTTGTAAGAGAAACTGAAACTGCTAACATAACCTTAGCCTAGGTTTAAGCAGGAGAGGATAAAGACTTACTTAGAGAGAATGTCTTGTGATGAAGACGATTCGGCTTTGAGATTATCCTTTTCGGTGGATAACTTGTCGAGCTGCTGATCGACAGTGACGGGTAAGAGATGAGGATGAGTCCTAAGAATCTGGTCCAGAAGCTGTCCCACAGGAGATTCGAGCTCAACGGGAGCAACCGGAGCAAAGTTCTCGTTAGTGCCGTCTTCTACTGAGGCTCTCACTGTTACACCTCTTCCTCGTCCGTTCTCAGTGTTGCTGCTGCTACTTCCAAGCTTGGGGTAACAGAAGGAGTGGCACCTCTGTAAATAACAAGATTTGGTTCACCAACAGGAAACATAACATAAGCTCCAGTTTGGTCCAAGTCGATTCTATACTTAAACTAACCTAACGAAATACAGAATGAAGTAGGAGTTTTACCTGAGGGAGAAGCGATGGAGAAGAAGAAGAAGAAGAAGGAGAGATGAACTTGGAGAGTGAGTGGTAGTGCTTGAAGCATAGGCAGCCATAGCTGCCGATTGCTTGCATTTTTCTTTCTTTTGCTTTCGATTTGATTTTTCAGAAAGTATCTCAGAGATGATGACTACTACCAAATTGTGGCTCAGGTTTCTACACAAACTCGTGCGTCTAATTAGCTCCTAAATAAATAAATAAAATTACGTAAGTAGAAACCTAAACCATTGAGAACACGCCACATCATTATAATTATTGGGCCACAGTCAATTAGGCCCAAAACGTTTTCAACTTTGGTATCTGAGTTTGAGTCCGGTTTGGTTTACTATTTTGATGCTCGTCATCATTGTTGTTTTTTCTTGTTTGACTACAGTATGCCACGTGGAATAAGCACACAAACGGCGCCAATAGGTATTGGATCTTGGATCTTAAACTGGACATAGGTATTGGGAAACATTATTATCTGCCCTTTGAGGTTTTCACTTGCAAGACAGTTGTTAAAATGGAACTGGAAGGTCGTTATGCGGCGGGTTATTTTTATGGGAAGGGTTTTGTTGTTGATGTTGTCCCTGAGAATGCTTTTCTACCTTCACTTGAGACTCTCACTCTTAGTGTCATTCGGTTCAACCATCTTCGTGGTTGTGCGTTTAAAAAACTTCTTTCTGCTTGCCCTGTACTTAAGGAACTGACTATATTTGGTATGAGGTGGCAACGTCGGAAATGGTCTGACAAACTGTGCAGTCCAACCCTTCAAAGACTAATTATTCAAGATTTCCACCCTTCTCAATTTACCAGAGTTACTTTGGATACTCCAAGCGTTACCTATTTAGAGTGCTCTGATGCTTTTCCGGATGAGTATTTAATTGTTAATCTCGACTCCCTTGTTGAAGATAAGCTCCAGCTTATGTTGACTAACGATCACTACAACAATCTCTATGATGGATTTGCAAATCATGATTACGAGAATTCTCTTAGCAATCCCAACAAATCTGATAAAGGGGTTGGGCAATGTTGAAATCATGGACATATCATTTCAATATACTTTCCAGGTAAGTTTTTTTTTTGTTTTTTTTTGTTTTTCTCTGTGACATCTTGTAACAATTTGAGTTTCGCATTTCAAATTACTCTTTTTATTTTGTTTCAGGCATTGTATTACTTCCGTGAATCAATCCCGGTGTTTGAAAACCTATATCATTTAACCATTACATGTCATGATGACCAAGAGGCTTGTATGGAATTTCTACCATTTTTGCTAAACAAGTCTCCAAATCTAGAGACTCTTGTCATCCATGTATGACCAAAAACCTAAAAGCTTATTACCTCGTTAATTTTCTCTCTTATTGTCCCTTTTGCTTCAGGGTCAATTGTACTACGATGAAGAACAACCTGAATCTGTTTGCAAATGCTTGTTGGGATATTCTTTATCAAATACTTCCATATACTTTCATGAGTTGCCAGTTTTGAATTGTTGCATTTTCGACAAGGACAAAATATCTTACCGCTCTCTTGGGAGAGCGGTGTAGAATCTGCTTTTTGCATAAATGTTTTCAGTCCTTCGAGATATTCTTTCGTCACTCTCCCGTTAGCATCTCTATGCGTATACATCCACCTCCGCAACTCGAAAAAAATTCCATCAAACGACATTGTTTTTTCCTTTTACGTTTTAAGTTATCTTTTTTTTTGTGTGTTTGAAATGAAACACAAATGACTCATTTATAAGAATTTCAAAAACTAGTAGGTAAGATTTTACTAAGACTTTACGATGAAATATAGTTTGGTAGAAGAAAAAAAACATGTCACAACTAAAAAAGTAGGTGGAATCGAGATATTGTCATTAAGTAGACGTTAAAATTTTCCTCGTACTATACATGCTACTATTACGTCGTCTTTATGAAGAAAATGATATTTCTCGTAATGTCCTTGGCAAATTACGTTGAATTTATGAGGAAACCATTTTCTCGTAAGATTACGATGAAATTACGTAAAATAATAATATCCACGTCACTTCCTCATAACTAACACGTAAATTTTTATGAAGAGTTATTTTCCTTGTTAATTTTCTTTGCTATGTATATGCTTTCTCGTAGTGATGACAAATCACTTCTCAAATAATGTTTAAGAGATTAGTATATCCAAGTACCTGATTTAAAAATGTGAGTCATTTGAGATCATCAACTGAAAAGTAAGAGTTACATTAGGTTGAAGAAAACAAAGAGTTACATTTGGTTGCAGGTTATATCAATTATAGTTTGATACTGTTATTACTATTAGGTTGCCATAGAATTTACTGCTTTATATACAAAGAAGGCAGCTAGTGAGATCTAGAACGTTACCTGAATTGAGCCAATTAGCGCAGCGGCAACTCGATTGCATCCAGCCTGGTGGTGGCATGCATTGGGGAACAAACCAGCACCGGCAGCTCTTAGCAGCAGAGAAAACCCTAGAAACCTCTGTAGATATTGGTCATGGTACTGATGGAACACAACAGATACAAAAAAAAAGCAATAGAGTAATCTGACGGGATCGTCACCTTTCAATCCTATGCGGCTCATTTTCTTCACAATCGTAAACCAATTAGGTGAAACTTTTTAGAGGGAATTGAGCGACAACAAAGTAAACCAATTAGGTTTAATTTCATGATTAGTTAATATTAGTGAAGACCATAAGATATATTTGAGCTTATGTTTTTATATTTAGTCACAATAAATCCAAATTTAAAACATGTCACGGTAAATTTTAAATAGGACTCTAAATTAATAGATTAGATAATCATCAATCTAAACTGTTTCAATCATCGATTTTAATTTTTGATATTTTTTTTTTACATATTTGTATATATCTGGCTGGATCGTACCACTAAAAGATTTAACCTAATTAACCATGATGTCGTCCATCGTTTTCTGCTAACATGTCGACGGCTTTAACCAACCTTTCTACTGCCACGGACTCCAATGAGTCGTCACCACCACATCTTGCAACCGCCACAAGCTTCAATGAGTTGTCACCACTTAATGATCAGCCATATCTTCATGATGACTTACTGTTGAACTTCTTCGTCCGAGTCTCGAGATTGTACTACCCAAATCTCTCCTTAGTCTCCAAGAGATTTCGCTCTCTCCTTGCCTCACGTTCCCTTTACAAGACCCGAAAGCTTTTAAACCGCACCGAGAGTTGTATCTATGTTTGCTTACAGTACGGTAGTGAAGAACCACGTTGGTTTACTCTCTGCCGTAGACCAACTCGAGTCCCTAACCCTAAACCACAATGGTTCAGCCCATGCTTTAGACCATTTAGAAAGAAAGAGAGGAGGTCAGGTGAAAATCTTTTGATCTCAGTCACAACTTCCAATTTTTCTTTTTGTCGTAATTTCCTGTGGAGTTTTAGCACAGTTGGTTCTAATATTTACATGATTGGTGGATACATTGTTTGTAACCCCACGTCAAGGGTGTTCTGCATGGATTGTGGGTCCCATATCTGGCAGGAAGCTCCAAGCATGCGGATAGCTAGGACATTCCCTCACGTGAGTGTTCTTGATGGGAAAATATACGTATTGGAAAGCTTCAGAAAATATGATTCATCGAATTTGATGGAGGTTTTCGATCCTGAAACCCAAACGTGGGAGCATGTGCCTACCCCTGGTGCAGAGATACGTGGTGAATATATACTTAAAAGTGGAGCCATCAAAGGAAACCTTTATTTTTTTGGGGACAAGAATATGGTCTACAAGCCCAAGGAAAATAGATGGGATGTGGTAGGATGGGAGATAAATTGGATAGGATGGGCGATTTGTGTGGTAGATAACGTAATGTACAGTTATAGAATGAATAGAGTGATTGAATGGTATGACGACGAGGAACACTCTTGGAAGATTGTGAAAGGTTTGGAAGAACTGCCTAAATTACCAAGTCGTGTTACTTTGGTGAATTATGGTGGGAGGATTGTGGTTTCATGGGATACGGATACCTGTTTTAAGACGATGATTTGGTGTGCTGAGATTACTCTTGAAAGACGACTCAACCAACATGAGATTTATGGGAAGGTTGAGTGGTGCGATGTTGTGCTTACTGTCCAAAAGTCACTTCTTCTCCACAATAAGGTGATTCTTGCTACTGTTTTATGAGCCAACATAATATCAGTTTGTTTTCAATATGTTTTATGGATTTATTTAAGCTCAATAAAGGATGTTTCTATTGCTGAAAGCAGAATTCATGCATGTGATGCTTTCTTTTATGTCTTTTTCTAGATTATTTTAGGGAAATTGCATCCTATATCCATCAAACAAATTATAATTCACTACGTATCTAAAATCCCTACTTTATCAATATACGAACGTTACATTATAAATAATTTTTATATTGCCCCTATCCCACAACCGGGAAACCTGCCATCAATTTTTTATTTTTTTAATTAACGTAATTGTTTCAATTAAGTCGTGGCTATTCGGTTTCCACTCACCTCTTCATAGTTACTTTACTTTTCCTTTTGTTGGTAACCGTGAATAGTGTCGTCTTCTCCATTGTCTCCCTCTTGTACCCCGTTCACTTTGCACAAGCACAGTCTGACTCTGTTGTCCCTCATTTCCATAGTTCCCTTCTAGTATAATAAGAAGAAGTTGGAACCCGCCGGAGTGCCCCTTCGATTGTGACGGTGAAAGAGTTTTTTTCCAAAGTAAGTTCGAGTCCCTTTAACCCGCTTATGTATGTCGTTTCGGTTTTTACAACCCCAAGTGACTGTGATTTTCCATTGGCCATCTGTGATTGTTTGGTTGTCGGAAAAAAGGAGAGGAGATGAAGATGATCTCTATATGGTGGTGAAGAATGACGACGCTGAACGAAGTGAAGGTGTATCAGCATGTGTGAAAAAGAAGATTTGAAGAAGATGAACTCGCCGTCTATACTATATTTCGGGGAAAGAAATAGTATAGTATATATTTTAGTGTAGCTAAGGTTACCATAATATTTGAGACATATTTCTATATTATTCCTTAGAAATGTAATAATCTGTCATGTTTTCAAATATGATAGTTTTCTTGTTTGTCATTTTGTGTAATTGATTGTAATATGAAATTCATTTTAGAATATTCATTTAGTATACTACTTAAATTGTATGGAATAGAAAGTATGCAACATGCTAACCAAGTGAATGTGCCTTCAAATGTTTAATATTGAAAAACAATTTATATATTGTATTTAGGTTTATAGGTTCCTGACTAGGGTTTAGATTTACTAAGTAGAGGTTTGGGTATAGTAAATCATATTATATACATTCAATTGGGTATATACTTCTTTAATTAGGGTTTAGCTTTACTAATTAGTAGTTTGTTTGGTATTGTTATATTTTTTTGTGAATGAAAACGTTCTTGATTATTTGGAACATTCGTTTACTATATTACTTAATCTGTATGGAATAGAAAATATGCAACATGCTAACCATGTGAATATGCCTTCAAGTGTTTAATATTGGAAAACAATTTATATATTGTACTTGGGTTTATATGTTCCTCACTAGGATTTAGATTTACTAAGTAGAGGTTTGGGTATAGTAAATCATATTATATACATTTTATTTGGGTTTATACTACTTTGATTAGGGTTTAGATTTACTAATCAGTGATTCTATACTATTTGAGACAATAATTCTATACTATTCCTTAAATATGTAATAATATGTCATGTTATGTTATAGGTTCCTAGTTAGAGTTTAGATTGACTAATATTGGAAAATAATTTATAGATTGTATTTGAGTTTATAAGTTCTTAATTAGGGTTTAGATTTACTAATGCATGTGACGTGGCCTCAATTAGCATCGTAACCTTTGCACAGTTCGCGGTAATTACTAGCCATATTTATCTTCCTCGACGTGGTTTTATCTTCTTCCTTTACCGACTACTTGTCTGATCTAAGGTTAAAACCGGATGAAATGAGGGACAATTGTTAGTTTCTTAATTATGTCAAAATCATTGACATGCACTTAATTATCGACACAAAGTTGGTTATCTCGCAAATAAGCCCATTATTTTATCAGTTACATAAGACGACAGTAACATCAAAAACACACCTCAGTAACATGATCAACCCATTTATCATTTCTACAAAGCGGGTTAGAAAGTTGAACATTAGTATTTGCGTTTTCGTATAGTCGACACAAACACAATCGCTAAACTCCATGCATGTAGCGTAGATTTTGCCAATAGGAACAAGGGATGCTCTTAATCAAGTGTGAAAAGAAGTAGAGAGGTGTAAAGAATTGAGTTTAGCGTAGATTTAAGGGTTTGAATTTAATCAAGTGTGAAAAGAAGTTTGAATTTTTTCATTTATTTTTTTAACATTGTTCGCGAGTCTTACTGACACGTGTCGGTCCGTGATTGGTTTGATTTTTTTTTAAAAATCAGAAAAAGTAAAAAAAAAATAATAATAATAAATAGAAGGGTTTTTGGGATAAAGAAGTAGATCAAGCAAATTCTTAGATGATTTTCTCTTTGATTTTAGACTCAAGTTTTTTTTTGTTCAAGTTTTAAGCTCTACTAGACTTTGACCCACGCGCCCGCGCAGGTGTATTTTTAAAAAAATATATTGCTATTTGTTTTTGTTAAGGCTGGGCAAAAAAACCGAATCCGAAGAATCAAACTGATCTCGATCTGAAAAAGTAATACCAAACCCGATCCAAAATTGATTAAATATCAGAATTATTCAAAATTTTGGTATTTAGAGAACCCGAATCCGATCCAAACCGAAGAATTCCGGGTATACGACTGTATCCAAACCGGTTAAACCGGTTGGAACGATTCGACCATTGACCCAATTATAATATGGAGTCAATGCGATCCGGTTTTCAAATTATTAATAAATGTATTATGTTAAGTTAAATTTGTGTTAAAAAAATTTCATATATGATTTAAATATATATTTGATATAATATATTTAATATATTATGTTATTTTGAGTTAACATTTAAGTCAATTAACTAAATGATTGGCTTATAAATTCAATATTGTATTCGGTTGATAGATTTGAGGAGATTGTAATCTTAAAATATTTAATAATGATATCTGAAAAATATTTTTTATATATTTAAAATTTATATACTGTTTTACAAAATTATAAAGAATAGTAGTGGTTTAAAAGTGAATCATGCATATCATTTTAAAATCTTTTCTTTTATTAGTTAGAGAATATTTAGGTAGTTAGATAATTAATGATAATTTTGAATAAATAATTATTATAACTTAGTGGCATATGGTTGTAATTATTAAGGAAAATTAAGGGTGAAGATTTATTTGTACTTCAGTTTTAATATATTAGACTAGATCTTGACCCGTGCGTCCGCACGGGTATTTGTTTTTACTTTTATACATTGATATTTGTTTTATCAAATTAATAGTAAATAACTTAACAATAATCATATAACAAATTATAAATTTAGGTATTTCTAAACATAATATTCATATAATTTGTATTTGTAAATTTAACTTATTTCTTTTAATTATCAATTGTATTTCTTATTTTTTATAAACATAATTTTTACAGCTCTAGATTGTAAAATAAAATAGTGTTTATTATATAGTTTAAACCGTGTATCCGCGCAACTATTATTCAAACCGCGCAACAGTTATATTCTTATAATTCAAATATATGTATTTGAATTGTATTAATCATCAAATTATGTAACATATATTTGAAAAGTAACTTCATACGTTTTAATAAAAATATTTATAGTTTATATTTTGTATGTGAAATGTTATAATAATATATATGAACATATAACATTTAAAGTTTGTAGTCATTTTTAAATAATTTCTTTATTTTTAGTGTAAAATATGGTTAGATAATAATCAACTTAAAAATAATCATAAGTTTGGTAAGTTTGTTAGAGAAGAATCTAACAAAATAAATAATTTATGTTTACTTAATTAAATTTGGTAAGTTTGGCAAGAAAAAAATCTAACCAAATAAATAATTTATAATTAATGAATAAATATTAATTGAGTGGTATTCTATGGTAAATATTGAGGAAAAGTCTGGGGTATTTCAATTTTGTACTTCAATTTTAATAGTTTAGATTTCTTTTATTAGTTAGAGAATATTTAGGTAGTTAGATAATTAATGATAATTTTGAATAAATAATTATTATAACTTAGTGGCATATGGTTGTAATTATTAAGGAAAATTAAGGGTGAAGATTTATTTGTAATTCAGTTTTAATATATTAGATTTTGAACTAAAGTCTAACCATTCGTTAGGAAAATACCGCCACCATTTACTCAATCAATCAAATGTCTTTTGTTTTGGGTTCAAACGACTTATATAGAGCATCTCAAACCGTGTATTTTGAATTTTGCAAAATTCTATACTAGAAATTTTAAGGCGTGTTTTTGAAAAGCAAAATTTTAAAAATTCAACTTCTTTTTTTTTTTGTATTTTATACATGTTCCTTATATTTGTCATAGTGAATGTAAATTCATAAAACTTTTATAAATAACTAACGTATATTTGAAAGCCTTTTTACAAAAAAACTAACATATATAAAAACATTACAACAATATTAATTAATAAGATCTTACAATAAAATTTAAAATTATAAATAGAAACACATAATTAAATATCAAGCTACAAAATATAATACCGTATTATTCCATAAAATTATTTATGTATTGCTATCATTTATGATCTCTAATGCATTTGAAATCGGGTAATGTTTTAAAAAAAAATTAAGTTTATTTTGTAATGTTCTTGTTGTCATTCTAGTTTAAAATATTATAAATTTTATTTTAAAAACTTTATTTAGTTTCATGTATAAAAATTAAAATTATAAAAAATGAAATATTTATGAGATATAAAAAATTTAAGGATTAAAACGATAAAGGAGAAAATATCTTAGAATTAATAATGTGATGTGTAATTGTAAAGATCAAAATACAAATAAAAAGATGAAACTTTAAATTTAACGTTTTAAAATTCTGGAGAGAAATATGAAGTTTCAATACTTAAAACTTCAAATTTGAATTTTTAAAATTCCGATGAACAAAATCTATATATTTGAAGTTACAGAATTTCTTTTGGAGATGATCTTGGTAACTTTTTTTTTGTCACAAGACTTATATTAAAATACTCAAAGAGCATAAAAATTTACAACTAAAGCGGAAGATTCCGGAGACATACTTGACGGTAGAACGATAGAAGAAAACATTACTAAACATAGAAAGATATAGCCTATAAGGGGCGAGTTAAGCTCAGCAAGACGAAGAACCCCATGGAGAAACTTCACCTTAATCCCTAAAGCGATTGTTCCACAGAACAATTGATAGTCGAAAACGACGTTGATACACCAATAAAAAGTTGAAATGTTGACCATCAAGAACTTTTGGTGAGAAGCTCGAGAATCATAGGCAACATCAAGAAAACGAAGTACTAAGTGACTTGGTTTGACGCTTAAGAACACTGACATTGGTCCAGAGGCTGAAATAAGGAGTAGGAGATCCTGCTGCATCGTACATATAATCAGACTTTGAGAATGGGCTATGTGAACCCGGGAGAACATTTGAAACTTGGCTATGTGAACCAGAAGGAACAAATTTAACGGGCTCTTCATAGCCAGATTATGGGTCAGGCCCATCAACATAACAACATTGTTTTCTTTGGTTAGGTCACACCGCATGGTTACGGCACTGGAATCCGGAGAGCGGCGGCGTGACGGGGAGGAGAAGATCTCGGACGTATAACCATCGGTGGTGGGGCATCGGTCGGGAGCGACGAAAGTACGTAGGTGTTGAACATGTTTTGTTGATAGATCTTGACACTGGCCCATGTTCAACCAAAGACGAACGTCAGGAGATCCAGAGACTTTGTCGGGATGGTGGGGTTCGGTGATGAGAGACGACGGGAAAGTGAAGAACAGTGTGAAGGAACGGCGGTAATCGTAAGGAGAGAGTGCAACGGTGCAGGGGAGAGGCGAAGGAGAGTAGTGACGAATCGGCGCAGAGACAATCTCACGTCCGATAATGCTTCGAACCGGAAGCGGCGGAGTCGACGGCGGTAGATCTGGTCGGTGAAGTGCTGAAATAAGGAGGTGACGAGGACCAGTTATGGTGAACCCAACCTCGTACTTAAGAACTCTGTCGTTTCTACTCGTACTCAGAGGAAACGTATTGACGGAGGTGGGTTGAGCAGGTGAGGCGGTGACGAAAGGATAGACCAGGGAGGTCGTGACGAGAGCTCGACCCTGAGACATTGAGCAGCGGAAGAGGCACTGGTGAGCAGAGTACAAGACGGTGAAAGAGAGAACCAAGAAGATGAGGAGAACCGAGAGAGGAGAGGAGCGGCGGTGACGCCGGCGAGCTATGCCGCCGGCGTCAAGGGGCATCACAGCTTGCGGCGCCTCGAAAATCGGACCAGAGAGGAAAGGTGAATTAGCGAACAAATTACCCTGATCTTGGTAACTAAATTGCATTTTTGAGGCTTTTTGAGTCTTTGTCTAATATGGATTTCAGTTTCTTAACCCAGCCTAGGGATGGGCGTTGCATACCCATCCGGATTTGGTTTTATTCGAGTTTCAGGTTTTCAAGGTTATAGATTTCAGTTTCATTCGGGTACTTATAAATTTTGATTTGGGTTTGATTTGGTTTTTTACGGTTTCGGTTCGGATTTGGATAACTCATTTAAATTATTATTTTTAATTTTTAAATTCATATATATTTAAATTTCTCAAATCTAAAAACATAAATAATAGATAACATGTAAACTTAAAGAATGTATGCCAAAATAACTAAATTTAACATAAAATTAGTTTATCTTGAATATTTTGATGGAGAATCAGTAGATATTTAAAATATTTTGATGTTTTGAGTATTATTTAGCTATTTTAAATATTTAATTTTGACTATGTGTATATATTTTTAAGAGAAATTCCCTTAGATAGCCTCTTTTAGTTTGTTTGTCACAAAAATAGTTTTTAAGGAAGAAAATGACCAAAATGTTTTTTTTAGAAGCTAAAAAAATCATTTTATGCATTTATACCCCTAGGGTTAACTAATTTGGACTTTAGGGTTTAGAGTTAAGGGGTGGGTTTGGGGTTAGGGTTTCAAATTTCAAAAAAAAAATTAAAAAAATCAAAATTTCAAAAAAAAAGAGTCTATTTTGGTCATTTTATTTTTTGAGGGCTATTTTTGTGACAAAAACTTAAAAAGGGCTATTTAAGAGAATTGCCATATTTTTAATTATTTTGGACAACTTCATAATATCTTATATATTTTAGATATTCTTTCGATATTAAATCTGAAAATTATTAATATATTTAATTATATAAATCTTATTCTATTTGGATACCTGAAAATATTTTGGCTCGGATCGGGTTCGGTCTGATTTTATAGATACCAAATGTTTTTTGAATCTATTCGGATCTTGAACCAGTTTCAATTCAGATTCAGTACAAATTTTTTGGGTCGGATTCGATTGGGTTCTTCGGACTCAGATTTTTTATCGAGACCTAACACAACCCCACCAAGTCAATAGTTAATGCACACTCCGAGACTCGATGACGTGGTGAGATCTTAACTATTAATCTTTATTCAGTCCTCAATTCAAGATTGACCCTGATGAGGTCAGAGCCCGTGCTAAACATGTCACTCAGGACCAGCGTCGTGTGAAGGTAAAACACCTCTTTACCATTTTAATTTAACTTTTCACTATTATTAGTCTCTTTACCATCAATTTTAATTCAGTGAAGCGATAAAATACCATCTAGTTACCAATTTGATTTGAAAAACATCAAGGTTCATGCACAAGCTTGGAACACAATCTGAGAGCTTATAAGCCACCGTTTATAAGCCAAAAAAAAAACTTATGTTGCTGTTTCTTTCCTTTGAATTCATCCTTAAGCTGCCTCTTTTGTGTTGAAAATTGCAAATGAACAAGAAACTGCAGCAGCTGAAAGGAACAAAAAAAGAAGCGGTTGCAAGCCATGAGGTGAGCGTGGAAGGTCGGGGTATGACCAAGTACATCTAGGTACTCTACTATAAATGATTTGCGCAAGTCTCTAAAGTAATGGGAAATGAAAGAAGCACTAGGTTTCTCTTGAGAGCAGAATAGAATATACACGGTTAGGCTTTTCAAGTTCCTTAATTCTGTTTCATAACTTGATTAGCCAAATATATCCAAACCATTTATTAGATTAAGACATGTAGCATAGTCAGATATATGTTAATGCCGCCCATGCATCTTTTAAGAAAATACTCGATTGTATTTGAATAACAAGCAATCCAACATAAAATACAATAAGAAAACGATTCATACTGTATAAGATCCTCAGAAAAACGAGAACACACTCTCGAATTACTGCCTCCCAATGATCAAAGTACAATTACTCGATAAAAGAATCAAAGTAACAAATAAGTAGATATTTATGAAATCGATCGTAACAAACTTCTTCTCCCTTCTTGCCACATCAGCTTCAATTACATAGTTCATTAGAAGCTCCTTCCACGTCAGCTACCCTCTTTCTCTGTCTCGCATAATCCCTTAACGGCTTATCGATACCCGCCGGTCTGAAAAGAAGCTTGTCCTCAAGCTTCATACGAGGAAATCGCTGGAGCAGATCAGCTACCTTCTCCCATGAATTTTCATGATTAGGAAACGCAGACCATGACACCAATGCCTCCAAATGACCATGTTCATTATACTGTGTGTCAACAATCATTTCAGGTTCAATCACCACCTCATCCGCAACTGAAAACGACGTGGGCAAAGGCGACATGGAATGATCCTTGCCAATGATGGGCTTCAGCTGGGATACGTGAAAGAAATTATGAATCTTCAATGATGAAGGCAACAACACATGGTAAGAGACAGCTCTGACTTTCTCAATACTTCAAAGGGACCGTAAAACCAAGCTGCCAACTTCTGATACACCCGCTTGGCAACTGATTGTTGCCTATAAGGTCGCAGCTTTAGAAGAACCATATCTCACTTGTTCAAAGTCAACTCCCTCCTATGCTTGTCTGCATTAGTCTTCATCCTATCTTGAGACGACGATAAATGATGTTTAATATACGATAACATCATATCCCGGTCCTTTAACATCGATTTGAGTTCAAAATTTGAGGTAGAACCTGGTTCAAAACGCAAAAGCTGAGGAGGATTTCTGCCATAGACAACATGAAACGGAGTAGTTCCCAAGGAAGTGTGAAAATTGGTGTTATACCAAAGTTCAGCCCATGATAAGTACTTTGTCCAAGACTTAGGATTTGCAGACGCAAAACATCTCAAATATGTCTCCAAACACCTGTTGATCACCTCTGTTTCCAAGCCGTTTGAGGGTGAAAAGCAGTGATGTACTTCAGCTGTGTCCCACTCAGCCGAAAAAAATTCCTCCAAAACGAACTTAAGAAAATTTGATCTCGATCAGAAACAATTGATTTCGGATAACCATGGAGATGAATGACCTCTTTTGCAAACAAGTCTACAATGTCAACCGCACTAAATGGATGCTTCAGCTTCAGAAAATGAGCAAACTTACTCAACATGTCAACCACAACAAATATAACGTTCACCCCGCTTGATAAGGGAAGAACCTCAATAAAAGTCCATTGAAAGAGCCTCCCAAACTTGCTCGGGAATAGAGAGCGGCTGCAGTAAACCTGCAAGTCAAAGTGTTGAATATTTCTGACGCTGACAAACATCATAAGCTGAGACTTAATCATGTACATCTTTAACCTTTTGATTCCAGTGAAAACCTTCTTGAATCCGCTTGAGAGTCTTAAACACACCCGAGTGTCCTCCAACCACACTATCAGATCAATATGTTTTGAACTTCTCGGAATCACCAACCTTCCCTTATACAACAACTTCCCATCAACCACCGTGTAACGGTTATTCAAGTGTTTGTCTTGACTAACAATGTGCTTTAAAGATTGAGTATGTGTATCCTTGTCAATCTCCGCAAGAATATCATATATTTGAATGTTAGTAGTCATGTAATGGCCATCAACGCAGTGTCACTCTGATCTGTTTATCCAATACGAGATACACCATCAGCTGCTTTGTTCTCGATTCCCGGCTTATACACAATATCAAAATCATAACCGAACAATTTTGTCAATCACCTTTGATAATCCAATGACATTTTTCTTTGTTCCAGCAAGAAATTCAGACTTTTTGATCTGTATGAACACGAAATCTCCGTCCCAATAAGTAGTGACGCCACTTCTAAATAGCTAAGACAATTGCCATTAATTGTCTTTCGTAGATAGGTTTAATTTTTTGTTTATGTGATAAATCCAAACTGAAATACGCAATCGGCCTAGAGTTTTGCATCAAAACTGCGCCAACCCCATAACCTAAAGCATATGATTCCAGCACAAACATATCACTGAAATCCGGTATAGCCAAAACAGGAGCAGAACACATAGCATGCTTGAGTTGTTGAAAACGCTGGTTGAGCATGTTCTGACCAGTCAAACACATCTTTCTTCAATAATAGAGTCAGTGGACGCGCAATAACACCATATCTCTTGACAAATCTGCGATAATATCCTGTTAAACTCAAGAATCCTCTTAATTCCTTAATTTTCTTTGGAACTGGCCAAAATGACATTGCCTTAATTTTTTCTGGATCCGTAGCCACACCTTCAAAAGTGATCATATGACCCAAATAGTCGATTTGAGATTGAGCAAAAGTACATTTCTTCTGATTAGCAAACAATCTATGTTTGTCTAATATCTCCAGTGCCACTTGCAAGTGTTGAACGTGCTCCTCCAAACTGCGCTGTAAACTAGAATGTCGTCAAAGAAAACTAGTATAAACTTGCGAAGGAAGGGCCTGAAAATCTCATTCATCAAGGCTTGAAATGTCGCCGGTGTGTTAGTCAAGCCAAAAGGCATAACAACAAACTCGTAATGACCATCAGTAGTGCGGAAAGTTGTTTTATGAATGGCTTCCTCCTTCATTCGTATCTGATGATAACCCGAACGTAAATCCAGTTTGGAAAAGAAATTTGCGCCAAACAACGCGTCTAACAGCTGATATATCATCGGAATAGGGAATTTATCAGCCACTGTAACCCTATTGAGTGCATAATAGTCAATGCAAAAATGCCAAGACTCATACTTTTTCTTAACCAACAACACCCGACTAGAATAAGGACTGTGGCTTGGACGTATAATGCCCGAACTTAACATCTGAGAAACCATCTTTTCCATCTCTTCCTTGTACGCATGAGGGTAGCGATAAGGACAAACACTAATGGGTCCAGCTCCTGCTATTAAGTTGATAGCATGCTCTCTATCACGCATAGGTGGAAGCTGGGTGGGTTCTTCAAAAAGTCTCTCGAACCTCCCCAATAAATTCTCTAACGGAACTGAAATCTCAGATGATAAGTCGAGAGTATTGACTGTTGGAATAAGCTTGAACTTAGCTTGAGGAGTAAGCAACCTAATCCTACCGAGATATGGTTCATGAAAGGATTAGGAAAATATCCAAATATGTTATACCTAATGAGTTTAGGAAATTTAGTTATATATAAGGAGATGCAAGGATGTTGCATAAATTATGAGTTTTTATGAGTTTGTGAGATTGAGATAGCTTGAGGTTTTGAGTTAGTTTCCTCAAGAGATTAATAAGAAGAGTTTTCTTATTTGAGTTCATAATCTTGTTCGTGAGACTTCTATATTCGTGAGACTTGATTTCTATATTTGGTATCAGAGCATAAAGATCATTGATGTTCGTCGCCGTTCGTGAGATCGAAGTGGAAGCTTAAAAACCATTGAAGTTATGGAGAAGAAGATGACCATGGTTGATGACGAGAAGGAAAAAGGATTTGAGATAAAATCCGAGGAACTTGAATTCTTTTCTATCAAGTATCTAATGTTAAAATCCTCTAATTACACCGTGCTGGTCAAGCGAATGAAGATTGTTGGTTTCATAAACAAGGTGTGGGAAGCCGTTCTGTCCAAAACTAAAACGGAAGAGAAGAACTACATGGTGATTGGTTTCTTGTTCCAATATATACGAGTGGTGTTAATATTACACGGTGGAGCTCACCAAGTCCCTGATTCAAATAAAACAGGCAGTGAATATATTGTTGGAAGACGATATATTTATGAAGAAAGAATCAGTAGAGCAGGGGAAGAACTACAAGATAAACAGTGCAAATTATTATCAGATAACATGGCCGTTACTATTATACACGCTGGAACTGAACAAGTAATGGAATCTAGGTTACAAACCCCGATGGCGGATTTTGAGAGAACCGGTGAAGAAGAAGAAGAACAGCATGTTGAAGCAAGAGGCGGTGGACGATCTGGTAGCTATAAGAACAGTTCATACAAGCAAAGGCATGACAAAGAGAGAGATGCATACATTGATAAAGAGAGAGTTACGTTTCTTCTTCTGTATTATCAATGTAATAAGCTCAGACATTATGCATCAGATTGTCTTGAGCGATTGCTTAAGCTTCAAGAAGCTAACTTGAAGAAACAGATGGAAGAGTGGTTGATAGCTTACGATGAAGTGAGTAAGCAGCAGGAGGAAACAATAACACGCTCAGGAGAAACCAACGAGACTATGGGAGAGTTCAGGAGAGTGAAGAAGATTTTATTTGATGTGAGACTCGAGCTTGTTTCTTCTCACAAAGCTTTGTTATCTTCAGAAGAGCAAGTGAAACAAAAGGAACTCGAGAAACAGAGGAGAAGTGTGCAGAGCCTGAGAGATGCTCACATTGAAGCAGAAAGTGAGAGAGTAAAGCTCAAAGTCTCTACGGCTAAAAATACTAGTATACGGGGTGTGAGAGTATCATCAGAATCAAAACCTCGGTTGGTCCAACTTAAGGAAGATCTGAGGAAAGCAAATGACCTGATAGCATCATTCTCAAGTGAGAAAGCTAAAGCACTTGATGAGGCATATGAGAAATTGTATGAGGCTTTAGAAGCTCAGAAAATGGCTGAGGAGAATTTCGAGATTGAAAATAACAAGGCAGTTGAGGCAGGGGTAAATGTTTTTCATAGAAAAGAAGAAGAACTAAAGAAAGAACTCGAGATTGTCAAGAATCAACATGCTTCAGACTCAGCTATTCTTCTTCTTTTGGTAATCCAGGAGCTGGAGAAAGTAAAACAAGAATTGGCTGCATCTAACGATGCCAAGAACATGTTTTTTAGCCAAGCAAAAAATGCTAGCTTAATGTTTTCCATTCATACAGAGAAAGTGGACATCTCTTTATTCAAGTTGATACGGTTGAAAGCAATGCTTGATTCAACTCGAGAGAACGAAACCCTCTCTAACAAGGAGTTCTGTGAGTACAGTGTGTACGATAATTGGCTTGGGTCTTTGTTCGGGTTTATGGAGGGATTTGATGGTGATGAATCTTGTCCTGGTGCATTCATTTCCCCTGCTAGTGAGGATGAGGTGTTGAGTCGTGTGAGAATCAGCGATGGAGGAGAGAATGCAAACGTTCATCTAGCGTTTGGTTTTTGTCGTTACCACTTGGGAGTGAAGGATTTTCTTTCAGTCAGTACAGTTTGCAAGTCTCTGCATATGACTGTCTGTGATGATTCACTACTGTGGAAACATATCCACACTTCCCAACCTTTGTCTGAGAAAATGAATGATGAGTCTCTTCTGCTGTTCGCCGAGAGGGCTCATGGTACTATGCAGTATTTGCGGTTCGTAGATTGTTCGAAAATTACAGAGGATTGTCTTAAGAAGGTGTTGGAGAGCAACCCACAAGTAGTCAATCTTGGCGTACCTGGATGCACAAGGATCAGCATCGATGGTCTTGTGATCATCTTGAGGGACCTGAAGTATGCAAGAAGCTTTGAAGCAGAGGTTAAAGAACGAGATAAGATCATTGAGAAATTTAATTCTGAGATAGAAGTTTTGAAGATGGCAAAGTCTTACGCCCACGGATTTTCTGACCAGTGGTGCAACAAAGCAGTAAAACTGCAGGAAAAGTTAGACGAAGCCAACATGATGAAGAGATCTGACTCAGCCTCTCTGGTGTCTTTGACGAAACAGCTAGAAGGAAGAAATAAAGGTTTGCACACTGTAGTGTTTGAGATGACTGATCTCAGAGATAGTGCCAAGTTAATTGCGACAGTGGGGCTTAGGCAAAGTCAGGATCTCGATAAATCAGAACAGCTGATAGAGACTTCTGAAGAATTATTATCTAAAGCTGAGAAAGAGGCAAAGAAACTGAAGAGTGAGCTTGAAACTGTCAAGGAGGAGAAGAAACAGGGTTTAAAGAGAAATCAGATTCTTCAGGAAGAGAAGAATAAGATCAGGTTGAAAGTAGAAGAGGACAAGAGCGGGATAGCTATGCAGAGTTTAGTTTCAGCGTTACTGCAAGCGTCGAGTGAAGCACGCGTGTTGAAAGAAAAATTGTTAAGCCAAGGTGGTCACGGTTACGAGACGCAACTAGAACTTTACAAGTCTGAAGCTACGCAAGTCAGTGAGGTGGAACAAACCAAGATAAGAGAGACTGGTTTGTTTAATCACGTGAAAAAGTTTAAAGAAGAAGTTTGTTCAATGGGAAAAGAAACGAAGGGGTTGGGAAATTTGGTGAAAAGGACAAAGGAAGAAGCTAATGGAGCATTGAATAAAGAGTCTCTGATAAGAGATGATCTCACCCAAGTGGAAGATGATATGTTTTATCTTCAGGAAGCTCACAGAGAAGCAAGAGCTGAAAGCTTGAAATTGAAATCGAAAATGCTGGACAAAGAAACTCAGTTTCAAAGCATTCTTCATGAGAACGAGTTGCTCAGAGTAAAAGAGAATGATGGCAAGAGCGCGACAAGACATATTTTTTATGTTTGTGAAAATCTAATTACGTGGTGTTCGAGCAAAAAAGAAACTGTTGTGTTACCGCCGTGTGAAACCGAAAACATTGCAGGGATTGAAGCTCAAGAAGATGAGAAGTATTATTGAAGGTTTGTTGAAAATGGATTTCAAGCTTAAGGGGGAGATTGTTGGAATAAGCTTGAACTTAGCTTGAGGAGTAAGCAACCTAATCCTACCGAGATATGGTTCATGAAAGGATTAGGAAAATATCCAAATATGTTATACCTAATGAGTTTAGGAAATTTAGTTATATATAAGGAGATGCAAGGATGTTGCATAACTTATGAGTTTTTATGAGTTTGTGAGATTGAGATAGCTTGAGCTTTTGAGTTAGTTTCCTCAAGAGATTAATAAGAAGAGTTTTCTTATTTGAGTTCATAATCTTGTTCGTGAGACTTCTATATTCGTGAGACTTGATTTCTATATTGACTGTAACGAGTTTCGCCTCTCTGCAAAAACTCTCAAAAGGTTCTACAAACTTCGTCAACTGAGCTTGTAAATGGAGAAGATAGTCCTAAATACGATGAGAAAGATAACTCCATCAGCTCGGTAATTACTCCATTTGCATCTTTAATTGTGTCAATCCAATCTTCATTACTAATTTCAACTTCCACTTCATCAATCACAGTAATCACCAGAAGTTTCAACTGACTACATTCATGTGTCTTCGGCCAACGCACATCACATTTATAACATAACCCATGTCTTCTTTTTCCGCTATTTTAGCTGAAGTCAGACGTCTTTGACCTGTATCAGAACTAGGACGAGTATGATTAACAAGTTATTTCTCTCCTTGATGATTCATGTTGTTATTATCACCTATATGAACAATACCTCAAGAAACTCATGATGTAATCGAACGTCCTGCATAAGACTAATGAGCCATTGCCGCGACTGAACGGTAAAAAACATTGTCTTCCATCTTGATTATTGTCGTAATATGTTCCCGCAAACCCTGAGGTCTTTCATTTTTATAAGTTTCTTCATCTCAGGTTTGAGTCCATTGAAAAAGACATGAGTCAAATTTGCTTCATAAATCCCTCTAACCAAAGCTCTTAGCTCTTCAAAATCGTTGATATACGAATCAATATAACTTTTTGTTGAATGGAGAAAAATATTTTTGTTGGATCATCTTCCATTTTACTTGTAAATTGAGTTATCAATCTCTTCGTAAAGCAGTTTCAATCCGTAAAAGGATCTGTATCAAGCTCGATTAGGAACCAATTCAACACAACACCTTCAAACGCTGCTGCTAGAAGATCAAACTTGTCCTGATCATTGTATCTTCCCAAACGAAAGAGTCGTTCCGCACGATTTAATCAAATATTCGGATATACTCCATTGAAACGAGGTAATTCCACTTTTTCAATGGATCAGATCTTGTTTCTAAGGATTCTGAAATTCTCTGATAGCCTAGATTAGGTGATTCTACGTTCTCAGTCATCGTCGGAATACGTACCTGAACATCGAAATTCGATGGACCAGCGATCGTCTTTCTGTCTGCCTTCTCCGAGGAAAGGAGATTTTCCAGCTTCGAAAAAGATTGTCTTGTAGGGCAGATTGCTCCTGCAATCGAGGAGATGACGCAGATACCGATAATAAAGACGAGGAGGAGATGGTAATAACCTTCTAACCTTTGTAGCATGTGGAGTGGAAGAAGAAGAGAAGACATTCTGCTGTAAAAGTTGTTGCAGCGATTAGGCACAAAGCTTCTTGTGGCAGAAGCAGCAACCTATTACAAATAAGAAAGACATCACGATGTACTCATATAGATCAATAACTACAGCACATAACTTTAAAGCTATATATCTTAGTCATTGCCATGAATGGTAATCATTAAACGAAGATGATACCTTGTTTTTTTTAAGAGCAAAGCGATAAACCCGAGGATGAAAAACATGAGAAGCATCCTTGAATGCTCGAAGTCGTTCATGTGAAAAGAATTCAAAACACCATTGACAAAGAATTTGAGATGAGTTGAGTAGAAGAACTCAATGCACAAGTCAATGAATGAGCCAATAGTGACAATGTAAAGCTCCAAGTACTTGAACCTGTCGTTGAAATCAGAGAGAGGGTGCCAAACTTGAACACAAAATGAGTTGGGGTTTGATATGAATCGAACCACAGAGATCCAAATGTGCCATACTCCAACCACAAGGAATAATGTACCTGGTAAAGCATGGCCTTTGAAAGAACCCATCTTTCTGAAGAGAGAGCAAGTAATATTAGTTTGTTATAATCTTGCAAAGCTTAAGATAGATAAAGATTCAAGGCGAGGAATATAATGATAACCTGTGAGTAATAGCAGATCAGGGTTCTTCTTCTTCGTTTTGTGGAAATTTGGATCAAAGATAGTCTCAACTTCTTAGCAAAGTTAGATTCGTCGATAAGAAAAGAGAGAGAGAGAACAAAAACGGTCAACGTGTGAAGCTATTGAGAAGAAATCTACACGCTATGGGAAGAGAGAAGAGAGAAAGCGTGAAGAAACTGAGAAACAGACAAAAACCAGATTAAAAAAAATAGGAAAAAATTTCCCATAAAGAAAAGTTCGCATCGAAATGGAAAACAAATAAAATCTTGTTTAAAAGGGTCTCTTAAAAATAAGAACTTTTGCGTTTTTCTGGAGGAGAAGTGAAAAAATGTCAGCAATGATAAAGACAATCATAGAGGAAAGATTAATACAAAAAAGACTCACCATCTCTCACAATTCACATGAGAGAATCTGATCTTCTCATTTACTTTTCATTGGATAATCATAACTCCAAAATAGTTGAGGAAGATGAAATATTATGTGAATGTATATCTTTCATTGATACATGATTATATACATCATATGATATCCTAGGTTAGCTACATATAAGTACAATAGAGATAAGGCTAAATCATAGTAGGAATATGAAATCCGGTATGTCCATAGTTATCTCTTTACTCCCTCTCAAGTTGGCAATCAGATATCTTGAATGTCTAACTTGAATAACAAGTACTGAAATGTAGGTGTTGGAAGAGCCTTTGTAAGAAGATTAGTTGGTTGTTCTTTAGTCGAAATATGGTGTAAGAAACTTGTCTTGCACGACGTCACGAGTTGTATGACAATCGTTTTCCACATGCTTACTACGTTTATGAAAAACATGATTAGTGGTAATATGAATGGCTGATTTACTGTCACAATGTAGTTGTATTGGTTGACTATGAGGAAAGCCGAGCATAAGAAGCAAATGTTTCAGCCATTTAAGCTCACAAGTAGTATCAGCCATCGCTCTATAGTCAGCTTCAGCTGAAGAACATGATACAGTACGCTGCTTTTTAGTCTTCTATGAGACAAGAGAATCACCAAGAATATGACATAGGTACTAAATGATCAACAAGTAGTTGGACATGCTGACCAATCAGCATCACAGTAAGCCGAGATTTGCATCTTACTTATTGCTTTTAACATGATTCCTTGATCCGGAGTTCCTTTTAGATAACGAACAATTCGCAAAGCCGCCAACCAATGATCTTCAAGTTGCTTCTGCATAAACTGAGATAGGATATGTATGATGTAGCTCAGCTCGGGTCTAATAAATGTTAGGTAAATAAGACGGCTGACCAGGCGCCATTATCGCTGCGGATCCCGTCGAAGTGTATGAGAGTTAGCTTATCAGCTGGAACAAGCTTGCGACTAAGCTCTTTTGGCTTGGGGGAAGGCTTCGCTCCTAGTAATCCACATTCTTGAATTATATCCAATGCATATTTGCGTTGAGAGACAAATATACCTTCTGGTCCATGAGCCACTTCCAAACCTAGAATGTATTGTAGTTTTCCTAAATCCTTCATCTTGAAGCACTTATGTAAGTAATCTTTAAAACTCTGGATGATGATAATATTATTCCCAGCTATGATAAAATTATCACTGTATACCAAGATGTTGAGACAAATAGTATTAGCGTGATTGACATACGAGAAGAGAGAGTAGTCTTCATGACTCGTTCAAACCCAAAGGCCAGTAGAGATTTTCTCATCTTAGCAAACCCGCATCCATGTACTTGCTTTAACCCATAGAGAGATTTTATGAGTCAACATACTTGATTAGGTTTGTCTGATTTAAAACCTGGAGGCAACTGCATATATATTTATTTTTTGAGGTCTCAATGTAAGAAAGCATTATGAAATCACCTTGTCCGTCAAAGATCGCAACTTTGATTTTCGCCATCGAATCACTCATCGAGCTCAGAGAACCTGGCTCTTATACCACTTTGTTACGATCAAAGAGCTCAATCAACAAACACACTATCATTATTACTCAAACAACTCTCTTAAAGAGAAAACATAATCAATGCAAGAAGATACACACGGTTTTAACGAGTTTTGGTCCTCTGTTAAGAGTAGCAACCTTACGTCTCGAGCTGATAGAACTCAACCAATTCACTATCTTTTTCTTTTCTGTACAATGAATCAAGAAGAAGACAATCCCTCTTGCTTACTCAAATGTAGCTCACAAGAAGAAAACTGGGATTAATAACATACCCTCTTTATATATGTCAGAGTCTACTACAAACTTCAAGTTGATGTTAACCATAATAAACCATGAACTTAGCCGCCTAACTGAACTAGACAACCTCCTCTTCAATCTTGACAGCTCAATTGACATAACCAGTCTCGGTTTAGGTCTAACCAGATTGATTTATCCATCACTAAAGTTCTACAATTAATTTATGTTGAATAATCTAAAGAGTAGAGAGACAACAACAAGTGTTGTTTTATTATTAGTTATTTCTGTTTTTTATTTTGTTTTTTTACCGTACTTATTTGTAATTACTTTTTATATAGTAAATAAATTTAATTTTTATTTTATTTAATATCAGAATTTTTAATTTTTCATAATCTAGAAGATGAAACTTGTTTCATACAAAACAACTAAAAATATTTTTAATATAATTTGTTAGTATTTTTAATAAATTTTAGTTTGTTTATACAATAGTTTTCAATAAATTATTATTTATATTTTAAAAAATTTTAAATAAAATAAATATTAATAATAATTTTAACATTTATTCTTTAATAGTTTCAATAAGTAAATAATTATATAAGGTATTGAATTTTATTAAACAAAATCATTGTAGTATATAAAAGTAAGGTGTGGGTTGAATTAATATGTAGAAGAAAAATAAAATGATGTAGAAAGATAAAAGATAAAAAAGTTGAAGGTTGAATTTGTAAACCATTGTAGATAGTCTAAGAAAGAAACTAATCACTAAATGACCATATCAAACAATAGATTATAATACACTCTCTATATATTGTATAATAATTGTTATATTTGTTCTCTCACACACAAACACACGCGACTACATTTAGATTATGTTTCGTTGTTTCATGAACGATGGAGCGAATTAATAGTGAAATCATTGGATTTCGCTATTGTATACTTTTGATTATAAGAGGAAAGGATAAAATTGATCGGATTTCGTATTTTATGGTAACATAATGGAATTTGGCTCACTTATATTTTTGTCAAGAAAATTGGAAGTTTTTTTAATTAAAATTTTACTTTGGTGCATGTTTTCGGTTTAGATAAAGATTAAAATATATTATTTTGTTTTTAAGGTGTTTCAGTTTATCTTTATCTTTTACCCCTTTTTACTTTGTGGATATTATCGCATACACGATTCTTAAGATATTTCAGTACTAACACTAGTAAAATCTCATTTTTAACCAGAAAACTAGATTTTAACCCGCACATCCGTGCGGATATTTTTCTATTTTATAAATGTATTTGATATGATTACAAATATTTAAATATATAACTTCATTTTTGTGTTATATATTGTGTAACTTTATAATATTATTGCTTATATTTATTTTTCAACATTATTAATATATATGATTTGGTTAAACAATTTTACTTTGTTACTAATTTTTATTTACTAATATTTTATTCGATTTATGTACAATAAAATTACAATATGAAATAATCAAATATAAAACCTCTATCAAAATATGTTTTTCCTTTAATTTATATACTTTGCATATAATATATATATATTTTTTTTTAATTTATATTATAGAAAAAATATGTTTAAGATAATTTATAGTTATATGTTGTGTTTACGAAAATAGGCTTTAACATATATAATTTTAGTATTTTACAGGATTTATAAGTAAAAATATTATTTTGTTTAAATAATATAGCCCTATTGTTTTAGTAAATTTTATACATAGTAATATCTAACATATTGTTTTATTAAATTTTATTGATATAGGATATTTCTTTTGGATTTTATCATATTAAGTTTTATGTTTAAAAAAAAAAGTTAAGACTTCAAAATATTAGATTGCTTTAATTTTTACAACATATATAGTTAGTTTTTTCGTAGTGCATTTCAGAAAGTTATTCTTTATTATATATGATTTTATCTTTTGTAAAATTTGAGATATAATCATTTTCAGTTTAAATGTTTATTTTCAAAATTTTATATTTTGTCAAGAAAACTTTGGAAAATTATCCAATTATTTTTAAGTTTGAAACCGTACATGAATTTTAAATTTGTTTTTGTTACTACATTAATTTTTTTTTTTTTTTGAAATATAACATATTATAGATTCTGAAATATCTCTTTAAAAACAACAGTTTCTTGTTTTTTTTGAGGATTTTCATTCTCATCGACAATCAAAATTTTCAATCCCTTTTTGGATGTCACTCTAGAAATAGCCACATAAAGCTGCCCATGTGAAAATACTGGTTTATGTAGATATAGTCCAATTTTAGATAGAGACTGACCATGTTTTTTGTTGATTGTCATTGCAAATGCTACAGTAAGTGGCAACTGCCTCCTCCTCATTTTGAATGGTAATTTCATGTCAGATGGAGTTATTGACAATCGCAGAATGTTAACTGTCTTACCAGCTTCTCGTCCTGTAATAATCCTAGCCCCCACCATGAAGTCATGCAATTTTGTGATCTGTAGCCTAGTCCCATAATATTTTTATAATAAAATTTTAGTTAATATTTATATATAATAATATTATATTACTAATTACGAAATTTATTAATATATTATTTAAAAAAAATATTTAATATTAAATAAGATTTTGTTAGATTCTTTCTCAACAGATTTTATTATAAATTAAAAAGAATAAACAAATTTATAGTTAGTTTATTATTAATATAAATAATCATTATGTATTATTAAGTAATTAATCAAATGGTCCTACTAAGACTTATTTATAGTAGATAAAAATAGGACTCTATTTTAATAGAGTAGATAGCTACAAAACCAAAAAACCATGAAACTATCATTAAAAACATGTGGCTAAAATATCTACACAATTTTGCAAAGAATATTTTGTTTAAAATAACCACAAAATAAAACATAACTAAAATCATAGCTGATACACAAAAATATATTTATGTTACGATCTACTCACAAATTATTTCATGGCAATTTATAAATTAGGCACAAATACTCCATAAATTTTCTTGTGACTGTTAAACACTATATATATATATATAACCTCTAGACTCTAAACATAAATTTAAAAATTTTAATTTCACACTACAAACTTAAATCTTAACTTAAACCCAATTTTTAATATTTTTACAATATAATTTCAAATCTTAAATCTAATACCTTAACCATAAACCATACCCCAAATCATATACCCTAAATTCTTACCTTAAAATTCTAAATTTTTATACAAAAAGCTGATTACTATAGTGTATGTAAACTCAATATCCAAACTTAAATTTTATAATTTTTAAATTTATTTCAAAACCTTAACCCTAACTCATAACATAACTTTTAAACTTTACAATTTAAGTCACTTAAATTAAAGGGTAATTTAGTTCAATATACAAAATATGAGAAATAATTAGCTATCAATGCAACATTTTATAGTATTCAAAATCGAGAAAGAGATGGTGATATAATTACCCTTCTGTCTAAGGTAATAGGGGTATGGTTTATAGGGTAGCTATAAGTTAGAATAATATTGTAAGTATTGTGTAGGGTAGGTATAAGCTATAACCTAGTATGAATACTAAAAAAAAATATTAACCTAAAATTAGTAGAATATGTTAATGGCTTGTTATTCTTAATCCTAGATTTAATCATAAACTCTAAACCATAAATTTAATTTTAAACTCAATGAGAAACCCAAACCAAAGGTTAACACTAAACCCAAGGGTTAACCTTAAATCCAAGGGTTAACCCTAAACCCAAGGATTTAAAAAAAAAACAGCTTTTGATTCAGAAAAAAGGATTTTCTTCGACCAAAACAAAAAGAATAGAAATAGAAAGAACAAGAGATATAAAGAGAGAGAGAATCAGTTTATGTCCACAAGTTTACATGTAGGAATATTATAAGAATAAGTAGGATTATTATTGGTATTAATTGAAAATGTACAGTTGGATGTCCATCTACCTAATAAAATTTGTTTCCGTGTATTTCTACAGCAATTTCCCTAAATTAAATTATAAATTATTATAAAAATAAATATAATCAGAATATAATTTAAAAATACTCTAATGTGTAACTTATATTAATTATATATAAATGTTAAATTTATTTATTTTGTACTTTACATAGATACATTTGTATAAAAATTATAAAAATGAAATCTAGTCATTTTGTTAATATAATATATCGTTAACTTTATAAATATAAATGATAACTTAATTTTTTATATAAATAAAACTTATTAAACAAGAAAATTATAATTTCTAAAAAGCCTATTAAAGAAGAAATATTTTTTGATTAATCTTGAACACTGATTGCTTTTAATATAATGGTTACAAATCATTCTTTTTCTTTTTCTCATTGATTAAAACATCAATATTAGGATTGTAATTTCTGGCCTTTGATTTCTTTTGATCCTATGGCCTAAAACCAATCATTTTCATCTATTATATTCCCTGCTTCAAAAATAATCAACAATCCCTCACAATTCAACCCACTTTCTTTTGATCCGCAAGAGTCAACCCTCTCTCTGTCAACCATGTTGAAAGCTTTGTCGACGGAGCTTGACTCGCGTCAGATTCGAGCAAAAAAAAGAGATGGCGAGTGACAAACTGAGATGGTGGAACAGCACTGGTGGCTGTAAGAGTATGGAAACTACTTAATCACATTATCATTCAACGGCTACATATTCTGTAATTACGTCATTGTATCTCCTAGAATATTTTCTTCCCTTTCTTGTCAATATGTCTGTACATATAAGAACAGAGCATCTCAATACAATATAATCAATTCATTCCAATACTCAATATGGTATCAGAGCCTCTATAGGCAAAAACCTTTTTTTTTTCCTTCCGCCTCTCTCTCTCCTTCTTCTTCTTCTTCTTCTCCTTCTCTCCAAGCAACAATGGCTGACAACACAGCTGAACGTACAGTGGTTTTTAATACTAATGATCCACGAACCACCTTGCTCTCGGTTAACATGTCAAGTGTAACCAAGCTTACGACGACGAACTACCTCATGTGGGGTCGACAGATCCGTGCACTTCTTGAAGGACACGAACTTCATCACTTCATCGAAGACAACAACACAGCACCGGCTCCGACGATTCAAATCAATGGTGAAACTCAACCAAATCCGGCTTTTTCTCCCTGGAGGAGGCAGGATCGTCTGCTCTATAGCGCTATCATCGGTGCGATAACCTTGCCGGTTCAGACGGTTGTTTCCAGTGCAACAACCACCAAAGAGGTCTGGGATCTTCTTTCTTCTACCTTTGGCAACCCGACGCATGGTCATATCCGCCAGATCAAGAAGCAAATTGAATCTTGTGTCAAAGGTACCAAGACTATCAGTGAGTACTTGCGTCTTGTGAAGTCCAAAGTAGACGAGCTAGCGTTACTTGGAAAGTCTATGGATCCAGAAGATGTTACCGAGAGGATTCTCGATGGACTTCCTGAAGAGTACAAACCAGAGATAGATGCTATCAATGGTCGTGATACTACAATCTCATTTACTGAAGTATATGAGAGACTCATCAATCGTGAAGCCATGTTGTTGTGTAAAGAGTCTTCTGCTGCGACACCGATTGTAGCACATGCCACAGATGCTAGACCTCACAATCACTGGAGGAACAACAACAAAAATTATCACCAAAACAGAGGCAATCAAGGAGCATCTCAACATAGGTTTAGCAAACCTTATCTCGGCAAATGTCAAGCGTGTGGTGCCCAAGGACATAGCGCCAAATACTGCCCACAATTCCGTCTTGTTCCAGGTACAACAATGACAACACCAACGACTCAAATGCGACCTCAGCAGACCTGGAACCCTCAGCAACAGAATATGGCGTGGCATCCTCAAGCTAATCAAGCGATCATGCCGTTTCAAATGAACCAACCAATCATGTCTGATGCATCTACATGGCTGGTTGATAGTGGCGCCTCCCACCACATGACATCCGACTTAGCCAATCTTTCTCTCCACAATCCATACAGTGGAGGTGATGGTGTCTCACTTGGTGATGGGTCAGGTCTCACCATCTCCCACACTGGTTCTTTGTCTCTTCCCTCTTACATAAAACCATTCTTTCTTAATAGTGTATTATGTGTTCCATCACTGCCAAAGAATTTAATCTATGTGTTTCAACTATGCTCAGCTAATAAAGTTGCTGTGACGTTTACTCCTACGTACTTTCAGGTCAGAGACTTGCAGACGGGGGCTCTACGTCTGGAGGGCAAGCCTAAAGATGGTACCTATGAATGGCCGCTTTCAAAAACCACAAAACCTCCCTCTCTTGCTTTTGCTTCTGCTGTCAAGACCACTATGTCCGATTGGCACTCGCGTCTTGGTCATCCTGCTTTTCCAATTCTTCAAAAATTAGTTTCTGTTTTTCGATTACCTATTACTTCTAAAGGTTTAATGGCTTCTCCATGCACTTCTTGCTCTATTAATAAAATGCACAAGCTGCCTTTTCAAAATTCAACTTTAAAATCTTATTTTCCACTTGACATAATCTTCTCAGATGTTTGGACATCTCCTATAATTTCAGAAGATGGGTTCAAGTATTATGTTATTTTTGTTGATCATTTTACTCGCTATACATGGTTATATCCATTGAAACAAAAATCCCAAGTTTTTGATGTCTTTACTAGGTTCAAAGTATTGGTTGAAAATCGATTTCAAACCAAACTAAGAACTCTATACACTGACAATGGGGGCGAATATATAGCTTTAACAGCTTTCCTAGCATCCCATGGCATCTCTCATATGACTAGTCCACCGCATACTCCTGAACATAATGGAATATCGGAGCGTAGATATCGACATATAGTCGAAACTGGTCTTGCTCTCCTATCCCATGCTTCAATGCCGAAATCATTTTGGACATATGCATTTGCTACGGCGGTTTATCTTATCAATAGAATGCCAACTCCGGTTTTAAAATTTCAAACTCCTTTTCAGTGTTTACATGGACATGTTCCCAACTATGAAAAACTTAGAATTTTTGGCTGTTTGTGTTTTCCATGGTTAGACCATATGCATCTAACAAGCTTGATGCAAGATCGACACCTTGTGTCTTTCTAGGCTACTCAATAACACAAATTGCCTACTTTTGTCTAGATAGAGAAACAAATCGGATTTATACTTCGCGTCATGTCATTTTTCATGAATCGGTTTTCCTATTTGCTATCTCTTCTTCACAGATTTCAACAGAGGATGATCAAGATGCTCCAACCAATTCTCATCCCGTAGTCTCGCTTATACCGGTTACTCAAACTGTGCCTCTATCATCTCCACCCGCAACTCAAACTGCTCAACCTTCTCCTACTCAGTCCACTGTCACTCAACCACCGACAGTGACTATTCCTCCTATACCTCAACCGCCACCAATCCCTCAACCCGCTCGAGCTAGTACTCGAACCAGAAAACCCGTACAAAAGCTGTACCTTCATACCACAAAAACTCCCACCTTAGACATGATTCCAAAAACTGTTGCAGAAGCCCTCAAGAGCCCCCACTGGCGCAAAGCTATGAGTGATGAGTTTAATGCTCAAACAGGAAACCATACTTGGGATTTACAAACATTAACTCAAGCTACTAATCATGTCAATGTTGTAGGTTGCAGATGGATCTTCACTATCAAGAGGAATGCTGATGGAACGATAGCCCGCTACAAAGCAAGACTTGTCGCGAAAGGCTTTACTCAAAGACCAGGCATCGACTTTCATGACACATTCAGTCCAGTTGTTAAGCCGGCCACAATCCGAACCGTTCTCAGCATTGCAGTCACTAAAAACTGGAATCTACGTCAACTTGATGTCAACAATGCATTTCTTCAAGGACATCTCAAAGAAGATGTCTACATGATGCAACCACCAGGTTTCGTAGACAAGGACAATCCTCATGCAGTTTGCAAGCTGAGAAAGGAGATTTATGGCCTCAAACAAGCCCCAAGGGCATGGTACAACGAGCTCCGGACGTTTCTCCTGCAATCTGGTTTCAAAAATTCGGTTGCGGACGCGTCTCTCTTCATCTACAACAACAAAGGAGTTCTCATTTACATGCTCGTTTATGTTGATGATTTAATCATCACTGGCAACAGTCCTTCTCATACATCACGGTTTATCGAATCCTTATCTCAACGTTTTTCACTTAAAGATTTAGATGATCTGTCTTTCTTCCTTGGCATAGAAGTCATTAGGACAAAAGAAAGATTGCACTTGAATCAGAGTCGCTATATAGCTGATCTTCTACATCGTACCAAAATGACTGACTGCAATCTTATTAAGACACCTATGTGTTCTAACACTCCCTTGACTTTGTTTTCAGGTTCACAACTAAATGATCCTTCTGAATATCGAGCAGTCGTTGGAAGCCTTCAGTATCTCTCTCTGACGCGGCCTGACATCTCATTTCCAGTGAACAAACTGTCGCCGTTCATGCACAAGCCAACCACAGAACGCTGGCAGGCTGTAAAACGCATTCTTCGGTACCTCGCAGGCACCATTTCGCGAGGCATCTTGCTTTCCGCTCAGAATACTCCTAATCTCCATGCTTTTACTGATGCGGATTGGGCTGGAAATAAAGATGATTACACTTCTACTGGTGCCTACATAGTTTACCTTGGTCGTCACCCTAACGCTTGGTCCTCAAAGAAGCAAACCGGTGTTGCGCGTTCATCTACTGAAGCAGAGTATCGGTCGCTAGCTTCAACCACATCTGAGGTTTATTGGCTTCAGTCTCTCCTGTCTGAACTCGGAGCTCCCTCTCCCACGAAACCGGTCATATATTGTGATAACATTGGAGCAACATATTTGGCGGCAAATCCAGTCTTTCATTCACGTATGAAGCACCTCGCTCTTGACTACCATTTTGTTCGTCAATTTGTGCAAAGTGGTGAACTGCGTGTATCTCATGTCAACTCAGCTGATCAACTTGCTGATGCACTAACGAAACCATTACCACGCACAAGATTTGAATCTCTCACAATCAAGATCGGACTCTCCAATGGCCGTCCGTCTTGAGGGGGCGTGTAAGAGTATGGAAACTACTTAATCACATTATCATTCAACGGCTAAATATTCTGTAATTACGTCATTGTATCTCCTAGAATATGGTCTTCCCTTTCTTGTCAATATGTCTGTACATATAAGAACAGAGCATCTCAATACAATATAATCAATTCATTCCAATACTCAATAGTGGCAAGGCGGAAGACGGACTAACTAAGTGTAGCAGCACCAGTGGCTAGGCGGAGCATTGGAGAACAGAGAGAATGATAACGAGGTGAAGAAAAGAAACAATCTGATTTTGTTTTATCAGATCGGTTACATCCATATTTGGTTAATTTTGTATATTTAGTAAACTATTTAAGATTTTGGGCTCAAGCTTTACTATGGGCTTAGATTAGAACATTATAAAGCCCACGGTGAGCCTATTAAGGCCATGTTCGTTTTTTAGTTAGATGCACCGTCTAGATCTAACATCTGAATACAACATATGGATGTTACATCTAGATGTTGTTTATATTTGTAGTTAGTATTTGTATCCAATTATAGTGTTTAGATGTTAAGTGGTTCGTTTCTTTATATTGCATTAGCATATGAATGATATTTATTGAAAAGACCAAAATGGACATGATTTAGCTTAATAATAATAATTAAGTATTATATTCAAATAAATGAATTTAAAATTATCTTTGAATAATTTTAAATTCAAAATTTTAATAAATATTCATTAATTTATTATTTTTAAAAAAATATAATTTTCCGTTTTGGTGTGAAAATTATGATTTTTGGTTTTGGTGGGAAAACACGATTTATTGGTTTTAGCGGGAAATTATAATTTTCTGGTTTTGACGGAAAAATTAATTTTACGGTTTTGGTTGTCTTTTTGGCGGAAAATATGATTTTCTGGTTTTGATCGGAAAACATAATTTTGGTTTTTGCAAAAACGCCTGATTTTCTGATTTTGACGGAAAAATAAGATTTTCCTGTTTTGGCGAGAAAATATGATTGTTGGCTTTAGAAAAAAATGCATTTTACGATTTTGGCTAAAAATGTAATTTTTTGGTTGTGGCGAAAATAAAATTTTACGGTTTCGACAGGAAAATATATTTTTTAATTTTGACGGAAAATTTTGATTATACGGCTTTGGCATAAAATCTGGATTTTTTTAGTTTTAGCTGGTAAACGAGATTTTATATTTTTGGTGGAAAACATGATTTTCCTATTTTGTTAGGAAAATGAAATTTATGGTTTTGGCGAGAAAAAATGATTTCGGTTTTGGCGGCAAAACGTAATTTTTGGTTTTGGCGGAAAAAATATATTTTTTTTATTTTTAGCGAGAAAACATAATTTCTGGTTTTTGTGATAAAACATCATTTTTGATTTTAGCAAAAAACGTATTATTAAAATTTTGACGGAAAAATAGATTTTCCATTTGGCGAGAAAACCAAGTTTCTAGTTTCAGCGGAAAAATGAAATTTTCTGATTTTAACAAAAAAGCATGATTTTTAGTTTTGGTAGGAAAACATAATTTTCTGATTAAAATATAATGTAGTCATTATAATAACTGATTTAATTAGTTTTTTATATTTGTATTAAGAAATTTTAGGTCTTTTGGGTTTTGAGATGCAAATGTAGCTTCCAAACTATATTTTTCTTAGCAATTCAAGTATCTAGATATTTTGGATATTGTAGATTTTGCATCTAAATACTACATCTAGATGGTTATGCAAATTGTATCCAAACAAACAATATTTGAATGGTATCATCCATATTCAGTGTTTGGATATACAAACGAACATACCCAAAATAGTATAATAAAACATCCAAAAGACAACACAACGAAAGACAACGCGTGAAACCAACGCGCCCCCAAATTCTCTTTTGAGCCCTACGTTCCTTGATCCAAATTGCTGATCTCCTTTAGTCTCTCCGGCGCCGTTTGGTGCTGCGAGAGGGCCCTTGAATCTCCCGTCGTGTCCATCTCCACCTCTTTCCTTTGTTTCTCTCCACTCATTTTGTCTTCTTACTCAGCGTCTTTGGATCCGTTGGAGTCTTCTTCTGGATAGTCGGATATCAAAGTTGTCTTTGGTTCCTCTGGAGCTCTGGTGAGGCAAGAGGAGTCGGGTTATCTTAGGTCCCTTGGGTCTCCTGCTAGTCGCCAATTGCGCTCGAAGTTGGGTCAACTTTGAGATCCGAGATAGCCGGAACACCAGACGCGTCGCTGCCGTCACCGTTCCCGCCTCTGCATCTCGCTCCAGTTGGCTCCTCTGTCAAAGTCTCTTCAAGGTTATCTGTAGAGCTTCTCCTCTCTTTTGAGTGAAAAGTGGTTGTGAGGTAAGCCATTGAGAACCTCTTTCCTTAGTTCGAAAGACAACAACAATGGTGGTCTATGGTTTTAGTTTGGTAAATCATTCTTGCTATCGATGTAGTTCAGTTGGGTCTTGAGGACAACCCCATAGTTATGGTGTCACCTGCTTCAAGGAGGAGCCTTCTTCTACCTTGAGCCATATGCTTTTAAGGAGTATCTACACTTTTTATGTTCATCATTTTCATCCTCCTAAACTCCGGTTCTAGCTTCTGTGTGGCCTAGCGTCGATGTTGTATCCATTGTGTCGCGTAGCCGGAAAGGGAGCCAAATCAACCGTCTTCGCTTGACCGTAGCCAGTGCTTCAATTTTAAATGGCGTCGAATCCGAGTCTACATGTTAGCAAAAACCGAGCAAGCTTGAGTATTGTTGGCCAGCGTCCTCCTCCAGCGGAGCTCCAAGATGGGAGCCAACCATCGCCGCTGATACCTGTTTGGAGCCACTTCAGTGAGATCTGATTAATTATTTCTTATGGATTTACTCATGTTGTCTTTGGTTGCTCCATTGATATGAGAAGTGATTTGGGAGGGGGATATTAAATTTTTAGTCTTTTGTTCTAGTTTAGTATTATGTTCGAACTTCCATTGTTTGGTTAAGATTGAATATGATTTCTTTGTGGTTTAGAGGTTTTTTTAAAAAAAAAATTGCAGCTCTAAGCTTTCAGAATGGCATTCTGAAAAGCAGATTGGGTTGCATTAATATGTAACCAAACTTTCATTCTTGTAATGACATTTACAATTTAGAAAAAAAAAATATAATAAGTCCATAATACAATCTTTCCAGTTCAGCTCATGATCATTTATTGGCTGTTTGGTAGTGCCAAGTGACACAACATTAATTGACTTCCAAAGGATTTTGGGCTCAGGCTTTACTCTGGACTTAGATTAGAGCATTATAAAATAAAAAACTGACCGGCGAGCCTATTCAATAGTATAATAAGTCCATAATACAATCTCCCAATTCAGCTCATGATCATGTCTTGGCTATTTGGTAGTGCCAACTGCCATGTGACACAACATTAATTGACTTCCAAGTTCGAACTACTTTTGTTGAATTATTTTCCTTCGTCCCTTTTTAGTCAACACTTTTGTTGAACTTTAGTAATAGGTTTATTTATTTATATGTTATTGTATAAGTTAGATTTGGCGTTTGACATTTGAGTTTACATTGTTGAATTAAAACCTGCTTTCGAGAAGATAAAAAACTTTCCTTTGATTTATACCACTCAGACAATTTCAAACTATTTTTAGAAAATGTATTCTATACATACTTTTACAAAGAAAATAAAATAAACTGGAATTTAAAATACATTTTAAAAAATATTTTTACCAACTTTTATGTTAAATTTGTGCTTTATTGTTCTTTTGAACATATTTACAAGGCATCAATTTTTAAAAAATATATATATATATATATTGCAAAAAGTTCCACAGATTTCATAATTTGTTTGGACCATAGCTGCTGAGCCTCGAAGGTAGCATCTCCCCTCTTAGGTAGAGATGTCAAATAGGCTTGATAACCATTAGTCAAGACCAACATATTAGATTCAAAAAGTAAAAATATTCAATTGGACTGAAACCCATTATATCCACCAAACCAAATAGATTTAATGGCAGTCCAATAAATATAACAATTAAGGATTTTTAATTTTATGGATAATTTACATTTTCTCTCCAAAATCGCAAATCACGTTTTTCAACAAAACCCTAAAATCATGTTTTTCGTCAAAATCACAAAATTACATTTTTCGCTAAAACTGCAAAATCATGTTTTCCCGCCAAAACTTTAAAATCACATTTTCTTGTTAAAACCGTAAACGTATGAATTAAACATGGAGTTATGTTAAATATGAATTTTTGTATGCTAACACTAATTTTTTGGACATACAATTGAAAATGGACAGTTCATTGACATCCCTACTCTTAGGACATAAGACTTTATCACTAGAGTTATACTCTCTCAATTTCATATTAAGTGTCGTTTTAGAAAAAAAAAATTGTTACAAAACATTTTCGTATTACAATGTAAAATTTATGAATTTTATTTTCCAGTTTAATTTTCTATTGGTTGAAATATGGTCAGGTGTATGGGAAATGATATTTTTCTATAGAAAATATGCAAAATTAAATGTTTTCTTAATCCATGTACACAAATCTAAAATAACACTTATTATGAAATAGGGAGGGAGTAATAAAAACATTAAAAGATATTATTATCATTTAAATGGGAGGGAGTAGTAAAAACATTAAAAGATATTATTATCATTTAAATGAATATATACAAAAAAGTTAAACCGATCGGTCTTTGTCTTCATATTTGGCTCAAAGAGTAAATTTGTTCCCAGTTCACCACCTATATAAGTTAGGAGTACATGTTTTTGAAATAATTTTCGTACTACATATATATACTCATATATATTGAAATGTAAAGAATTTATCATAAGAAATTACGAAATATCAAAACTCTAGAAGTCAATTATGTAACTACTTATATAGACATTCTTGAAAAAGAAACGAAAACAATACACATTCTGGAATAATCAGTCTGTTTCAGAAACCAAGATTCAGTAGATATTGGAATAATCAAGCTAAAAGTCCGGTTCAAGAAAATCAACTGGCTAATCTGGTGGAGACATGCAATAAATGTACTTTAGCACTTATTTGATTAGGTAAAGAAAATTTCAAGGTCAAAAAGTAAGACAACATAGTTTTCTAAGATTAATTTTGGGTTTAAAACCACCGGCAATCGGAGTGTATGTCAATATCAAACAAAGATCTCTAGCGGTATCTTGAATATTGCGTGAAACACTGAAACTATAACCATCATTTGCTTTTTTGCCTTATCACCATATTACTTACACAAGTTTCAAATACTTTTTGATTATGATATCAAAAAAATAATTTTATAATGTTTGGGACACACTATCCTCACACGTGTCACCTAACTCAACCAATGACGGTGCTTTCACCAACCCCATTCTTCTCTCTCTTTTTTCTTTTGACAACCAAACCCTATCGTTCTCTATCTATTGTCATAATTCCTTCTCCTTTTTTTCTCATGATTTTTATTTTTATTTTGGTTTTATTATAGGGCAATTCTCTTAAATAGCTCTTTTTAAGTTTTTGTCACAAAAATAGCCCTCACAAAATAAAATGACCAAAATATATATTTTTTTAAAATTTTGATTTTTTTTTTATTTTTTTTTTTGAAATTTGAAACCCTAACCCCAAACCCACCCCTTAGCTATAAACCCTAAAGTTCAAATTAGTTAACCCTAAGGGTATAAATGCATATAAATGCATGTTTTAGCTTAAAAAAAATATTTTGGTCATTTTCTTCTTTAAAAACTATTTTTGTGACAAACAAACTAAAGTAGGCTATCTAAGGGAATTTCTCTTTATTATATTTACATTCAATTTTAGAACGATTGTGTAGAGTAACTTGTAGTCCACAAGGCCGCTTAGAGAAAAAGGCACGTAACCCCTTCCTCTCATTCACAATTTCATTTGGTTCCAATTTCACAAGCTCAATTTCAGTTTTATTGGGAGGAATAGTTTACATTTTTGGCACTGTATTATTAACAGTTGATCATAGTTATCAAAAAGATAAATGACCAATTAATTTGAAACTTCTACAATTTAATTATTGCAAAAAAAAAGAATGATGAATAATTTTATCCATTATTAAATTTTTAACCAGAAGATCATAAATCGTTATGCATTATTTTGATAATCATTTGTGGGTTTTTTGCATCATTTGTGGTTTATAGTATATGTTAATATTATTAGTTGTTTTATGTAAGGTCTATATTTGGTGCATAAATTAATTATAAGAACTACATTTCTAGAATTAAGAAAACAAATGTGAATTCTTTCCTACATTTTTAACATAATTTATAGTAAAATGTCCCTGAAAATAATCTGTAGCATAAATTAATGAAATTTTATTATGGAAATATCTAACTGAAATTCAAATTTGCAAAAACTCGTTCATCATCTTTAAAGATTTATCTTGTTGTTAAAATGAATTTGATTTTTGGTGAAGTTTCAAGATAAACTAAATAGCAGTACGTATTCTTACAAAATGTATTATTTAAACTATATAAAAGGGATTAACCTGCTATGAACTCAATTATTTGGTCTTGTTTGTGTTTGTTCTCAAGCTTTGCAACTGCTACTTTACGGCAATGGAAGACCGCCCCATATAGGGTTGTTGAAGATTTTTATTTTTCTTCAAATTAAATCATATATAATCTTTATTGTAGAAAACTAGAAATTAAAATACTCTTGTTCGTACAATTGAAAAAGCCCACAAAGGATAAAATTTATACGTTGCAGAATCGAATCGTATTGAGACGATACTATATTTATGTTTTGATTTTGGCTTTGAAAGACCTAGCTCAAATTTCATAATTCTAATATATATATCGTTAAAATTTAGTTTGCATACACGTTTAATATTGTACAAAATAGTGTACGTCCTATACTTAATAATGCCCAATTTTAATTATAAAAAGCTATGGTAAACGCTAGAAATTGTATGCAAGATAATTACGCTTAAATCATATTATATCAGACGATCATGCACATCTTATTGAATATCAATATGAATTAAGTACAGTAAAATATTGTTTTTTCTGTTTTGTTGAGAATATGTGAACTTCCGGTAATTAATTTCTTACCCTGGATAATACAAAACCAGTAGGTAAAAGATCAAATCTGAAGAAACTGTGTCAGAAAAGATGAAACTGAACAAAATTGGATGACAATTGTAAAGGGTGCACCGTGTGGGACATAACTACCGCAAGACATTTTATCAATTGATTCATTATTTATTTTGAAAATTTAAATATCTTTTAACGCAAAGTAAATATTAAAATTAATATTTATTAAAAAAATCATAGATACTAAAAAATTTAAAAATAAATATCCACTCCAACTTTTATACAAATAAGTATAGGGCAATTCTCTTAAATAGTCCCTTTTAAGTTTTTGTCACAAAAATAGTCCTCAAAAAATAAAATGACCAAAATAGACTTTTTTTTTTTGAAATTTTGAATTTTTTGATTTTTTTTTTGAAATTTGAAATCCTAACCCCAAACCCACCCCTTAACTCTAAACCCTAAAGTCCAAATTAGTTAACTCTAGGGGTATAAATGCATATAAATGAATTTTTTAGCTTTTAAAAAAAAACATTTTGGTCATTTTCTTCTTTAAAAACTATTTTTGTGACAAACAAACTAAAAGAGGCTATCTAAGGGAATTTCTCATAGGTATATCTATAATTAAATATAGAATTTTAAATATATAATCTTATATAATTGTTATTTTAACATATAACTTTATAAATTTTATTTAAATTTTTACTTATAAAAATATTAAATAAAGAAAAAATAAAAATCTTTATAGAAAACTATAAATTTTCTAAAAATATTTGTTTAATAAGAAAATTTTGTTAATTTTAAAATTTATAAAATATATAATTTTATTAGTTTTTATTTTATATTTTATATTATATAAAATATATTAAAAAAAATGTTTAACTTATTTTTAGATTTACTTGTAATGAATAAAAAGATGAGGTATTCATTAATATTAATATCTATAAATTTTCTTAAATATCTTAAAAAATTAAATATCCGTATTTTTCTGAATAAAAAAATTAAAAAAAAATATTTATAAAATACAAAACAAATCACAAATACTGAAAATATGGTATTATTCTTTTTTTTTTGTTTAACCAGGATGAGTTCGAGCCTTCGGCCTTAATTCCATACTAGGCTCGGAACCAGCCTTTGTATGTACTTTTTTAGGGTCCTGGACACTCCTCCCCTCCCTCCCCCAAGATTCAAACTCGTGACCTCTCAGATAAATGCCTGAGTTGTTACCAGTTGAGCTAGCTCGTCCGGGTTATATAGTATTATTCTGTCCACTTCTAAACATAACACCCACCCTTCAAAAGCCTTTTAGAGACGTACAAAACTTATACACCTTTCGATCTATGATTTAAATCTACGTTATACAAATTATCTACTTCAGAGAGAATTTAGAGACATACAAAACTTATACACCTTTGGATCTATGGTTTTAATTTACGTTATACAAATTATCATATGTTCCGGAGTTTACGTGTGTACAATGAATGAAGACTATCGAGTGATTCTTCGTGACCGTTGAAATTAACTTTAAAATTATGATGTAGTGGGTTGAATACATATACAACATCAAATTTCAAACAATGATATAACGCTTGTAAATGAATGCATGTAGAAAAATCCAAAATTAATTGATATCTATGGAGACAAAAATATTCCCATATTTTTCCGCTAAAGATTATAAAGCTTAAAAGCCATTTTTTCAAATGAATTGCTTTAAGATACTATAACTGCTGTCTTACATAAACCACTACATAACTAGGATAAATAAAATGTCAAATATATTTTGAACATAAACAAATTAAATTTCAATGCTTTTGTGTAACCACAATGAATTTATACAATCCAATGATAAGCTTTTTTACATCACATTATATATCTTAATTATCATATACAAATATATAAACTTATACCTAAAATTCTAAATAGGTATAAGTTTATATATTTAATTTTTCAACCCAATTTCACACTATATGTTACTAACTGTGGATAACATAACATAATATATTTTTTTAAAGATGCAAATCGTATGTTTTAACATAACATTAATTCATTGAAAACATATGGCTTCTCCCAAACAAATTGTATGTTTTGTTTACCTATCACTCATTAAAAGAAACAGCTGAAAAGTATTAATTTATTTTATAGGCGTCATATCGACCCTCAATAGCTTTACTTACAATGCATACAATAATCCTGTAGATGTCCATACATATATATATATATATATGTTTCAACCGATATATATATACAAGAGCGAGCGAGACACTTGTACCAAACACAGAGATCAAGAGAAAAATAAAGAAAAATGGGAGAGATGAAAAGCGGCTTGAAAACGCGGGTTTTGGTGGTGGGGGCGACGGGTTACATAGGGAAGAGAATAGTGAGGGCATGTCTGGCTGAAGGTCACGAGACTTACGTTTTGCAGCGGCCAGAGATTGGTCTCGACATCGAGAAAGTCCAACTCCTTTTCTCCTTCAAGAAACTCGGCGCTCGTCTCGTCGAAGCTTCTTTCTCCGACCACCAAAGCCTCGTTTCAGCCGTCAAACTCGTAGACGTCGTTGTCTCCGCCATGTCGGGCGTTCACTTCCGTAGCCATAACATCCTTGTCCAGCTCAAGCTCGTTGAAGCCATCAAAGAGGCTGGTAATGTCAAGGTATGAAAATTAATTAAATGTTAAGATTGAGAAAAAGTTAAAAACTGCTGTTAAGTTTGTTGTTTTTAACCTTTTACGTTTCATTAAAGTAACATGCTTATATAGAAAACTTAACCTAATATTTCAAACAAATCAAAAGTGTTTTAATTTGATAAAACATTTCCTTGTAGTACTTTGGAATTTGGATGGGTATCTATTATTCCCTCCGTTTCGATTTAATTATCGTTCTAAAATTTTTTTTTTTTTTAAATAAATGTCGTTTTATAATTTCAATGTAAAATTTATTTAAAAAGTTCTCTTATTTACTTTTCTGTTGGTCGAAATATGATTAAGTGTATAAATAATTATATTTTTATTTTAGAAATATATAAAATTATATGTTTTATTAATATATATATATAATTCATAACGATAATTAAAATAAAACAGATAGAGTATATTTTTAAAAAAATAATAATAATAAGATTGATAAAATTAATTGTTTCAGCGGTTTTTACCATCCGAGTTTGGTATGGATCCACCACGTATGGGACACGCGTTGCCACCTGGAAGAGAAACGTTCGACCAAAAAATGGAAGTGCGTCATGCTATTGAAGCTGCCGGAATACCTTACACTTACATTGTTGGCGCTTGCTTCGCCGCATATTTTGCCGGAAACTTATCTCAAATGGAAACTTTACTCCCTCCAAAGAAAAAAGCTAATATATACGCAGATGGTAACGTAAAAGGTAGAGAAGGCTTTAAACCCTCCAAAGAAAATCTTTACTCTTTTCACTGAGATCTATTATTTACTTGTTAGATTTAAAAGAGTAACTTCATGAGTTTCTAAAGCAAATCTGTAATGGTATTATATTGGTAGTTGTGTTTGCGGATGAAGATGATATCGCAAAATACACCGCAAAAACACTAGACGATCCACGAACAGTGAACAAAACCGTGTGTATCAGACCTCCGGACAACGTTCTCACGCAAAATGAATTGGTTAAGATTTGGGAAAAGCTAACCGGAAATGAATTGGAGAAAACCAATATTGCTGCAAAAGACTTCCTTGCCAACATTGAACGTAAGTCCAATCATAATGTAACATATACTCCTTCTGTTTCGCAAAAATATCGTTTTGATATTTTATTTTTATTTCACAAATAGATTCATTTTTTATTTTCAATACAATTTAATAATGTTTTTAATTTAATATTTATTATAAAATACATTAATTTTATAAATATTTTTATTTATCTAAAATATTATTGGTTGAATAACTATTATTATTAAAAATATTAATACATTCTAATCATTTTTTAAATATGTGTAAAAAATATTAAAATGATACTTAAAAAAAAACAGAAGAAATATTATACTCCTTCTGTTTCATAATAAGTGTTGTTTTATCATTTTGCACACAGATTAAGAAAACATTTAATTTTGCATATTTTCTATAGAAAAACATCATTACCCATACACCTAATCATATTTCAACTAATAGAAAATTAAATTAGAAAATAAAATCAATAAATTATGCATTGAAATCCTAAAACGACACTTATTTTGTAACGGAAATTTTTCTCTAAAACGACACTCTTTGCGAAACGGATGGAGTATTATTTTTAGCTAGACGTGCTTAATGGACTAGGCTTTATGTCCATTTAAAACATAAAGCTTACTAAATGTTAATTGATTTTGTTATATAAATGTAGACATGGAGATTCCACATCAAGCAGGGATAGGACATTTTTATCATATCTTCTATGAAGGATGTCTCACTGATCACGAAGTTGGAAAAGATGAAGAAGCGTCAAGTCTCTATCCGGATGTCAAGTACAAGCGTATGGATGATTATTTAAGAATGTTCCTCTGATTACAGTTTGGTCAAAATCATATCTATGATAAATATGCAAATCATAAGTTTAAAGTTTTTATATTCATATATTTTCGTGTTACTCAAAGTTGAATGTACTCATTATGCAACAAATATATATGATCTCTTTTTTTCTTAACAACCATACCAGAACAACAAAAATTAATTACGTTCGAACGACAAAAGGATGAAAACTGAATAAAAATAAATGAGGAACATCTTTTTCTCCAGAAATTAGATGCATTAGGAAAGGAAATACAGATTCCAATACTATAAGCCAACCAGTGGCGGAGATAGATTAGATTTTATGGGGTCAAAATTAATTTATTAGAGGAAAAAGAGACATGTATGGAGACTTGAACTCAAGTCATAGGGGTCAAAAAGAGAGACTTTGACCCTCTTACCACAAGATAAACACTAACTCTAAACTTAAAATTTTATAGTTTTCACAAGGGTCAACTGACCCCCTCCAACCAAAGTGGCTCCGCCACTGAAGGCAACCAATTAATAAAATCCGTATGTAAAGCCCACTAATAGCTTTTTTTGTTTATCAAACATTACTTCATTAGAACTCAAAAGAAAAATCTACCCGTCTAAAAGGAGAGCTTGCCAGAGAAAGAAGAGGCCAAATTTGTCTTATTGTATTGCAATAGATGTTGAATTTATATTCAGTCGATGATGTTTGTATTTATAAAATGATGTAAAAGATGAAGATTTTTGTATTAATGTTCAAAATAAACAAGTTCGGTCAATTACAAGAACTAAAGATGCTAGTCTAAACAAGTATCTTTCTATTTTGGTCTGAGGTCGTTTGGGTAGAGCTCGTCTAGTGGTCGAGGTCATCCCAAACTGTGTCGGTGATGAAGAGGCGATGTTCTCCTTTTTATGTATATTTTTGTACTTTTCTGTCTGTCCCATCATTGAGTCTGACGCCCTCTATTTATAGCAAAGTTCATTTTGTCATCTAGCGAATCCATCATCATTTCATAATGGGTCGGACCTGATTTTGGGCTTAGCTCTTAATAAGCATGTACTAAGCCCATCTCCAACAATTGTCTCCCTCCCCACAGTTCGCCAAGTATCGAATCTTGGTGAATTCTTCTAGAATCTTCTGTCCGAGAAAATCAGGCCAGGCTCGGAAAAAATTGTCGGGAAACATGACAACACTTTACTTCCCCTATATAAGTGGTGGTAGGGTCTTTTTTCATTTCTTGTCTCCTTTAGTGGTAACAAGGTAATATTTTTTTTTTTACTTCTCTCTCTTTTATCTTCTTTGTGTGGTCCTTGCTTCTTCTTTTTGAATATTTGTTTTTTTTTTTTTTTGGGTCCTAGCTCCTTCTTTTTGAGTCTTTGCTTTTTTTTTGGAGGGGTCCTAGCTCCTTCTTTTTGAGATCTTAGCCGACATACTTGGTGGTGGAGAAAGTTTGCTTTGGGGTTTTATTTGGGTCGGGATGAGTCGGTGTTGGTCGTTGGAGGAGAATCTGAAGCGCTTTCGGAGGGCGTTGTGTAGGGTCTTTTTTCATTTCTTGTCTCCTTTAGTGGTAACAAGGTAATAATATTTTTTTTACTTCTCTCTCTTTCTTATTTTCTTTGTGTGGCCCTTGCTTCTTCTTTTTGGGTATTTGCTTCTTCTTTTTTGGTCTTAGCTCTTTTTTTTGAGTCTTTGCTTCTTTTTTTGGGTTCTAGCTCCTTCTTTTTGAGATCTTAGCCGATATACTTGGTGGTGGAGAAAGTTTTCTTTGGGGTTTTATTTGGGTCAGGATGAGTCGGTGCTGGTCGTTGGAGGAGAATCTGAAGCGCTTTCGGAGGCCGTTGTCGGGCTGTGATGGCAAGCTGCTGGCTTTGGTGGTCACTGATGAACGAAGCAATTTCGATTCTTTGGTGAAAGAGAGCGGGGGCCGAGCTTGTCTTGGCGGGGAACAAAGACCAAGCTCTTCTTGGTGTGTTACCACCGGCGAGAAGGAATTGGGTCTATCGTTGGCGAGATAGAGGTCTCGAGTTTGTCTTGGTATTTTATTGTCGGTGAGAAGGAGGCAAGCTCGTCTTTGACGATGGTGGAGGTTTCAAGCTCGGCGGTGGGAGTCCTCAGGTTACCTGCGATGGAGATCCCGAGCTCGCCTTTCGTTGTCCCGAGCTTGCCATCTACTACCTCGAGCTCGCCATTGGATTTTTCAAGCTTGGCGGTGGGAGTCTCGAGGTTGCCTACGATGGAGATCCCGAGCTCGCCTCTCGTTGTCCCAAGCTTGCCATCTACTGTCTTGAGCTCGCCGTTGGACGTTTCGAGCTTTAACTCTATCATCCCGTGCTTGCCATCCGTTGTTCCGAGGTCATCGATAACTTTTGCTCTTGCTGACCCAAGCTCAATGATTGCGGCGAATCTGGTGGTGAATTCGTCAACGGTGGGTACAAGCTCCTTAATGGCGGGTGTGAGTTCTTCGATGGTGGATGCTAGGTCACCTTCTATGGCTTTTTTGATGGTGTCCATGGGCGAAATCAAGGGACCAATTTATTTGAGATGAGAACAAGGATTGACGAAGGAGGGTCGGGGTCGTCTCCGGTTGTCTTAGGTGAGATGGGGTCGAGCTCGTCGTCGTCTGTTCCAGATTCAGGGTTGTTTATGATGGTAATTGAAGACCGTCAAGGTGCAGCGGAGCTTGATCTTGGGTCGAAGTCATCTTTGGTGGGTACGAGCTCGTCAAATATGGTTCTTGCTCCTTCTTGCTCAGCTGGTGGGTCTCAAAAGAAATCTATGTTGGAGATATTTCGAGAGCATGAGAAAACATGCTAACGAAAGTTTCTCAAGCCGGGGGTGGGNAAGATGTGATGATGGCGACGGGCTCGCGGAATATGGGGCTGTCATTGAACGAGATATTGTTGTCGATGAGTAGAGAGATGTCGGCGCTGCTGGTGATGAAGAATTGTGTGGCGTCGATGTTGATGGTGCGGAACCGGACGATGGTGATAGTGAGCTAGACGTCTTTGTTGGAGGTGAGCGAAGTAATACCGATGATGACGAGCATGATGGTTTTAGCGAAGAGCGAGATGATGTCAGTGTTGATGTAAATGATGAGCTTAGTGTAGTTGGTGAGGATGGTGACCGTCAAGCCAGTGTTTTCGATATTTTGAGAAAAATCAAAAGGGAAAGTGTGGATGCTTCTATTGTTGCTCTTGATGATTCTAATGGTTATGTGAGGAATAAAAAGAAAAAGGAGATGGTAAAAATATTGAGGGATACGCCAAGGAGCTTCATAGGCCCTCTCATTGATCATCATGCGAAATCGTTTTCATCTGTTGTTTGTGATGATGAAGTTGAGTGGATCCTGCCCCACTGTTGTCGTAATGGTGGTGTAGAAGTTCGTATTCCTAAGGGTGGTGGCGTCCATGGACGGTCCCAGATGGATGGATTTTCGTTTATGATTTTTGGTTTACTGAGTATCATATATGGTTTCCCCTCCCGAGGTTATTGTTGGCGTTTTGTGATGCACATCTTATTGCTCTTTCTCAGTTGACTCCTGCTGCGATTTGGAACATGGATGCTGCTCTTTTTACTGCTGCGAATATTGGTGTGCACATGAGCCTTCATCTTTTTGAAGATATGGCACGAATGACTCGGTGTGACAAAACCGATGGGGCTTTTTATGTGTCCATGATGGCTAGGCATGGTGTTGTCACGGAAAGAAAGAGAAAAACTTATGATTGGATTAAGAAGATTTTTAATGTTCGAATTGCTTCTTCTTCGGTTCCTTATGTTTTCTGATATGACTGACCCTTTTAGGAGTAGTTGGGATCATTACAATGGTAGTTTATTTTTGTGATTGTTTCGTTTTGAGGTATTTGTTTTGACTTTTCGTTTGTCTGTGCAGGTCGTCCCTCAGTTGGTATCCCCCTTGCGCTTGGTGATAACAAGTGCCTGGAACACTTCAAGGCGACAAAGGCTCGAGATTGCTCTTTGGTGAAGCGATTGGAGGTGTTGCGTTTTATCCCATTCATAGACTCGGGTTGATATATTTTCCCTTGCTTGTGGATTAAATGTCTTTGGTTGCTAGCTTTTTTGCCTTTGCTTGTGGATTAAATGTCTTTGGTTGCTAGTTTTTTGGCATTTGCTTTATGGATTAAATGTCTTTGGTTGCTAGCTTTTTTTTTCCTTGGTTTGTGGATTAAATGTTTTTGGTTGCTACTTTTTTTGCCTTTGCTTGTGGATTAAATGTCTTTAGTGTTTGGATTTATTTTTTTGCAGCTTCTTGAAAAATTTGTGAGAAAACAATGGATCTCAGTGAATTTTCGATTTTGGTGGATTATTTTGTCGGAGGTAGTGTTGTCACTTATGTTGTTGAGACTGGTCAGTGTTTTGACAGTGTAGAACCTTCAGCTTCTGCTCGTGGTATTGTCATGGGTATCTCTCGTGCGACAGCTCCTGCGCCATCTGATGAAAAAGAAGTTGTTGCTAGTGGTAAGAAGGTTGATGGTTCGCGAGTTACTTCTGGAAAAGGAGTTGTCGGTGCAAAGAAGCGATCTGCTGGTGATCGTCCACCGAAGGATCTCTCGTCTTCAAAGTCTCGTAAGGTTGGTCCTTTGGTGGAGGGGAATTCTTACGGGGTTGAGCTGTCTTTGGCCGTTGAACCGGCTCCTTATGTGGAAAAGGTTTCTTTTGAGCCGCTTGAGCATATGTTTGATGATAGGTCGTCCAATTGTGGAGATATTTTTAAGCTATTTCACTCACCCGGTGCTCATGATGGTTACCCTTTTGACGATGATAAGCGCACGGAGTGGTACCAGAAGTTTGCTCGTCATACGGCTATTGTAAGAATTTTGTTTCTCTTTTATTTTTTGTTGTTTTAAGTTGAGAATGCTAAGAGATTTTGTATATGATTTGTGTAGGCTGCAAAGTATGCAAACAAGTTGGTGTACAACCAATATGAGGAGCTTGCAGTTGTCAAGGCTGAGCTCAACATGGTGAGTGGCGAGCTTGCTGCTGCTAAGGAAGTTGATCATTCCATGGAGGTTGCGATCTGGCGTAAGAAGTATGAAGCTGAGAAAACGGTGGCTTCGGCTGCGAAGGGAGAAGTGGACAAGCTCACTGCAAAGATAGCATCGGATGCTGAGCGAGCGAAAAAGTATCAAGAGCTGGAGGCAGATCACCATAAGAAGGAGAAGGAGGCGTTGAGTAGGAGATATTGTAGGGAGATATCGAGGCACAATGATGTGCTTGCTACTTGTAACTTTCGTATTAGGAAGATGCGGAGATTTGTGGAAAATCAGAAGGTTGTTCGTCGGGCCTTGCACGGGGTGAAACAGATCATAGGAGTGCTTGATGCTGTCAAGGTTTGGAAGAAGGAAGTAATAAGGATTCCTGATAGTGAAGTTAAGTATCTCGAAGAATAATTGGCTAAGAGGACGGTGGCGGCTAATGCGGTCAACGATGTCTTATTTGAGCCGACGGAGGTGACTGATATTCCTTCCTTTGATTCTAATCTTCCATTTGCTTTGGTTCATCCATCTCTTACTGCAGGGGTTGAGGAGGCAGCTTTGGAAAGAGAGAAGGAGGAAGTTCATCGTCGCTCATCTGATCGGGAGGGTGCGAAATGCACAGCAGCTAGACGTGAGGGTCCTCCTCGTCCGTAGTTTGGTTTGTGTTTTATTTTTTTAGGCCCAGCTTGGCCTGCTACTATCTTTATTTTGCTGATGTTGCCGTTGTATGACCTGTTGTTGTCTTTTCTTTTTCAGAGATTGTTGCTTCTTGTGTTGTTTTGTTGACCTTTGTTGTCATGGTCGTTCTTGTTGGTCCTTTCAAATTTATATTGAACTTTGTTTATGGATGACTTATGAGTTTTTATCTATATGCTTCTTCTCTCTCTTTTTTAATGAATGTCTTTTTGTTGGTCTTTTGTCGTATGCGACGCTTCCTAGGATCGAATTTTATATTGTGATATATGTATTCTTCATGAATTTTAAGTGAATTTATTTTTTGCAAAATATTGTAAGTGTAAGCGCGGAGCTGTGACACTTTGAACGTTGATCCCATATTTCGTTCAAAAAATCTTAAAAGTGTGAGCTTGGAGCTGCGACACTATGAGAACTGATCTCGTATTTTTTTGCAAAATTTTCTAAGTATGAGCACGGAGTTGCGATACTTTTAGAGAACTGATCCCTTATTTCTTTTGCAAAAGATTGTAAGTGTGAGCGCGGAATTGCAGCACTGTGAGAACTGATCTCGTATTTTTACAAAATGTTGTAAGTATGAGCGCGGAGCTCGATACTTTTGAGAACTGATCCCGTATTTCGTTTGTAAAGATTTGTAAGTGTGAGTGCGTAGCTGCAACACTATGAGGGTTAGTCTTGCTTTGCTTTTTGTTGCATCATGTGGCTTGTTTAAAATATTAATGGTCATAGTTTGCATATGTTCGTCGGATTCTGATATGTTTACTGAAAACAATATAATTTTTTATAGAACTAGCTGCACCTCGTGAGAGTTTGTCTTAGCTCTGGGCATTTCATAATGGGCCGGACCTAATTTTGGTCTTAGCTTTGGGCATGTGTTAAACCCATCTCCAACAATAGAGTTTTCCACATGCAGGATAAAATAGAACGAAGTAAAAGAACTAGATAGAAAATGAATATCAAAGAGAATTCCTTGAATACATACATTTTTTTCCTTTGACTTGAGGAGAGTGATGAGCATCTTTGAGTCCAAGAAAACATTGAAGACTGAAATACGTTAGGAAGCTGCTGTTGATGCTCCAGCTTTTAACGCCAAGGCCTCTGCTACAAGAGCAGAGGAAACAAAGCGGCATTTTGAAGGGAAGTCATTTGTTGGCCTTACTAAACCGTATTGGAGATGCCAGCCAAAACCGCAGTTGCCAGTGGTTGCATCCCAAACTGCATCAGAGTAGATATTCCAAGAGTTGGTACCTAAAAAACAGAAACGAGGCAATATACCATTAATATTTTTAGAACAAAAACTTATTTTAGTACTATTTGGAGGTATATCAAATTTTATTTTACGATGAACACAACAAAAACTCAACCTCTAAAATTCAATCATTTTTCTGAAAATCAAATACAAGAACCAAAGAATTAGACTTTATATTTGACTTATGGAATAGATTGCCAACCACCGATTAAGTTCTACAAAATTTGGGTAAAATATCTACAAAAACATGGACAAACTAATTTGTATCAATTTGTATTATTGAGGATTGAAATGGAAATTATAAGAAACATTCAAAATCTTGATTGACCCTAGAAATGAATGAAGTTTTATGTGTAAGTAAGAGAAGCATAGACATTGAACAACATATGATGACAAACCTTTTCATTATTTTTTCTAAAATTAAGAATTTTGCAATTAAAGAGTTCTTTCAATTTTTTTTTTGTAGTTAATTTTTATTTAAAAATCATAAAACTACACAAACATGGAACAGTGGATTAGATTTAGTATAGCGTGTGAAAAGTTGAAGACAAAATAGTAATTTTATCAATGATTAAAACAAGATTGAAAAAACACTTAAACCAAAATTTACTCATGTGTATACATAATTATAAACAATTTTATCAAGTAGTATCATGTTGTGAAGACGCCAAAACTAGCGTCAACGATCAAAAATTAGAGCGTAAACTGAATAAAGCTTAGCTGAATTTAGTCGCAGAGATTGTTAAAAAGCTCGGACGGAACAAATTTTAGGCCGCTGGAATTCAATAGCGTCAGCGTTTTAAGAATCTGGAGTTAACTTTTAAACGCCAGCGACTAGTTTCTCTCTCATCCGTGTTCCGTTTTGCCGGGGTTCGTGTTTATTTCTGGTCGCGGGTCCCTGACGTTGCGTCTTCCTTCCGAACAGGGCTAATATAATTGTAGATATTTATAATTTCACAATATAGTGTGAGTATATTTTAATGCAAACATATTTTAAAATAGATTCCACACTAGTTAATTGAAAACCAAACTTCAGCTGAAACTTGAAACTTGTCAATGTTTGGTTGTACGTCTGGTTGATAATTCTTATTTCTCAACACGCAAATTATGCATGATATTGTATCCTCTAAAATACATCCACATTATATAAAAAAAAAAAAAACAACAACAACATATCGACACAACCATACTTTAGTATAAAATTATGTACATAACTATGTCCACAGTGATATTTTCACAAAAACACTACTATAAGTGAAACAATTATTTTGTATTTTGATTTTTATGGCTGTGATACGAACTCTAAACATTATGGTTTTCAATTGATGCTATTTGTTTACACAAACATGTACGTCCATGATAATTTTTTATATATAATATTTTACATTTAAATCTATATTTCCAATATTGAACATGTATTCGGTGCTACATAAACACACATGCTTCTCTCTCACATTTTGTTGAACACTTTAATGGCATTTTTGATTATTCTATCTTTTATCAGAAAAATGGTGGTTCTAGCGTTTGAATGATGGCGTATAGAAGAATTGTTAATTGGTTTGTTTACATGCATCCTAATTTTCTAACATTTAACAGAGATGTTTAAATATTTTAATCTGTAATTCATATATAACATACATTGTCTAATAACTGACTGCTAACAGTCTTCGATAGGCCCTATATATGAAACAATATTTCACCATCGCATTTCATCTAATTAACACCACTAGTAGTGAATTTAGCAACAAAAGCATAGTTTTTATGTGCACACTTTGGTGTAGCCAGCAAACCCATAACTAAATTTAAAAATTATGCCGAGCACAAAATACAAATTTACATAAAAAATCGGAAAGAGAAACATAAATGTTCATAGGAAATAAAAATTGTCTTGGTTCTAGAAGTAATACTTTTGGCCTAACCATAATCTAATAACCAATGCAATTGAATATGCTCCATGATAGATAATATTATGAATTATTATTGGGTTCATCCCCTACGATGAACCTCACTACCCAATAAAAGTTTACAACATTATATTATATTTTTAAAATTAAAAAGTTAAAAACAAATAAAAAATAATAGAAATTATCAAAAAAAAAAATTATGTTGTTAACACCGTAAAACTTTAAAACCATAAATACTAAACTTTAAACCTTTGAATAAACCCTAAATTCTTGAGTAAACTCTAAACCATTGGGTAAATCTTAAATCTTTGGATAAATTTTAAATTTTTAGGTAAATCTTAAATCCTAGAGTAAAACCTAAATAGTAGTAATAGGGTTTACCTTAGGGTTTAAGATTTATCCAAAGGTTTAGGATTTATCCAAGGGTTTTAGGATTTATCCAAGAGTTTAGGATTTATCCAAGGGTTTATGGTTTACCCAAAGGTTTAGGGTTTACCCAAGGGTTTATATTGTATTCAAGGGTTTATGGTTTAGTGTTTAGGGTTTAGAGTCCAGTGTTTAGGATTTAGGATTTCAAGGGTTTCGTGATTAGGATTTAGATTCTAGTGTTTAGGATTTAGGGTTTTACCGACAGTGTTAACAACGTTAAAAATAATTTTTTTAGGTATGATTAATTTCTATTTATTTTTACATTTTTTAAATATAATATGATATTGCAAATTTTCATTGAGTGGTGATAAAGGTTCACCCTAAAAAGTGAACCCGATAATAACTCTAATAAATTCTAAACAACGTAAATGATTATTTTTTATACACTGACACTACCATATTCATAGTTTGTTTTGGACAACTACTATATTCATAGTCATATATAGGTTTTTTGTTATGCCAAAAAGTATATATAGATTTTTGTTAGTTTTTAATCTATCCATTCCAGATTGTCTTGATTTAACAGCCTAAATTCAACAAGTCTTCCTCTCTATTTAATTTATTGATAGATCGTATTTTGTCTTCCCTAGTCTGTGAGGTTACTGTATGTGCTACATGTATATGTAGATTTTGAACCTCTTTCCAAAGTATTACCTTTGTGTCTCTGCTAACTTAAGAGTGATTCTAGGATCTCCATTAAATCCATTAAAATATTTTCATTGTGATCTTTTCAATATATCAAAGAATCCAAGCGAATTGTACACCTCTTATATAAAATATAATCTTCTAAAATAAATAGTCCATATTTGCAAAAACTAATTGCATAGAAAAGCTTTTTGACAGAGTTGGAATTCTAGATAAGACTCATACTTCAAGGGATGGAAGACATTCAAATAGTATGCGGTTAATTGTTTCTTCCTAAGCTCCACATCTTTCACAAAATATATCACATGTTATCCCTATACTCTTTAAATTCTTTCTCACTATAAACAACCTTAAATAATTTCCCAGTGAAAATGTTTCAGTTTAGGTAGACATTTTATTTTCCATGAGTGAGCTCATAGAGCCTTAGTATCCGAGCCAAAACTGTAGGCGGTCTTGTTGTATCTGGGTAGAGATGCTTCACCTCATTTTTAGGCTTAACCGTATACTTTCTAGATTGTGTAAAGTGTTATCCATCTTTATCTATGATTTGGTGCTTATTTAATAGAATATTTTCAATCAACATTGCATCATCCAGTTTCATTAAATGCTTAATAACTTGTGAATTCTACGTATATTTATGTAGGGTTGATAAGCTTATCTACCATAAGCACATGATCAAAGTGAACTAGTTTATTATTTGTTGGTTTCGGGCAAGTGGATAAGATCCATAGATTATTCCATACCAAAATAGATGATCATGTTCTTACCCTTTTGATTAGTCATTTGCTAACCAGAAATCTAGTTGATACAATACTTTGTCAACCATAAGATGACGAGTAAGATCGTGCTCGTTCCAGTGGGCTGGTATTTTTGAAATACCGACCCTTAAATACTCTTGCGGATAAAGAATATGGTTTTTCCATCTGATACCATAATTTCTTTCCTACATAGCCGTGCATTAAAATCCACAATATTCTTGAATCCTAAAGGGCCTTTATCTTTTTTGACACAACTTGTCCGGTAATATATAATGTTCATTTTCCACTCCCTCAAGAATTACAACAGAATTAAGATATTATACTTGTCAACTTGGAGATTTTAGTTTTCGGAAGCCTATAGCACGACATGACATGGTTTAGCATTGATTGCCACAGATTCAATACACACTTCCTTACCTCCTTTCGTGAGATACTTGGTTGTCTACCTATTCTTTCTAGTATTTTTTTTTGTTTTAATGATTAATACCATTCTACTATTCAGCTATTCATCCATATACCACTGAAATCCTTTATATTTCTATAAAATTCCATTTCATAATTTTAGACACACCATCAACCAAATAACCAAAATATAGACTAACTACCATATTTGAAAAATAGTTCTTTACAAAGAGCATCTCAAACTAACATCTTAGATTTCTGTATTTTCACGAACCTTCTACTGTATGAACCTTCTACTGTATAATGTAATGGAACATGCACAAATGTAACAAATCTGCAAGACATTGAAGTATCTGAAATATATATGGCAACAAATTTTACATTAAACTGAGAATATTATGGGTCTATGGAAAACCTAGACAAATCTCTAAGAGGAGGTCAAACTCAAAGATAGACTCTCTCTCTACAACTGATTCATATATGTATGGCCACACGAAAAAGTGTAGTGGGATTTTTTTCTAACCTAAGTTGTTTAACAACTCAATGTGGCAAAATTAATGATAAACATCAAACAATAAAAGATATCACATATTATATTAATTATGTTTATACATGGAAAATATGTAAATATACAAACAAATGGGTACATACAATAGATAAGATAAACTATAAAAAAGCAAAGCTATTTTTATTTTATTTTCACACAAAGCATAAATATCAAAAGTTCAAAGCCATTAGACTATATTTATTTACTGGAAAATTTTCATACCAGAGTATTTTTCCCCAACAGAATACGATATATCCTTTATTGCAGATAGCAGTGTCTTAATCAAGGAGGATTGAAGTGAGTAAAAACCAATTTTTTATACGAGTAAATGGATGACCGACCCGGAAACGCGTTATCCAGCTTTGGAAAAGATGGTTCCTAATGTCGTTACGTCGACAAGGAAGCTATGACCTTACTTTCAGTCACACTCGATCGAGGTACTGACGAATCAACCTCTGCAAATGGTGATGCAAAACATGAACCAGTTCATAAGATTTTCAAAGTGGGCGATCGAGCTGAGCGAGCATGATATAACTTACAAGAACAAAACAACGACAAAATCCAAGTCTTAGAAGATTACCTAATAGAGTTGGCGCCCGAGCTCGAACAAGATCTCGTATTACCGAGTAAAAACTAGATTTTACACATAGACGGTTCCTCTACGAACAAAGGTTTGGGGGCAGGGGTCCAACTGCAATCGCCAACCACAAAGCTTATCATGCAATCCTTCAATTTTGGTTTCACCAAATCCGACAACGAAGCTGAGTACGAGTCTCTCATTGCAGGGCTCCATCTAGCGAAGGCCGTTAAAGCAAAAAGGATTAGTGCTTATTGCGACTCACAGCTCTTCGCCAGCAAGTTTAGCAAAGACTACGACGCTCTCAATGAACGAATGGGTGAATACTTGAAAATTGTCCAAAACCTCACTAATGCCTTTGAGTTCTTCAAACTCACTAAGGTCCCCCAAGAAGAGAATGTATGCACCGACGCGTTCGCAGCACTCGGCAGCAAGCTCTGTGACTAGGTCAAACCTACGATTCCTATACATCGAATCAAAAAACCTACACACTGAATAAAACCCAGTATTGACTTGACCCTCAAGAAGAACCCGATTATGGCTCCAATCGGTGAAACAGTGAACATGGACCTTGAAACTAATGAGGATGATCCCGAGCAACCAGATCTCTATCAACCAACTTCGGACTGGAGAGTACAGTTCATTGAGTACCTTGCCAACGGCAAGCTTCCTCCCAAGAAATGGGAAGCTCGCCAAATAGAAGCACACACTACGTCGTCATGGATGGAAGCCTTTACTGATGAACTGCGAACAAAGTCCTTCTAAAATGCATACAGGGTGAAGAAACCATACTGGTTATGGCAGAAGTGCACGAAGGTGCGGCGGGCAACCACTTAGGAGGTCGAGCATTGGCCTTTTAAGTTAAAACTCTGAGGTTCTACTGGCCGACCTTGGTCGCAGATTGTGAATCTTACATTCACTGGTGCGACATGTGTCAGCCATATGCATCAAATATTCATTGTCTGAAAGAGCTCCTACGAACGACTATTGTGCCATATCCCTTCATTCGTTGGACTATGGACATAATCGAACACATGCCAAGTTCTCGGCAACGACGCTACATGCTCGTCATGAACGATTACTTCATAAAGTCGGTGGATGTCGAAGGTTTTATTTAAATCACCAACAAGGAGGTCCAATGATTCATCTGGAAAAACATAATCTGCTAGTATGGTTTGCCTTACGAGATCGTAACAGACAACGGATCTCAATTCACCTCGAATAACTTTTGTGGATTATGTGATAGATGGAAAATCAGGCTCAGCACCTAGACTCCAACATATCCGCAAGCGAATGGACAAGCCGAGGAAACGAACAAGATCATTTTCGATGGAATTAAGAAGCGCCTCAATCTCAAGAAAGGCTGTTGGGCCGACGAACTAGACAAAGTCCTTTGGTTGCACCAAAAGACCCTGAGAGGTGCAACCAAAACAACTCTGTTCTCTTTGGATTACGGAGTCAAGCCAATGACACCTGCCAAAGTCAATGTCACAAGCTTACGCCGAGAAAAATGCCAGAAAATATCAAGCTCAAGAGAGAGATGATGCTCGATGCCTTGGATGAGTTCAAAGAGCGACGCGGCCAAGCTTTATTGCGCATCCAAAACTCCTAGCAGCAGATTGAGTGCTACCATAACAAGAAGTTCATCTCGCACTCACTCGAGCTCGGCGACTTCGTGCTCTGTAAGGTGTTTAAAAACACTAAAGAGTGGAAAGCATGGAAGCTTGGACCAACTGGGAAGGTCCTTATAAGATTACGCATGTCGTAAAGCCATGAGTCTATCGACTCGAGACGTCAACAGGAGAAGCCATCCCACATTCATGGGACTCCATGAATCTTAAGAGTTATTATTCTTAAGAGAACATACTTCACCTCGAGCAAATGACAGTGTCGTCACTTTGGCTCGAGCAACAAAAAAAATTGAGTAAATGCACATCCGGATCACTTTTACTCAGACATCATCTACCTTCTTTACTCAAATTAAAAAAACAAACAAGTAAATGAACTTTTGGGTCACTTTTACTCAACTAAAACATGAACTACAAATGACTTGATCCTCTTCAAGGTTACGTAGGCATCTTTAACCGGTCGAACTACAACAAAAAAAAAACTCTCCAAAGTAGATCACCCACCGAGCAATGGATCGACAAATGGTTCACAACCCTTCTTACGCGTTCGTCTCAACTAACTATGAACAATGGAAACCTTGTACAAAGCCACAACAGTTGAGACATCAAGTGATGCACATCGAAGAACAAACACCTCACTTCAACGATACCTACGCTCCTGCATAAAAAGAAGAAACCTTGTAGCGGACAGTGTATTGGTACTCGCCCCTGAGAAATGACTATGCCCTAATCAGACATGAAGTCAAGGGATTCATTTGAGTCATGTATGGACTTGCCAGGCACCATCAACTGATTAACAGAGCTATAACTCTTGATTTTTAGCGGACTCAAGGCACGGTTTGGCAGGCCAGAATCTTGTCGAGATCACGTCTAAACTAATCGAGAACCGTAGTCACTTGTAAATAATAAATGAATAAAATTTTGGTTTTGAAGGTTTGAATTAATTGATTTCAAGTGCGGTTTTCGACTGACTGTCGGCGAAGCAACCTTAAACCATATGAGGCCTTCAATAATTTCTTAGTCCTAAGAGTCCGCAGACTAAAGATTTACTGAAGTTACTTCGAGCCGATCAAACCAAAAGATGAGGCACTCTGATGGTTCTAAGTCCTAAGAGTCTTCCGACTAAAGACTTACTAAATTACTTCGAGCCAAAGAGAATTAAAAATAATTGGCGTTCTTCGATAATTCATAAATCCTAAAAAGTCCACCGACTAAAGGCTATTGAATTACTTCGAGCTGATCAATTAAAGAACTGGAACTTCGATAATTCTGAAGCCCTAAAAGTCACCTGACTAAATATTTCTTGAGTTACTCCCAGCCAGCCATGACCTGAACTCTGAGGACTTGAACGATTTCCGAATCTTGTCCAAAAAAAGAAGAAGAAGGCAACTGATAAACGAAATCACATTTAAGCCGCGAAAGAGATTCAAAAATATTACAACAAATGACTGACAAAGCCTATTAAAAAGAAGAGAAAACAACAATATGGACCTGATTCGACAACCTCTACATCTTGATCCTCGACCGTCTCACCAGCTCCCGCACCACCGGTCTCTTGCTCCTTAGCGACTTCCCGATTCTGGTCCTCTGCCAACACATCTTTAGCCTTGCCGTCCAAAACCGCAGAATGAGATCCAACCAGATCTTTCACCAGGATATCATCATTAACTTTGAGTCTTGGCTCGCCAGTTGGATCTTCTACGAAGGTCGAGTCCCGAGCTGAAGCATCACCCACTTCTGTTCCAGTATTACCGAGAGAATTGCTCAGGGTCTGAAGGATGGTAGCAGTCGCATGATCGCTCAGTTTGGCGTTCAACCCGAACGGGTCAATACCGGCGAGAAGACGTTCATTAAGAAATTGTGATGGAAGGATGAGTGGATATAACGAAAGATCAGCCTACGGGATATCACCGAATTTGAGCTCCTCGGCCTTTGTTTGTACTTCGCCTCCCTCGCGATGAATACATATATGACCTCTTGAGGGATCAGCACCCCTTTACCCTTTTATAACCTCCATGCATTTCCTCGTCCCGAACGCTTGGTCGAAGAGAAGACGCTTCTCCTCATAAGCATCATGACGAGTCGCATACTCTCGGATATTGGGGAAGCAACGGGTGCACTTAGCAATCATGGCGGTTTGAACCCTCACCCTCTCCCTGGTCGCCTGGCTGAGAGATCTTTTCAAGCGATCGACATCTTTCTCCTTCTCAGCAGCCAAAGAAGCAATCTCCTCCTCCTTTTTGGCCTTCCCTCACTCCAGTTTTTCCATCGCAGCACGAACGTCTTATAGCTCCTTCTCGAGGTTCGAATACCTCTTCTTCTCTGCTTTGTAACGAGCAACAGCACGATCCCGATCCCCAAAAATTATCTTGGACGCCTCTAAGACCTCTTGCCTTTTGTTCTTGATGAAAGCTTCATTAGCTTCCACCTTCGTGTTGGCACGCTTTAAGGCAGTGTCATATTTTTGAACCAGGAAGTTCATACGGCCCTCTTGCTGCGGGTAAAAAGATAGCCGAGTTAAAAGACCAAATTCTTCACAAACGAATAGATTAACATAAAAGCCTCGAGGAAACTCACCAGGATGGAGGCCCAAGCAGCGTCAATGTACGCATCAGCGTAGATCAACTCCCCAATCGTGGTCATATTTCTTAACCCGCCCTTAACCTGCCGAACAAACTCGGCAGAGTCCTTGGGAGTATTGATGAAAGGGATCTCGCTAGTTTAATGGAAGTTCACCCGGTTCGTCAGTTGTTTCAGGGGCCTTTCGGGGAGAGTCACAACACCCCTTTCTATAGCCGGTCTGGCAGACTCAGGGATAACGATATCCGTAGTTGGAGCGCCCGCATCTCCAATCTCATTAACGTGACCATGTTCTCCAGACTCAAGGATAACGATATCCGGACGGACTTACTCTCCCTCTCCTCGAACCGTCTCATGTGACGTCTCTCAGTGCACTTCCCCCGAAGTTTCTTTGGTCTCTAGACAAACGCCATGATTGTCCTCCACCATGGTAGATGGCTTGTCACCAATCGGCTTCTCTGGGTGCAATCTTTTCTTCTTCTTCTTCCTCCACTTTTCCTCGGAAGCATCCTCATGAATTCTCTTGGGAACTTCGTCTTCTTTGCATTGGTCGCCTCTCCACCTCTTCTTGCTTTTCTTCTTCTTCACAGGCTCTTCAGATACTGACCAAGACCGGCCTCTTCAGAGCCCGCGTTAATGATGTTCAGCGGTACCTGATGACAGAGCCGCTTTATACAATGCCTCCGAATCCAACCCGTCGAGCATGGCCATTATGTTCAGCTATGTTAAGTCCAGCTCATCTTCTATGAGGGAACTCAAATCCGACGTATCTTTCATCTTCCTAGAAAATAAATTAAATTGATATATAATCTTTGTTAAAGAAAACTAAATTGTTATAGCCAAAAAAACTAAACTATTATATTTGTTTAATGTTTTTTGGCAAGTGATAGCGGCATTACTAAGCAAGCAACGAAGCGGATATATAAAGAAGGTTTTTATATAAACGCAACGATAAACGTGGATGACCGCATCAAGACATGTTACTAATCCCGAAAACCTTAAGCAAACTTCAATATTGTATATATAAAGAACACTACAAATTAAATAATACAATATAGAATGATAGAGCTAATACTTTATCTTTAAGAAAAACTGTCAAACCATAGAGTAACATCATTTTCCCTTTGTTTTATTTCTAAGACGGCCGAATCATATAATAACTGAAGAAAAACTACAATTTCACAAAATTGGACGGCTGGTAAAACGTATAGAATTGTATAACCATTTTACCATTCTATCATTTTAGGGATTACTAATCAGTCTTTTAAATAATTTTTTAGTCGTATAATATTGATCACATATGTATTAATACAAAGAGATTATTTTTTGTCAACATACAAATATTTATTCATTTATATACTTTTAGTTCATTTATAATTTTAAAATTTAACGAATAGATATTAATTAGTATTTGCACATCCATATGCTTTCTTTCAGGTTTATGTTTTTTGTATTTTTAACATAGCAATCTTTGTAAATTTACAAAATACACTCTGAAATCAAATCTATATAATTAAGTAATAAGTACGTAGTACCAGATTTTAACTACTAATTGGAAATCAGTAAATAAATAATAGGTGATTTACATACAGATTTTAAAAATAAATAAATATACTAATACAATTTTGTTCGACTTTCTAAATTTATTCAAACCCAGTAACTAGGTCTGGGCATTTTACCCTATTGGGTCTTGTTGGAGAGGACCCGTGGGTCTTGGATCCGACTCGATCCGAACCCGAAATTTAACGGGTACCCAAAATACCCGAAATTTTTAGTATATATACGCTATATATGGGTGTTTTAATATACTTTTGGTATTACAAATATTTTTTTAAGATTCATATTTGTGTTTTCGAGTATTTTTCATGTTTTATGTTCATATTTTGGATAAAATTTTAATTTTTTTTAGATATTTAAATATTTTTATGTTTTTTTTAATGTTTTTGAGTGTTTTTTCGGGCTGGACCCGAACATAACCCGACCCGAACCGACAAAAACCCGAACCGAAATTTTTTAATTACCCTATTGGGTCCAACCATTTAAGACCCGAACCGACCCGGACCCGACAAGACCCGAACCGACCCCGAACCGAGAATTTCAAATTACCCTATTGGGTCCTAATCTCTAAGACCCGAAAAACCCGAACCCGAAAGGACCCGACCCAAAACCGACCCGAAGACCCGAATGCCCAGGCCTACCAGTAACTAGTAACTTTCACAAAATGTTGCCATTTGTGTTAATGCACTATTGTAGATGAAAATGGAATGTAAATAATTTAACTTTACGTTTGTGGACGTGAATAGATATGGAATGGCGAACTGTCCAAGCTTCATACTTAACTGTGCATTCAGATAACAATGAATAAAAATTATATGTTGACGGAAAAAGACGATATGGAACTATGGAAGGACGACATGTAATGTATAAAACCAAGAAACCAAAATATGTATTGATCAAAAAAAAAAAAATCAAAATATGTCATTTTCTTGTTAACCACTCTTATGTAAGCACTCCACACTTCCGTTACGTTCCGTGACCACCTAGAAGACAAAACCCACATCTGTATTAGAAGAATATAAACATCATTAAGCCAGCTAGTCCAAAAACACACATCCAGTTGCAACCTTTATGATTTAATGGGACATTCAGACTCCTTTCCTCCGTATATAAAGGAAATAATGACCTCATATGATAATTAAACGCTCGTCTCATTTGACATCTTATAAAACTAAAAAATTAATTTATTTATTTTTGAAAGATAACTATAAAACTATAAAATTAATTTTAACACCTTTAAACTAAGAACAATCTTAAGTCATCCATAGGGTTGCTCCCTATTTTAAATCCTTTACAAGCCCGTTTTGATAGAGTTCTGAAGATTGCACACTGGTGTCATGCTACATGTTGCCAGCGCCGGCTTAAATTCTTTTGAGGCCCTAGGGCAAAACTCCTCTTTTTTACCCTTTAAAATTTATGTTTATTTGATGTTTTTAATATATTTTTTTGTTTTCAAAGTTTAATCAATAATATTTTGTCTATTTTGTGATGAAAACAAAAACTAGATATATATATATATATATATAATATTTTGGATTTTTTCAATTTTATTTATAATTTTTAAAAATAATTATATGTAAAAATATGTATTTATAAAAACAATGAATCTTATAGCTATTAATATACAGGGAGATTCGAGCTTAGAACCGGGACGGTCATACCGTTTATCACCCTTATATATAAGCCGGCACTGCATGTTGCATCGCCTCGCATAAAGACATAAACCATGCAAGAAAACATTAGTATTGGAATATAGTAATAGGCAACGTTTGTAGCACTACAATTTTCACCAGACGAAGATTCTATTAACCTCCAAAAAAATTATTTAGTGACGAAAGCTTCCAAACACACAACAAGTTCGACCTGTGCCGTCTTACTAGATTCAGAGAAAGATCGTCAAGGTGAAGGTTTGCATAAGCTAGCAAACCAGTAACCTTAACTTTTTTTACTATACTATAAACCGACTTTTAATAAATAACTTTAGTTAGATGTTAAACTATATTATAAGATACAACATATTTCTCCTTAATCATATAAGGGCGTCCAAACTTAATTGTTTGTCTTTTCTATTTTGACAACTTTCAATTTCGTGGTCTATATTTGAAATTACTGGCATTAATATTTCATTTAGACGAATATTTTCCTCTTCTACAAAAGTGTCTAGTCTTATAAGATGTCCCACTAAATGATAATAAGACATGGGCAATTTAGTCATATAATTATTGGATATTCAAAGAGAAATATATAATTATTTTGGCATCATGCTATTTTTTAATTATTATTAACTAGATTTTGATCCGCGTTTAAAGAAGCGCGGGTATTGTTTGCTTGGTTATAAAGATTAATATTAAATGAATTTATAATTTTTATTACATATCTATAATATCTAAAAGTTGTTCTCTTACATATTTATTTTTGGTATAATATTTTGAAAACAATATCGTATAGATAGTAAAAATAAAGTATGTATAGATAGTACAAATAAATATTGTATACCAAAAAAATATTAGATAGATAATAAAAGTAAAGTATGTATAGCTAGAGAGCATTAATTATTGTATGTTTAATTAGAAAAATATTAGGTAGGACCAAAAATGATGAATTAAATGAAAAGGTCCAAACAACTTTGTATAGATAGATTGTTTAGAATTCCTTCTCTTTTACTAGTATAGATGATAACAAATCGGAAAATCACCGTATTATAGAAATTATAAGCTCCAAATGATACAAGAAGAGAGCGAATTATCTCTTAACAAAAAAAACGAGAGAGTGAATTAATGTATTAAAAAAACTATATCACCCCAAATTTTGTATCTTATTTTTTAAATAAAAAAATATTTTTCTAACTAAAAGGTACAAAAAGGTCGGAAAATAAACGTTAAAGGGAATTTACATCTTCATCTTCATGAAGATGAATCGATTCCATTTCACGCGTGCTATATCAAACTTTGATAGGATTGGCATTACTATGTATGGTCTATGAGCATTTCTCAGTTCCCACAAGTCGTTTTTATGAACCTCGTCAAAAAAGATATACAAATAAATTATTCAATATCTAAGATTATTTTATCATTATTGAACAATATTTTTAAATCTGGTCCATATTAGCAACATGATAATGCAAGAACGAATTTTGAGGGTTCCTTTTAATAAATGCTTAATACATTCGTTACTGAATACTCCTTATATTTCCAAATAATATATATTTCAGAATTTAGTTATAACTTAGTTATAAATGTATAGTTTTATAATTTTATATTTACTAAATTTCTAAACTAATAACCTTTTAAAATTTTAAATTTGTTTATTATTAGTTAATAAAAATAAGTATAAATATAAAATGTATTTTTTGAAAAAAAAATCTAAAAAACATGTATTTTTTGAAATGGATGAAGTTTATTTTTAAAAAAATAAATTTTAAATGAAAATAAGGATTTTCTTATATTTTGTAAAATTTTCATTTCCAATCAATTTAATTAATGAAGGTTTTAATTTCGTGTAATATTCGACTATGGTAATTTCTTGTAATACTAGACAAGGGGTAATAATAGACTCCCTAATATGGTCTTTTTATGGATTTATCATTTATGAACGGATAAAATAAGAATATTTACATACCTTAAAGAAAAAAACTGGAAAGTGGAGAAAGAAACTCCTTAGACTTCGATATTATCTATTCCTTCACGCCACTCTCCGTTAAAAGCCAACTCTCTCTCCATCTCTTCTCTCTCTCTGGTGCTTCCATCAATGGCGACTCTAGAAGACATAGGAGTCTCAGCTCTGATAAACCTCTTCGGTGCCTTCTTGTTTCTAATAGCATTCGCTGTCCTAAGAATCCAACCCATCAACGACAGAGTCTACTTCCCCAAATGGTATCTCTCCGGCGACAGACACAGTCCCCGCCGCTCCGACGGAAACCTTGTCGGAAAGTTCGTCAACCTCAACTTCAAAACTTACTTTACTTTCCTTAATTGGATGCCTCAAGCCATGAAAATGAGTGAGTCCGACATTATCCGTCACGCTGGCTTCGATTCTGCTGTTTTCCTCAGGATTTACACTCTCGGGTAACTTCTTCTTCTTCTTCTTTTTTTCCTTTTAAAATGCAAAATTCTCGATCTTGAGAGAGGTCAATTTCTCGAGAAAATGAAAGAAAAAGAAATTAAAACTTTTCCGTTAAAAAGGGTCTATTTCCTTTTTTTCACAAATAAACTTTTCTGGATATTACTATTTAGGCTACTTATGATATTCATGAGTCTAATCACTAAAAAGATACTGTTGAATTCTCGAGAATTTTTTTGGTATTTATGTTCTTTGTTTGTTTTCTTGGGGATTCCCGTGATTGTAATCTCCAAGAACAGGTTTCTCCAAGTGACATAATCCCGAATTTCATGGTTAAAAATAATCTTTTTAAATCGTCAGAAATATTTGTACTTTATTCTTACAGAACATGTAACAGCTAAGTTTCACATTTGTCTGCTCTGTATTCCGCAAAGACAAAGCAAAAGCAATAATAGAAGTTTCGTTTGTTCTCACTGTTTTCCTGAGAAAGTCACTTTTTAGATTTTCTTTTCCCCCCGGAAAGTTATTGAGATTAATTACGAGATAAATCTGTAATTAGTTAAAACCCACAAGTGTTTTCTTCTAAAGATTCCTTTTTTTTACTTCTTGTTGGGTGTTTGGCAGCTTGAAGATATTTGTACCAGCCATGGTACTAGCGCTCGCTGTTCTTGTTCCAGTGAATGTATCAAGTGGAACACTCTTCTTCTTGAAGAAGGAACTCGTGGTCAGCGACATTGATAAGCTCTCCATATCTAATGTCCAGCCTGAATCCTCAAAGTGAGACCTTTAGTTCTCAATTAAAAAAATGAACCTTTAGTAATGATGGTTAGTGATCATTAACATCTCTATATGTGTCTATGTTTAGGTTCTTCTTCCACATTGGAGTAGAGTACCTTTTCACGCTATGGGCATGTTTCATGCTCTACAGAGAGTACAACACTGTTGCACTAATGCGTCTGCAGTATCTAGCTTCGCAGCGTAGGCGCCCTGAGCAGTTCACTGTAAGTGAAAGCTTCAGAGTTTTAACACCGATAAGTGAGTGTTACATCGGATTGATTTTGTTTTGCAGGTTGTTGTCAGAAACGTCCCTGACATGCCTGGACACTCAGTTCCGGATACTGTGGATCAGTTCTTTAAGACGAATCACCCTGAGCATTACCTCTGTCATCAGGTAAATATGTTCTGTCCTTACATCGCTTACCTTGGTTATCATCAGTTAGATTGATGTCATCGGATCTTCTTGTTTTTCAGGCAGTTTATAACGCGAACAAGTACGCAAAGCTGGTGAAGCAGAGACAGAGGCTGCAAGACTGGTATGACTATTATGTGCTCAAGCATCAACGCAACCCGCATAAGAAGCCTACTTGCAGAGTTAGTCTCTCTCCACGCCATTTGTTTAGTCTTTCCTTTCTTTAGATGATATGATGTTGATTCCGATGAGCGGCTTGTGCATGTTCCAGACAGGGTTTCTTGGTCTATGGGGTAAAAAAGTTGATTCCATTGAGTACTACCAACAACAAATCAAAGACTTTGACCACACTGTAAGCTACTCCTCCGTTGCTTTTCATTACAGCTAACACAAACTTTAACCTCATTTTGAACACGCTGATGTTGGATACAGATGTCTTTGGAGCGCCAAAAAGTTTTAAAAGACTCAAAACTGATGCTTCCTGTCGCATTCGTGTCGTTTGATTCACGGTGGGGAGCTGCTGTTTGCGCACAGACGCAGCAGAGCAAGAATCCTACGCTATGGTTAACGAGCAGCGCTCCAGAGCCTCGTGACATCTACTGGCAAAACCTTTCTATACCTTTCATCTCATTGACCATCAGGAAACTCATAATTGGTGTCTCAGTCTTTGCATTGGTCTTCTTCTACATGATTCCAATCGCTTTCGTGCAATCTCTTGCCAATTTACAAGGTCTTGATAGAGTTGCTCCTTTCCTCAGACCTGTCACTAGACTGTAAGTCAAAGCAACCAACTCTCTGTCTTTTTCTGTTTCTTGATATATTTAGACTCCATCTTCTTGGTTTACTGCAGGGACTTTGTAAAGTCATTCTTACAAGGTTTTCTACCTGGTCTTGCTCTGAAGATTTTCTTGTGGATTCTCCCGACAGTACTTCTGATTATGTCGAAGATTGAGGGTTATATTGCTTTATCTACACTTGAGCGTAGAGCAGCAGCAAAATACTATTACTTCATGTTAGTAAATGTGTTCTTGGGAAGTATCATCGCCGGAACCGCGTTTGAGCAGCTTGACTCTTTCCTTCACCAATCACCAACTCAGTAAGCAACCTCTAACCTCTTCAAACTCTCCAAAAAATATCTAACTTTGATTTAGAACTCATGTGTTTATTGCGTGTTGTACAGGATTCCTCGAACCATTGGTGTCTCAATACCGATGAAAGCTACCTTCTTCATCACGTACATAATGGTTGACGGGTGGGCTGGTATTGCGGGTGAGATTCTCCGGTTAAAGCCCCTCGTGATCTTCCACTTGAAGAACATGTTTATTGTGAAGACGGACAGAGATAGAGAGAGAGCGATGGACCCTGGTTTTGTCGATTTCAAGGAGACTCTCCCATCTCTCCAGCTCTACTTCCTCTTGGGGATTGTCTACGCCGTTGTTACTCCCATTCTCCTTCCCTTCATTTGTGTCTTCTTCGCGTTTGCTTACTTGGTCTATCGCCATCAGGTTCGGTTTAAAGACTCATATTCTTGCCTAAGTTTTGAGGTTTTATCTTTCTTGATTATGCTTTCTTGGTTTTTGCAACGCAGATAATCAATGTTTATAACCAACAATATGAGAGCTGTGGAGCGTTCTGGCCGCACGTTCATGGCAGGATAATAGCTAGCTTGTTGATATCTCAGCTTCTGCTGATGGGACTTTTGACATCTAAAAAGGCAGTTAACTCAACGCCATTGCTTATCATCTTACCCATTCTCACTCTTTCTTTCCACAAGTACTGCAAACACCGCTTCGAACCCGCCTTTGGAAAATACCCACTCGAGGTACAGAACATGAGTCTTCTTCTTAAGGACCGCATCGTACCCCAAAAGAAAAGTTTCAAGCTTTCTTACAGAAACATGTGTTCATCATTGGTCTTACTGCAGGATGCAATGGCAAAAGACAAGCTGGAGAAAGAGACAGAACCGGAGTTGAACATGAAAGCTGATCTTGCAGACGCCTACTTACACCCGATCTTCCTCTCATTCGACGAAGAATTAGATGAAGAAGATGAGAGGCACGAGAAAGAGACAAGGGAGGTAAGAGTGGACAAACATGAAACACAGTCGTCTAGTCCTGTGACTGAACTCGGTACTCCTTCCCACCATCATCATCACGAAGTCTACAATCCTTCTTCCCCTTCTTCGCATTACGCTTCAGCTTACGAGCAATATGAGTATCATTACGAAACTCATAGGTATGGGGAGGAGCATGGTGGATACCGTTACAACAATTGATCTTATATGAGTGTGACTTGTATAAGTATATAGTCGTTTAAAATTTAATTAAATGGTCTAGGTTTTTATTGGTGGTGCTAGGAGATTGGTGGTATTAGTGTTGTTTTATTGTCACAAAACTTGGTTTACACTTCACAGTGAAATATGAATGTTTTCATTATTTGCAAATGATTTAATAGAAAAAATGAAATATTTATTTAATTAAGATAAAGATATTTCTTAACAGAAAAACCTAACCCGGGAAAAAGAGAGAGAGAGAGAGACAAAAGTAGCTCATCCTTTATTGATAGAACGTTCTGTCTCGTCCATACAAGTTCTTGTCATTAAATGTAAGATGGAGAAGACTATGATGTGTGGTCTCGCAGAATCACAGCCAAGTCGTCTCCACTTCCATGGCTACTCCTTTAGCAGCTCCTCTTTTCTCTCCCTTAGCTCTTTCTTCAGCAAGAAACCGCCGTTCATGTCCCAAGATCCGACTCGAATCAAGAAATGGGAACACTTTGGAATCAAATGGACTCCAGAAGCTAAATCTATCGAAATGTGGTAAACTAGATGGACAAAGGAGCAAGTTTCTTCAAATGGGTTCTCGAGAGATTACTTTTGGGAGAAAACTATCAGTTCAGGCCGTGGATGGTGCAGGAACAGGAAACACATCAACGATCTCTAGTAACGTAAGCTTAACAACTGAAGATTTTTATGTTGTTTGCTTACCACGGTAGGTTTTAACCTCGTTGTTATCAATCACACTAGGTGTTGGCGATAACGCACTTGTTAGTGTCACTTGGGATCATACTAGCGGCAGACCAGTTCTTGAAACAGGCTTTTGTAGCAGCGTCAATAAAGTTCCCAAGCGCTTTGTTTGGGATGTTTTGTATTTTCTCTGTTCTTATGATATTAGATACTGTTGTCCCCGCTGCTGCAAACGGTATGATGAACTTCTTCGAGCCTGCGTTTCTGTTCATCCAGAGATGGCTTCCTTTGTTCTACGTTCCTTCTCTTGTTGTCCTCCCTCTTTCCGTTAGAGATATTCCCGCGGCTTCAGGCGTCAAGATCTGCTATATTGTAGGTATATAAATGATCATTCTCTTGGTTCTTTTGGTACCTTTCATAGTAATGTGAGCTCTGTTTAATGTTTTGATTCAATGCTTGTACAGCTGGTGGATGGTTGGCGTCTCTTTGTGTAGCAGGTTTCACAGCTATAGCAGTGAGAAAAATGGTGAACACTGAGATGACAGAAGCTGAACCTATGGCAAAACCTTCTCCATTCTCAACACTTGAGCTGTGGAGCTGGAGTGGAATCTTTGTTGTGTCGTTTGTTGGTGCTTTGTTTTATCCTACTTCTTTAGGGACAAGTGCAAGGACTTGTCTGCCTTTCCTTCTTTCTTCTACTGTTCTAGGTTACATTGTCGGTACTGGGTAAGATTCAAAGACCTTATTTTCTTACTCCTCAAGTTTCAAGTCTCTAGCTTGATGCTATTCTCATTGTCTTTTTCACAGGTTGCCATCTTCTATCAAGAAAGTATTCCATCCGATAATCTGCTGCGCTTTATCTGCACTACTCGCTGCTCTAGCTTTTGGGTATGCTTCAGGATCTGGACTTGATCCTGTTTTAGGTAAAAACTCACACTAACTAGAGAGAAACAAAGACCTTTTAAAGACTTTAAACAGATAGTGAAAGCCTCCTTAATGGTTGGTGACAGGAAACTACCTTACAAAAGTAGCATCAGATCCTGGTGCTGGTGACATATTAATGGGTTTTCTTGGCTCTGTCATTCTCTCTTTCGCTTTCTCCATGTTCAAACAGAGAAAGGTAACACCAAAACAACACACTTGTTCTTGTTTTTCTTTAGAAAAGTGGTGACGATCTCTTTTGTTTGCCTCGCTCAGCTCGTAAAGAGGCACGCAGCTGAGATCTTTACTTCTGTCATCGTTTCAACGGTATTCTCGCTCTATTCCACTGCTCTTGTTGGACGTTTAGTTGGTTTAGAACCATCTTTAACGGTTTCAATCCTACCTCGCTGCATCACTGTTGCGTTAGCACTTAGCATTGTATCACTCTTTGAAGGTATAACATGCTATTATTCTCCTCCTCTGCAGAGCACGTTAAAGAACATTACTAATGAATTTCTTGGACGTTTTTCAGGGACCAATTCATCTCTTACAGCAGCAGTGGTGGTTGTGACTGGTCTGATTGGAGCTAACTTTGTACAAGTTGTTCTTGACAAACTGCGTTTAAATGATCCAATTGCTCGTGGAATCGCAACTGCTTCAAGGTGACTCCTTCACCGATGATCTTTTCACATTTTGAATCAAGATGATGAAAAGATATGTTACACATTATTTGTATGGACAGTGCACATGGACTTGGAACAGCAGCTTTGTCTGCTAAGGAGCCAGAGGCTCTTCCCTTCTGTGCAATTGCTTATGCTCTCACCGGAATCTTCGGATCCTTACTCTGTTCTGTCCCTGCCGTCCGACAGAGTCTGCTGGCTGTCGTCGGATGAAAATTGATGACGTGGCGACATAAAATTGGTGGTGGCCCTTGAAGCCGGCGAGTTACTTCAATACTCCTGTAGTTTGGTTTGTATGTGAAAAAATAAACTTGCATCACTAATTTTCATTCTATTTTTGTATATGTTGTGAATTTGTAATGAAAACAAAATACGTAAATTTAATATTTTCACGGAGACAAAAAAAAATATATATCTCAAATTCTCAGTTACATTTTTAACCTTTATCTAAAATTATTTGTTTAATTTTCAGTCGTGATAAAATAAAATAATTTTTCTTCAAAAATTTATCAAAATTAACAAAATATAGAGAGGGCAAAAGAGTAAATAAGAAAAGAGGATGACGAGAGCCCAAAGCTTCAACGGAAGGAGTAAAGCTAATGCGTTACCAAACTATCTCCCCAGTCTTGTCTGAATTCTACTACTCTCAACCACAAAACCAAAAAAAAAAATGATACTAATCCCAACTTCTTCTTCTGCTTGTTCTTCTTACACTTGTTGTAGCCTTCCTCAAGCTTCCTTCAATTCTAATTCATATCCATCGAATCAGTCTCTCTTCCTCTCCAAATCCGCTTATCCTATTCCCCATGGTACTTATGCTTTAAACTCCTAAGCCTTATGATTCAGTTTGTTTACGACTCTGTGTCTTACTTCAGGAAGCAGAAAGTTGAAGACTTTACGTCTCAGAGCTAACTTCTGGGAGTCAATCCGATCTGGGTACTTCCAAAGTTTCATCCTTTTCTTGCTCATATGAAACTAAGCCTGATACATTGAATGATTGATTCAGGTTTGTAAAGAACAATAACACGACCCAACTTGTGGAACCACCTTCTACAGTGGAAGAAGATGAAGATACGGAACCACTACTTCCTGTTGAATTCACTTTGGTTGAGAGAACTCTTCAAGATGGGTTAATTGAAGAAATCATATTTTCTTCTGGTGGTGAAATTGATGTCTATGATCTTCAAACTCTATGTGACAAGGTTAGTTAAACGAACTATTATTTTGCTCTATTTCCTCTTGATGATCTCATTTCTGGATATAAAAAAAAGGTGGGATGGCCTCGGAGACCGCTAACGAAACTTGCTGCAGCTTTGAAAAATAGTTATATGGTTGCTACATTGCATTCTGTCTTGAAGTCATCATCAGGTGCTTCAATCAAGTAACCTTATTTCTTCATTCATCAAATGTTTTGATGAATATCTTAGCGGATTTTGGAGAAGTTATTTGACACAGAAGGAGATAATGAGCAGCAGCAGCAGCAAGAGAAGAAGCTTATTGGAATGGCACGTGCGACTTCGGATCATGCCTTTAATGCTACAATTTGGGATGTTCTTGTTGATCCTGAGTACCAGGTAACCAAGACAGAGAACTTGTTTTTTTTTCTTTTTGGTTTTGGAACTCTTCTTTGTTTGATGTTAATAAATGTTGGTTTGCTTTTCAGGGTCAAGGGCTTGGTAAAGCTCTTGTTGAGAAGCTTGTAAGGGCTCTTCTTCAGAGAGATATTGGTAACATATCTCTCTTTGCAGATAGTCAAGGTATCAAATCACCATGTGCTGCAAATTTTTGTAATCAAATATTTAGATTTGTTCTTAGTTATTGAATGTGTCATGCAGTTGTAGATTTCTATCAGAACTTGGGGTTTGAGGCTGATCCAGAAGGCATCAAAGGCATGTTTTGGTACCCAAAGTAGCAGTTGGCGGGTTTGCAAAAAGGATGGGACTTTACTATATAGTTGTATGCTTTCTTATTAATATGGATCAATAAGGAAGTTTATAACTGTGCATTTTGTAAGTCTGAAATCAATATTTGTGTATTTAAGATTCAAACATGAGTATATGATCGATAGGAAGAAACCTTTCTTTCCATTGCTTAAAGGTTTGATAGACTTTAAAATAGATTGTAATTAACTGCAATTGTTATTGCTCTGCTAGTAACTTCTCTCCATTACAGATTTTTCTTTTTACCATCTCCATCCATAAAAGAAAGTAGGGGTTTATAGACGGGTTCGGTTTTGCCTTTTTGTTTTAGGCTTTAGCAGCTTCTGCAGGAGCAGTGGCTTTGTTGGCAATGAGCTGCTCATAAAGATCTCTAATCTTCAATCCAACAATGGTCTGGAAAAGACCAGTTCCATTGTTGCTACCAGGGAAGTCAGCATGTTTGAGCATCTGTTGAGTAACTTCACCGTAGAATTTGGTCGATAGGTTGCTTAGATGGCTCTCCACGTATATCAGCTCGTCCAGTCTATCGAATTGCCCATCCATCTCCACAACCGAAACCTGAAACACAGAGAACAAAATGCTCACACCAAGAGCTAAAGAAACCAAACACATTCTGCAGATAAATGAATGTTACCTCATGGTCGAAGTAGGAATCAGGTGCGTAGTTGAACTTGATGCCAGGGTAGGAGCAGGTGAGTTTGCGGCCGCAAGGGATCCACGAGATGGTTGAACCTTCATCGAATAGGTAAACCGGACTAAAGTACTTAACACCTTCCTTCATTATCAATCTCACTCTCAACACTTTGCCTTCATTGTCATCTGGAATCAACTGTGTGGGAAGCACTTCTATCACCGCATCCGCGTACTGCTTTTGTGGGTCTGCATAAGCCATTTGGTACACATTGTTATCAACCAAATTTTCCAGGAAATGAAGACTGAATATGAGTTTTTACCAATGAATGCATCGAAGTCAGGCTTTCGTGCTTCTATACTCGCTTTGATGCTCTCTAAACTGTGACCTCTTTCAGCCATGTCCCTCTGTTGATACAGACTCGGTTGATACGTTACATTGTCACGGTCGTTGATATATGTGAAGATGAATTATATAACGAAACACACCTGGATTTTCCAAGCGAACTTGACCTCGTTACTAATGTCTAGGTAGATACTGAAGTCCAATAAGTCTCTTACCCTCTCATCAAACCTTCACAAGTCGATAAAACATTATTATTATAAAAATATTACATGACGAAAAGGTCCAAAACTATAGACTAACTTAACTATTCGAATATAATTATACTTCATGCAAAAGGATAAATATCCATTATCTTGATTCTGATACTGATTTTTATCTAAAATCTAAATCCAAGAATCTTGACCATCCAAATTCCGACAAGAAACAAAAAGACTTCCAAACTATTGAAGTTGTCTGAGTGACAAAACAGAGTAATGAGTGGCCTACGTACATTGGGTGAAGACCTTCGATGACGAGAATCTTGGGAGGCTGAATAAGTTCAGGTGCGTCAAGAAGTCCAGTGACGTGATTATAAATGGGTTTCTCGACGGCGATACCACTCTTAAGAGCTTTGACTTGCTCATACATGAGATCAAAGTCATTGGCGCGTGGGTCCAAAGCAGTGACTCCTTTCTCTTTGCGACCGGTTCTGTCCAAAGAATGGTAATCGTCGAGACAGATCACAGTGGTCATGTCACTGATGAGTGTGTTGGAGTCAGGGTTTCCTCCTTTCGGTGGCTCGGCGGCGCCACCGAAGACACTTGTCAGCCTCCGCATGAAGGTACTTTTGCCGCATCCGGAGTCGGCAGCGAGTCCGATCACGACGGTTTGTTGTGCGGCGCAGGTGATGATGGTGTTGAATCTACGGTTGGGTTGGGATTGATGACGACGGTAGAAGAAGACTTGTTTTGAGGAGGAAGAAGAGGGAGAGGAGGTTAAGAAGTGAGTTGAGTTGAGAGCTTGTGTAGAGTAGATTGTTGAGACAGCCATTGTGTGTTGATGTTTGGTTCCTCGTCCTCTTCTTCCCCGCCTAAGCTCTCTGTTTTTTTTTTGGGAGAGGTTTGGTTGAGTGATGAGGATTTGGATAGAATGAAAGAGATATGGGTAATGAGTTTTGATTTGTGGGTTCTTTTGTGTGGTGATGTAAAGATGTGGAACCAAATGAGAGGAGGCAAATGGGTCGATAGGAAACAGATGGCAAATGAGTTGTGTTTTGATCTGATGTGGTGTGTAATGAGTGGCTCATGTTTTGATTTCCTCAAGTAAAATACTTACTGATGTTTGTTTTAGATAAGTTTTTAGTCTCTCCGTTAAGGTAATTGTTGATAAGTAAAACATTTCTAGCCCAAAGAAACCAATCAGTATCTATCTTCTATACTTAATGGTTCTTTTGGTTCGTCTTAATTCTAGATTTCCATAATGGTGTTTGTTTTTAAGTATTTAGTTAAAATGATTACTGGATGTAAGTTTCGGAGAGAGTGGAGTTGCCGATGGAGTGATAAAACTAGAATAGAGCATGGCGAGACACATCGTGGATATTTGCTTTTGGGAAGGGGGGTGTTCCGGAGATTTGAATAGACACGTGGGAGACTTCAATTGGCGCAATGGGGATTAGGTGTTTAAGGTGTGGAGTTAAGCGAGGAGTGTATCATGTTGGCCCACTGCCACGTCCCGTATATCCCTCTTAGACCATCTCCATCAGGGGTTCTTAGGGAAGAGTTCTTAGCGGGATTTAAGAACCGGTTCTTAAATCCCGTTAAGAACCTCTCCCTAAGAACCCCTCAATGGACATGCTCTTAGATTCGAACCCGATAGTATTCAACAATTTATTCCCTCCCCGGACCCGAGAGTATTGGACCAAAGCCCTCTCTGTCTGCCTCAAGGCCCTTAACAACGTTCTTTCATGCCACTAGTTAGGAAAGACAATTTATATAACACGAAGTCAAGAACTAAAACCACAACGATTTTTTAATACGCATTAATTTCACCCTTCATTATAATTTCAAGCTTGAACAATATAAAGCGTCAAATAGGAGAATTAAACAAGAACATAATCACAAATGCTAATTGGGGTGTTAGGAAATTGCATCAATCATTGCTATTTGCAAATAGCATTCTGACCAAGACGAGTGACTACCAATATGCTATGGTTGTCTTAATAGCTCGCTTCGTCGAGACAAAAATCACAAATGTTCAGAAAGACGATATTGAAGAAAAAAGCCATACAGAAATGGCCGAACAAACTCCACTCTTGCTACTATAGTAACTAAAGAATTTTTCCTCAACACAACGCCTCAAATGGTAATTACATTCATACGAGATGCACATTTTCTGCAAACCCACAAGGCATCATCCTCTTTCCCTTCTTTTTACTTGTTCCCCCTAAAGTAGAGGTAAATTTTCTGCAACCCCACAACAACAAACACGATCAATGCAGATGTTTGACGGTTCAAATCTCAAAACCCTTTGCTGTTAACAATTGTTGAAGAGGCCATAGAGAGTTATTATCAGAAGCTTACCTGAAGAACCCATAGACTTAGAAGTGACTCCAAGCAGAAGAGACCAAAGCCGATAAAGTAGAAGATCTGCATTCATTCATCAAGGTCAGGTTTAGCTTAGCTTCTTCAAGGTGAATTATACATATACTTTGGGAACATATTAGAAGCTTTATAAATATAAAATAGATGTACGGCTTGTACCCCGGCTAATAAACTGTCTGAGATGACATCAATTGCTGCCAGCACACCCCTGTTGATCAAAGAAAAAAGAATGTGAACAAAGTTCATCCAAATCAAGGCAATAGGAAAATAAGAGACGCATAATCTTGTAAAGCATTATGAGATAGAGCATCCATTTGACGGTTGAAAGGTTTCTATGTCCGCAAAAGTTTTACAAAGTTGAAACACGGCTCGAGCAAACGAAAGTCAAAGCGAATTAAAGTTTTCACTCTTAAGTTAAAACTCCATGTTTTCAAATCGACCAAAACAATTTAGAATGTTACCAAGAGAAACCCTCACGAGACTAATCAACTATACAAGAAGTAACAGAATCCTCGAGGCAAAGAGAGACGCTGGCTATGACTGGAAGACTTACGTTAATGATTTTCCCTGGAAAAAGATCGGCGGGGCAATGGCGGCAACGATGCAGAAGCCAATGTGAATCTGTGAAGAGCTAAGGTCAATCACATGGAAACTACAACTGCTTATAGGTAAGGTACAAAATTAAGATATGAAAAGTTTTTATGACTCACCAAGTAGGTGAAGAAAAACAATCCAAACTTGAAGGCGCTGTCAGTCCTACAAGGTCGTAAAAAGTATACCAATTATATAAACTGTCCTATTAATACGCAACTGTACTAAAACCATTGGAAGAAAACTAGTTAAAAGAAGTAATACCTCATGGCTCGGTAGAGAGGCCTGTACCATACAACATAGGAAAGTGGACATCCCATCAATGCATATATTATGGCAAGGAAAAAGATCTTTACACCTATCATTAATGTTTGAAAACCAGCATCAGTTCAACTTCATCCAAATCCAACCAGAACTTCATTACCCGTGGAAGATAAAAGATAATAGTATAGTGTCAAGCTCACCTCCGCCTTTGATCCAGCAGACCATGGTTGCAATCACATTGAATACCAGACACAAAACTATACCTGAAAGCCGGCAGTAAAATAAAATCCCGTCAGCAGCTCAACGTACTAGAAACGTTTCAGAGGAAAAAGAGAGACAAACTAAAAAAAGACATACCTAACCAACTAGCAAAAGCCAGATACTGCAGCTTTTGTGCATGAACAGGTATTTCGTTAGCAATGTCATGGTGTATGATTGGGAAAAAAGGGGGCCAGTTTTTATCATCTATCTGAACACCAGCTGCAACATAATTTGATGAGAACTGTTAGCTATTTATCCACCACCACAGTTACAGAAAAGTAATTAAAAATATACTGTCATCAAGGTGAGTTTGGCTTACATTTAGCAATAGCATCCTCTCTCCGCTTAATATCCTGAATGAAGAGAACACACAGAGTTGTGTGCAAATAAACATCAAACTAAGAAAGCACGGTGAAGATCATATTTGGCAAATTCATATTAAGTGGTACTTAACCATTTCTTTCTTCCTAAGCTCAGCTTCCCAATCAGAAAGCTTTCTCTGTTTCTCGGAAGAGTCCTGCACCAATTTAACACACAAATTCAAGATAAAATTAACTGAGGAGAGGTGTAAGGGAAATTAAAAAGTGATTACATTCATTGTATCTAAGGGAATATCAACAGTAGCATCGAGGCTTTGGCCAAATCCAACTGGTCTAGATGCAGCAGGAACCCTTCCACCACCTTTCTGCAAATATTCATGAAGAAAACTATCCAATGTCAGTAAGGAAAACTTCACCATTGAGTTTGATAATCCAAAACTAAAGGAATGAGTCTCAATCATTTTCGCTTTATAAAGACTACACTCCTAACCTACTTCCCAGATCCAAAGATATAGTTCAGTACTACAAACTCTATATCCGTACATCTGGATGCAAAATCAGAGAGATCCATAACCTCATCACTGTTCGAAACAGAAACTCGAGATGTAGATTCATATTACCGTCACGAAAATCCTAAATCGATTGGAGAAAATGCGCAGAAATAGAAAGCGGAGAGGAAGAAGAGAGTAAAGGCGTTACCGAGAAGGGATTGACGATTTCTTCTTCATCCTCATCGAAAGGGTTGGGATCGTGGTGACGATTCATTGTTGGAAAAGATCGAACTCGAATCTGATTCTCCGATAAGATCGCCGAGAGAGATAAGGAAAAAGAGAGCACCGAGCAACGACTGCGTAGGAAACTGAACTGATAAGGGATGGACTCTCTCTTTCTCTCACATGCTAGACGCGGTAATTTGGTAACTAGTATTTACGAAAGTACCCTTACAATATATGGGCCGTTATTAGTTAATGGGGTCTAGAATTCAAGCTTTGCCGGACTCATTGCATGATATATCACATGCAGCTCTACTACGACAGCAAGTCTGCCCTGTACATTGTATGTACTAGATTTTGATCTGTGCTTTCAAAGCGCGGTTATATTTTCGGTTCACTATTGTGACAAAATTTATATTAATTCTAACTTTTGAGTTTAGAATATTTTTTAAAAAGTTTTATGTCAAAATATGCGAGTCTATAGGGTAAATAATTTATTTTAGTTGTTTTTGTACGTGGTTATCCAAAAAATGAAAAATATTGACATAATTCACAATTTAAAATGTGAATATAATTAAATATTTTTGGAAAAATAATTACAATGATATATTATCAATATTAATTATTCAAAAATTCTTATTTAAGCACATATCTATTTTAATAATTTGAGATTTGGGTATATTTTCAGTTGACCATTGTCACAAAATTTATATTGATTCTAAATTTTGAATTTAGAAATCTTTTTTAGAAAGTTTTATGTCATAATACGCGAGTCTCTAGAATAAATTATTTATTTTAGTTGTTTTTATATATGGTTATCTGAATTTATATTAATTCTAACATTTGAATTTTAAATTTTTTTTAAAAAAAAAACAATTATGTCATAATACGAGAGTCTCTAGGATAAACATTTATTTTAGTTATTTTTGTACGTGATTATCCAAAAAATGAAAAAAATATTGACATAATCCACAATTTAAAATGTGAATATAATAAAATATTTTGGAAAAATAATTACAATGATATATTATCAATATTAATAATTTCAAAAATTCATATTTAAGAACACATAAATTTTAATAATTTTAGATTTGGGTAAACTAAGCTATTAAAACTGGTTTTAGAAATAGTTTTGGTCTTCAAGTATGCTAAACAATATTTTAAATGTTTTATTGCAATGTCAAAAAAATCTTCATCTAATTGTCCAAGCTCCCATTAATTTTTATAATGGGAAAAATATTTATAAAATATAGTATGTAAATTTATGTATTCAGACGATATAATATCTATTTATAAATAATAATTTTATATATTTGTTGCCAAGAAAACAAACATATGTATTGAATGGGGCTTGTACGGCTATTTATTGGGATTCATTTTGATTTTAAAATATCTAATGGACATGTGCGTGATAAATATCAAACCCAACACAGATTTATTTTTTTCAAGGTTTTGTGACCGTTCAAATGATAAAAAAAAGTTTGCCCGATTGATGAAAAATACATATATTTTTCTTGAAAGAAGCTCGTAGAAGAAGGTGGAAGGTAATCAATTGTGAGAAGCAGATGATAATCTAAAACGAAGAAGTATCAATTGCCATAGCTTGGTATCTTCGCCTCTTCAAGATGTCTCTTTCAAGCCTCTATCTTCCTTTTAGGCATTCGAAGATATCAAATGGTGTTCTCCCTCCACCTCCGGATCTAGATTGAAGCTTGAGGGGTTTGTATTACGATGTATAGATACACTTCCTTGTACAATTTATGTATTTATCTCCAACTACATAAACAACTATGTACATACATTTTAAGGTTAATCTGAGATTACAAGTTTGTTACACTTTCTCTCCTCACTTTCTCTCACATTCAAGATCAGCTCCATAACTGTGATAGTTTATAGAAAAAAGAGAACAAACCTAGTTACCTAAACAAGAAGATTAGATAAGATATGATAGAATAATATAATACATATAGCGAATAATATCCTCACTATACGGTTTGGTGTGTGTGTGTTTTAACTCAATCAGGGTGATGTAGTCGATAGCTAAGGTTGAAGAAGAATGGTTTTTGTGGGGTTTTCATCTCGAGCTCTTTTTTTCAGAGAGTCTACGTGTGGGCACTTGGATTTTACTCATGTTCTTTTTCATATAACATAACGGAAGCATTTGGGGGGAAAGGCATTGACATAATCACAAAAGTTTCTTGTGAGATAATCTCCTTTTCGCAACAGCGAGATGATTATTGTAGGTAACACATACTATGTGTCACATAGTCTTTTTTTTTTTATTGGTCTTTTGTCTTTCTCGACTTTATCTCAAATTAATTAAGAGTTTGAAGATGAAAGACGAGAGAAATCAAAAGTTGTTAAGAAGTATCTGGTGTTTGGGAGTGTTAGTCTTTTACTGCTCGGGTTCAATCTACAGACTATTTCTAAGGGCATGTTTAATGGGAGTCTCTTAGGGAGGGTCTCTTAGCGGGATTTAAGAGACGGTCTCTTAACTTTTTTAGTTAAAAACTAAGAAACCGTTTCTTAAATCCCGCTAAGAGACCCTCTCTAAGAGACCCCATTGAACATGCTCTAATGATTGGGTTTTCGGTAAATAGATAAAATCACATTTTTTATTTTGTGTTTTAATATAAAGAAGGGTTATAGAGAGAGTGTACAGACAAAAGAGTAAAAAACTTTAGATTATCTCCTGATAGGTTTTGATATTCTTTTTATTTTCTTGCTAATCAAGCCTGATTCCACTTTTTTTTTTTGTATCCAGCCTGATTCCATATAGGATTTCAAGTTTTATCAAATTGGGTTGCACGTGATCCGAAAACTCTATGGGGTCGGTTGTGGGTCCCATTTTAACAGCATTGGTTTGCCTACATGACAAATGTAATGACATTGTTTTATCTAGAGAAAATTACTTTCTGAGTCACTTTTTGTCTTTTCAATTTCACCTTAAGTCACTTTCCACTTGAAAGGCATATTATTGTTGTTATTTGTCCATTTTGTCCTTTCACTAACTCTTTATCCTCTTTATCCTTTTCTCTTAATCCAAACAATATTGTTTCTAGTTTTTTTTCAAATCGACGAAGATCAATAGTTTAATTCTTCCAAAAAAAAACTATCTTGTTCCACTAAAGTGAATCAAGAACATCAACCTTAATTAACTTCAAAATCCTATTCAGTGTCCATTCTTCTTCTTCTTTTTCTATGTCTCTTTATTCAGTGCCCTTCTTCTTACCTTTATCCATGGCTTACCTCCACTCTCTCTCGCTGCTGGTTCGTTGATGATGTTGTTCTCTTGAGCTATTGGCATCGTTGAGACTCCCAAAACTGATTTTATTTTCTAGAAAATTGATTTCAATTTCTGGAAAATACCTTTTCTGGCAAGTGGATTGGTGAAAAGGTAGAGAGTTTAGGATAGATATTGATGTTTACGATGATTGGTATTGAGGTTCATTGTGTTGTGTTGATTCCCGTAATCTTGTTTAAAATGGTGGGATTGAAAAATGATTAAAGTGTTCATCTTTATCACAATAACACTTATTAAGCTGTTTCGATTATAAGTTTTTGGGATTGTTTTTGTTGTCGATTGTTATTGGTAATGATATAAGCAAAGTGTGTTTTTTTATGGCTAATTTTTAGGTTTGATTTTTAAGAATGGCTGAGGCATCACGAGCTTTGACAAAGCTTGTGTTCACCAAGGTTAATGAGTTGTGATCGGAATCATCGTCCACATACACCCATGTGAATTAACAAAGATATAATTTTGATTTTTTCGTCCACAAACATCCATAAATCCATGTCCACGCTTCTTCAAGGATGAAGATCTGCAAGTTAACAAAGAGACATGTTCATGATTAACCGTCCACAAACATCTATATATTCATGTTCACGCTTACTTGTTTATAAACATTGTTGATGTGTTCAACCTGTCTTTGTCCACAAACATCGTTGTCCATAAACATTCTTGTCCACAAACATTCAAACCTTTTCATTAAGGACAAAAACGTCCAGAATCTCTCTTGATTTCCGTAAATGTGACCCACAAGTGAGAAGTGACCTATTATGTAAACAAAAAGATAAAAGTGACTTACAGTGTAATGCACTCTTTTATCTAATAGCTTGGGGCGGCGGTTTTGGAATAATGAGCTGGGATACATGAAGCTTCCAAGCAAGAACCTTTGCAAATAACCCTCATCTTATTTGACTCGTAACCCTTTTTGGTAGAAAATAACAATTTCTTATTTTGCATAATTATCTAATCTATTAAAATATAATTTTAATAATATAATTAGTAATAAACTCTTAACTTTTTATAAATATTTACAAGGGAATGCCATCGATCTTTTTTTTTAATTTAGTAACACTAAATAATCAACATTAAAACATAAATCAATTGAAATATTCAAACAAAATCTTAAAGCTCCTTAAAATAAGCATAAAATATTTCTTTTTTATAAATATTAATTTCCATTACTTTCTATACCACACATCGATTTATACTAATATATTAATTATAAAATGCTAAATATACAAAAGTTACAAGAAAGTAAACCAAATATGATAAACTATTAAAACTAAAAAAATGGCTTTTAATTACTTAAAAGTATGTATTTTTCAAAATGTATATATCATGCTTGGTTAGTGTTTTGTAAAGTTTTCTTCTTAACCTACACACTCAAATTAACAAAACACATTACAGTGAAACTCTATAAATTAATAATGTTAGGACTACACCAAAACTATAATTTTTTATTAATTTATAGAGATTATTAATTTATCATATACTAATTGAACCAAAAATTTAATTTGAGACTATAAAATTATATTATTTTATAGAAATTTTTAATATATATTAATTTATAGAGTATTAATTTAAAGAGATTATACTGTATATTCCTATAGCTTCAAAGCACATTAAATTAACAGAGTAACTTAAATATGTTTGCGAAAAACACTTTTATTTTTTTCAAAAATGTCAAACCTTTGAATAGATGATAAATTAAGGTAAAATGTTTCATTTGTGGAAATAGTTACTCCTTTGTTTCAATGCTAAACAAACAAATATATATATATATATATATATATATATATATATATATATATATATATAAATAATTAAATAATTAACATTTTAAAACAATTAATAAAATTTCTGCATATAAACTATAAAAAATATTAAATATCAAAAAATTATTGGTAAAAGTTAAAAATAATTACCTAAAATTATATATGATAAATTTTGAACAATGTAAAAATTTTAAAATACCCGTGCATCAATATCTTCTGATTGTATTAAAAACTTGTCTAGTTCATTCAAAAAAAAAACACTTGCCTAGTATTATGGGTTGGCTATTAAACCGGTGATGAAAATATAACTTTCGAGTATAATCTTCTTCTTTTTTTGTCCGCATATATTTTAATAAAGAGGATAACTGAACCATCAAATCATAAGAAATCCAATTAGAAGCCGACATTAGTTTATGTATGAACCAAACATTTCTACACCTATATACAACCAGTAATATAATAATCACCCAGGAAAATTTCCAAGCGAAACATGTATTTATTTTAACTTAAATAGCTGTCTTATCGACGCCCAAACTAAATAACATCATAGAACTACCAATATACCGTGTTGGAGAAGCCGGGTTGGTCGGTTTATAACATCATCCCGGTGTAATATAAACCGTATCAATGGTTAAATCATATTTAACTTTATTTATTTTGGTTTGAAGTTTAGCTTTTCTTTTTTTTTTTTTGTGACACCACTTCCAAATTTGAAGTTCAGCTTTAATTTCAATAGTTTTTATAGGGTATGAAGTGGACATCACAGTCGTCCATGACTCATGTCACTCATCCATACACAAACCACGAGATCTTAAACCGGCAACGACCGTGGTGAACCAGTGCCAGATTTGTTTGCCTTCGAGTAGATCATGAATTCATTTACAACGGTGTAAGCGATGGCTGAGAGCCAAAGAAGCCATAGAAATAGAAGGACTAAAGCAAACGTCGAACAAACCACATAGATTAGCAGGAGAGCAGCAAGGCCACCAAAGAGATGGCTAGTGTGTCCGACTAGCCTTTGGGGTATCATCCCGGGTCGTACCCGCATGTCTACGGCTTCACGGACGCGAAGAACGGCGTAGAACAAAACGAATACTCAGAAACACATGAATGGTGCTTTATGTGTCTCCAAAACAGAGGTCTGTTGGTTTATGAGCTGGAGTAATCCTATAACTCCAGCGTTGACCATGACGATGACTTTGTGGACTGCGGAGGAGTATGCGACAAACTTCACCGTTTCTTCGCCGGAGACTGGGAGTGTTTGATTATTGGTGGAGACAGCCTCCATACTTTCTTTTTTCTCTGTTTTATTATTATTTTTGTTTTTGTTATCTTTACTCATGTTTCTTATATCGATATTCAGTGCAAATTTATAAGCAGAGCTACGCAGTGCGACCACCGACCGTCAATATTTTCCGTCTTTTGACTTTTTATGTTTATAAAAGCGTTGTTGCCTGCATAAAGATCCCAATTCCCAGGCCACCTTTCTCTATCTAATTTAGCTTTGTTGGAAAAAAAAGAGAGAAATTTACATCTAGACGACATTTTGACTTTGTTATTTTTATCTGGAAGCACATCCTGCATGTTGTGACACATTTCTTATGTGCTTTCTCCTTTCTACATTTTAAGTAAGCTAACATTACACTTTGTTTTTGTTCTAACTAAACCAATCTATTCACAACGTTAAATCCAATAGTTATTCTATGTTTCTTGTCTCTCCTGTCTCAAATTTCAAAACCATTTTTCCAAATCCATGAATGTCAATCTCACTCGTTTCCTTTTCATCTCTTTTTAATTCAACTATGCTCCTCCAGTCCCTCGAACCTAATACAGACTGAATCTTTTTCGTTCTTTCTCAAAATTATGACAAGATCGAAAGCCAAGAAGAAAGTGAAGCTTGTTATTCAATATAGTCCACACAAGAACAATAGAGAAGGTTTGGTCTTTCTGTCTGTTTGAATCTGATTTGCTTTTTTTCTTTGTAAAGGAAGGTGGATGAGGCAGATGGGAGGAGATGAAACTCATGGTGGTGAAGATAGAAGATGACACAGAGACGGAGAAGACAGAGGAAAGAGGACGACGGCGGTGAATATTGAGGACCAAGCCCACAACTTTGCGACTAAGACATCAACCATATCTCTAACTCCACAATATTTTAGTCACACATTTCATGATCTACAAACAAACATCCACATTTCTATGCTCCACAATACCCACATTTCTTTATTCACAACTCTCAGTTCTCACATTCACAAAATCTTTATCCACGTCCACAAAACACATATTCAATAAATTAAACTTTGAAAATTTTAGTTAAACATTAAAATATAAAATATAAAGTATATGGATATAAAAATAATAAGAAAAAAGTTTTTATACAGTTTTTATATATTTATTTACATTTTGAAAATTAAAAATAATAATAAATTAAACATGACGGGTAGAAAAAATACAAATTGTCCTAGTCTTATGATCTCACTTTACTTCCCTCCATTTGACGATAGATAACATGTCCTTATTTTATAAACCTACCATAATAATCCTAAAAAAAACTAACTAGTAACTAAAGTTTTCTAAAGAAATTACCAAATAAAATTGTTCCTAACTAAACAAAAAACACAACCGAACAACAAGGTCTCTTTTCGTTGGACATAAGGACATTTTTGTCCAAAACACTCTTTGGGCTTCGTGAAAGTGCTCAACATGTAGATTGTATCTCATAATGTAAAAACACAATAAAATCTTTTATAAAGTAATGCACTAAAAATGGATTTCATTCATGTTTTATACTCCCTCCATTTTAAATATAAGTCATTTTAGAAGGAAAAAAAATTGTTTCAAATTATATGACTTTTTCAATTTTCGATGTAAAATTTATTAACATTTAATATTATATGACCAATAGTGATATACCTTCTATTTTGTTATTGGTTGAATTGTGGTTAGATAAATAATTAATGATGTTTTGTATTGAAAATATAAAAAAATAATTATTTTCTTAATCTATGGTATAATACTAAAACGACTTATATTAAAACGGAGGGAGTAGAATCTTGTTATTTACAAAATATAAGGTGTTTTATGGTTTAAGATAATTTTAAATTTATTAACTTCAACCAATTATATTTTACTATTTTACTTATAATTAAGTAAATAAAATTTATATTATATTTTTGGTGATATGTTTTAGAAAAGTAGATTTTTAATATATGTGTATTGACCTAAAATATCATACAATATAAAGTAGAGAGAGTATATATTACGAGTAGTTTTTAAAAACTAACCTACTCTATTATAACAAAGATGTATAATATGTGTTGGAGAAGTTAATGTGAAAATAACATATATAATTCTACAAGCAAGTGTTATTACTAAATATTTTATCAGTTATTTTTACATCAAATTTGTTAAATTTTACAATATTCTATACATTATATATATTTTAATATAATATTTGTATCTGCGAATTCGCGGACAACCACCTAATTAATAGTTATAGTATAAATACTTTTTGTTGTCTTTATATATATATCTATCTTATTAAAGTTGAAGTATCATTTTAACTTCAGCCTTGATTCTTTTTAGTATTGATCCAGTTGTATCACTGTTTTAATAATATATGATATTTAAAGTTATTATGTATTTATCCAAATATTCTCTAACTGATAAAAAGAAGACTATGTATTTATTTATTTTGAGTCAACATTTTTGATCTTTGTTTCTATAATTTCATTGTTAGTCTTTCTATTTTCTTTCATAAAATTGTGAATCATGTTAAGAAAGACTTGAGACGATGCTTTAGAGGTATATCATTTTACTAAAAAACTTATTTCACTAATGGAGTTTATAATAAAAAACATGCATCATATAATGATTTTTTAGACGATGAGTAAGACAAATTTTATAGAAATGTAAGCAATCTTTGAGTCTGAAGGGAAAGTGGAGTTATATGTGTCTGCTTTCAGGAAAAACGTAAACATAAAAAACATATTGTCCATTTTAAAATAGAAGAAGAAAGAGCATCGACATCTAATACTATAAAGAAGAGATTCACTCACTTCTCATGCTGCCACCTCATCAAATAAGAAAAGGAGAATTTGACACATGTCCCTTTAGCCATACAATGCGTATCATTTACCGGACAGAGACCTTAAATTTAATTAAACATTGGGCCTAACTAAACATTAGGCTTCATATAGATTGAGCGTTTTCCTCTATATCACTCCGCCGACTCAACAAAACTTCTCACCGTTAAAGAAACAATTAACTTACCGGCCACGATAACTGGAGACGTTACGGGAGAGACTCAATTGAAGGGTCGTCTTTAACGATGTCAGGATTTGTCACTGAATGCGTCCTCATTACTTCATTCGGTTAATCTTAGACTATAAAAAGGTATATCCTATCCTTTCTAATTCATTGGTTAAATCATCTCAGTCATTAGTTTTCAAAAAATTCCTGCAAAACGTGGTTAACTCTGATGTTCTACTCGCCGATTGTACAAGCTATACAAACTTAAGTGATTTTTTTCTCTGTTTCTAACTTTAAAAGCATATACATACTTTTAGGACTGAGTTCGGATACGAGTCGACCGATTGGCTTGATAGAGGAAGCTTCACAGTCTGGGTCGTAGAACGCTGCTACGAAGAATCTTTCCTAGCTGAAGCTTGTGGAAGACATCTAAATCCGTATACGTACTTCTTTTGAGGTCATTTGTGGACCTGTAACCAATTTTCCATCTCCCTGGCTACAAAGGTTTCTGGGGATTTTTGAGAAAATAGAGGAGCTGAGCTATGGTGGAAAAGTTAGAAGCTTTCAGAAATGCAAGTTTACTTAATACCCTGATTCCTTTATTGTTTACACAAGTCTCCACAGTTACTTTGCTATATTTACTCTCAATTCTTGGACCTTTGACTTTCTTAACTTCATTGCAGCGCATACTGCTGAGTGGTGCTCAGGTATATGCTACCAATACAATCTCTAAGTTCTGGACTGTGTTTTTATTAGTTGTCGTTGCCACTGTGAGGTTTCCTCTTCAGATTGCATTGTATTTTCACTTTTTTCCAGGCTATTTGTTCATCGTATTTCAGTAGAAGCTTATACATTGTACATGTAAATGAGACAGAATACCAGCTACATTGGTGACAATAAGCTAATGGCAGATTCAAAACACCTGAAAGAGACAAAAAAAAAAAAACTTGAATCTTTTCGTCTGACAGTGGATTTGATGGGTGGGTTTGACAAATGGCATGAGTGTTTCTATGGATGCTTTCTCTGGAATTTTAGAGAACCAAGATCAAACCAAACATCTTAAACTTAGCCTCTTTGATGCATTCATGCTTAACCGCCAGATACCGAACGGATAGCCCACCAGCAGAGAAAGCAGTTGTTGCTGTCAAGCTGAGTAGTTCAGCTGATCCTAAGACACCAAGTGAAGCACATGAAAGCTAAGAAAAGTCAATTTTGATCCTGGAAGCCCTACAACGAGAGAATATAGGACCACAATCAAGCATAATCGGACAATGTGGGAAAACAAGTTAATCTTCAGTAGCCAAGTTCGTCAATTCGAAAAGAAGTGGAAGTCGGTTTTCAAAACACATGCAACACAAATAAGGGGATGTCATGCCAAAGTAGCAGCATGAGTAGAATACATAAACCAAATGAAGAAGAGGTGGACTCACTGTCCTGCAACGTTTGAGTCAAAGAGCAGCTACACTGATGAAGTTTCGGTTGAAGAGGAAACATTGTTGCTTTGGTCAAAAGGTAAGAGGCTTACTAGCTATGAATTCTTCATCACAAAATTGGATTACAGGTTCAACATCAGAGCAGAAGACACGAGTGAAAAGATAGTCCGTGCTTGGCGTTAATCAAGATGCGTCTACTAGATCTTGAAAACCCATGTAAGCTTCTCTTCAAGTTTGTTTCTTTCGTTGGTTTTACAACATTGACTTTTTTTTGGTAAAAATTAAAACAGAGGCTTATTTATTTTTGTATTCAAATGTTATTTGCTCAGCTAATCTGAAGTATACTAAGACCTAAGGAGTCTAATGTTATTGCTATGAACCTTAGCAAGAATGTGAAACACTTGCTGTATCGGATTTTTAATGGACTACGATAACAAGGTACATATCATTGCGCCAGTTTACATTCTAAAGAAAATGTTTTAAGATACCTTACTCCAAAGATCATGCCTCTATAGCAGTGGAGTGTGTCGGACAGACTCTTTGCTTGAACCTAGATGTGTCTTTTGCTTATTTCATTCCTTAGACAATGTAATTCCCTATAGAATGTCTTTAATATTATGCAGACCTGACCTTGCACAAGGAGAGAAACTATAGAAAGCTGCAAAATATAGTGGATATTTCTTGTGTAGCATAAACATGACTTATCATTCCGAATATTTGAAATTAGCAACCTAACAAAAACACGCAATAATCATGTCTCCTTTTTTCCTTTGCGTGGTTCTAATATTTCTACGCTCATGCGATCTTCTTGAAGGATTGAGTTCATAAGTCTGTGATTGATACGGTGGTATGTTCTCTGTCTCTGTTAGTAATATGTACTATCTCCAATGACTAATTTACTTTCGTCCATTGTTGTAGCCAGATTGAGGTGACAAACGCGGCCATAGCATCGTTGAAAAAAAGCGGGAGGGAAGATAGCCACATTGCAGCTGGTGCACATGGAGTGTAATTACCTTATTGTTTACTACTTCAAGAAGCTTCTCGGGAAGTAAGATAGCCACGTTGCAGCTGGTGGACATGGAGGCCAATTAACTTACTGTTGATTTCTTCAAGAAGCTTCTAAAGCTCGGAGAATGCCCACTGTTTCGTTCGGTTGTGGTCGGTGGTTCAAACCCGGAGGAAACTTCTATGTATTTAATTTTTGTTAGATGATCTACTCGGGAAGACATCATGCCGTATTGTTTTACTACAACAACACAGTCTGTTCTGCTGCCTCTTTGTTTGTTTGCGCTTTTGACCATTAATTACCTTATATGCATGTGCTTCAACATATCAACGAAATTTTTTAGTTATGTAGAGATCTTTAGTCTTTTCGTGTTGCCAGATTCTTTTGTTAGTTGCCAAGCACCTCTTTTGTTTTATTCAAACTAAAATTGACTGGAAGGTAATCTACTCCGTCTCTAGTAGAAGACATTTATAAACATCAAAACATTTAAATGTAAAGAGGACGTAAACAACTCAAACGGCTTTGTTACAAACAGTCGAAGTGACAGATTAAAAGTTAAATTAGAACAAACTTTAAACGAAAGCAAAATAATTATATTTTATAAAATTTTAATAAGTAATTAAGTTTATGATTTATAAAATAAATAGTCAAAGATAAATTGGTTGTGATAAAAATATGAAACTTAATTTTAATATTTAGTTAAAAATGAATTAAACACTTCAAATATTTTCAACTATTTGTACATTTGTTTACCCGCCCGTAGGGCGGGTTTTGCCCTAGTGTTCATATATAGTATAATCTTATATCTTTTATTTCTTTTGTTTAGTATCCTATTCAGATTCCAAACTACATAAACACACTAAGTGATAAGGTAATGATCATTGGGTATATATCTGATCAGAGAGTGAGGATTACACATTCAAACACATGAGCAAAAATCAGTATGAAAAAATCTTTTTCGATCTGACGATGACATGTAGAATATATATATAGTATATTAGATTCATGAATTTTTTTCATGTCAAATCTTTAAAAAAACGCTGTAACTCCATGATCATTTTTATTTATATATTATCCTTTAAATAAAAGAGAATCAAACACATGCACCCCAAAGGATACAAGAGACGCTCCTGAAAAAAACATAGGGGATAAGATCATCTACACATGTTCACTCCTCTTTTTTATGAAAACAACTTACATGCCCAATGACAACATGCCAACATTATTTTCTCTTTGTCGCAAAAAAAATATTTCGTTTAAATACTACTTCGGCCTAAATACTCAAAATTGTCAATATTTCGTTTATGTCTTTGTTTTATAAGTCTAGTAACAACAAAAATTTACTAATAAACCAAAAACACATATAACAAAAGATAAGAATAATAAGCATTACACACAACTTACACTACTAAACTATAAAAAATATTCATAAAAATGCTAACGAACAAATTTACCATAAATCTTCGCCACACCAATAAATATTACAAACATATTAAAATTCACAGGAAAAAACACTTCAAAGAACACTATCTCAACATCCTCAATTAAATTTTTATATTATCATCAGTAAATAAATAAATAAAAGAAATCAGAAACACAACAAAACAACACCGCAACTATAACAACCATAATATCATTATAAACTTCAACCCTATTACAATATAAAACTAGAAAAAATAATAATCAATTCAATACACAAACTTCATAACTATGACAACACTAGCAAATATAGCAATGAAACAAGAACTCCGTTAATAACCTCGCGCTTGTACGGAAGTTCAGCCCTTAATAAAATAAATGAGAAATAATAGAAAAAAATAATATTTTTATAAATGATAAAAAAAAAAATTAAGAATAGTAAAAAATACATTATTCTCTTTCATTTATTGATTACCATTTAGACTCTAAACAAAACATTAATGCAAACAAACTCAGCAATTACTTCGTTTGAGCACAATGCAGTTTCTAATGGTTTGAACACTTTATCGTGCAACACCTTTTTTACCCGCTCTTCCTGTTCCCCCGATTTTGTGTACATAATCCTCTGTTGTTAAAGGGAAACTGTAATTTATCGCAACTTCCACATCGGGGACATCGACCCCTCTTGCTGCTACATCAGTAGCCACTTACAATTAACAAACAGTATCAATAAACAGGACCACCCAGGTTATTACTATTACTAAGAAGCCATGGAGTTGCGGAATATGTTATCTTAAAGTACATATGCAAATCAATCGGAACGTACTTAATACGTTTGAGTTTATAAACTCTTATAAATATTACTAAGTTTATAAACCCTTATAAATATTAACTAGGTTTATACGCCTGTATAAATATTAACTAAATGATTACCTTTCTTTCCTTCACACTTAGTCAATCAGTTGTTTGATAAAGGCTTGCTTGAGCAATCTCCTAAGACAGAATTTCGTCCCTACAATGGTGTATGTAGTTTCGTGGACGTCTATCTAGAGGATAAAACTATCGATCTCCGTACAACACACCGTACAGAGACCCTAGCAAACTATACTCTGTTTTTCCTTCAGAAATTTGTTATGGGGAAGAAGAAGATTAAATCAAAATGATTTTTGTTATGCTCTTTTTTTCCTCGTAAATTTGATGGCTTTATATATTGAATCAAGCGGTGCTTTTAATCAACGCATTTATTGACTTAAGAGTTGCCTTTAATCGACACATGTATTGGCTCTTTAACCGTTTGTGTCCGAAGCGGTGCTTCGTATATTTATTAAAGTCCAACAATACCCCACATTTTCTATTCAAACTCAACAATACCCCACATTTGAATAGAAAATAAGCACAAATAATTCTGAGAAAGTAGAATCAATATGCATCGGAAAAGGTGTCTTTTGAACTTGAACCTTTCCTAGTAACTACTTATCGGATTTACTTTGTGGGTAATGAACTATATTCTTGAATTAACCACATTTTATAGTAAACTAAGACAATAAGTAAAACACATATCTCATCAGCTCATTTCTAGTTTATACGGTTGTGTTCATTTTGGTCCTGAACATATCCTGACTTCGTAAGAGCTCTAGAGAATTTAGCCATATCAATTCTCATAGGTGTGACCCGACACCACTCTCATATAGGTAACATTAGTTAAAGATAGTCCATTCTATCTCTCTTCTACAAAAGATACTAATATTATTAAGAATAAAGAATTCAACCCTTAAACATCAATGGATACACATTGTTATTTCATAGGAATGAGAAATGTGTACATTACATTCTTGAGTGTTCCTCAACTAGTTTGCCTATTGAACCTAGACCATGGGATCTCCAATGTTGCTAGGTTAGGTTTCCATCAAGTGATGACTCATTGTGTTGGCTTGAGACCCATTCCCCTCGAAGTAAATACAACTTGCTCTTTAGGTAGGCCTTTAGTCAAAGGATCCGCCAAGTTTTCCTTTGATCTAATATAATCCAATGCTATCACTCCATTGGAAAGCAATTGTCGTATTGATGCATGTCTACGTCTTATATGTCTTGACTTGCCATTGTAAATTTTATTTTTCCCTCTACTTAAAGCAGCCATACTATCACAATAAATGCATAGTGCAGTTATGGGTTTTGGCCATAGAGGAATATCTTCAATAAAATTTCTAAGCCATTCAGCTTCTTCCGCAGCTTTATCTAGTGCGATAAATTCAGATTCCATTGTAGAACGTGCAATACACGTTTGTTTAGATGATTTCCAAGACACAGCACCACCACCAAGTGTAAACACATAACCACTTGTAGATTTACTGTCTGTGCTTCCTGAAATCCAATTTGCATCACTATATCCTTCTAAAACAGGAGGAAAATTCGTGAAATACAAACCATAATTAATTGTATGCTTTAAGTATCTTAATACTCTAACTAAAGCATTCCAATGTTCTCTATTTGGATTACTCGAATAACGACTTAATTGACTCAATGAGTAAGCCAAATCTGGTCTCGTACAATTCATAATGTACATGAGACTTCCAACTATTTGTGTGTACTCTAACTGAGATACACTTTCACCTTCATTCTTTGAAAGTTTGCACGTTGGATCAAAGGGAGTAACAACTGGTCTATCATCAAAATGACCAAATTTCTTTAGAACTTTCTCCACATAATGAGATTGAGTAAGTGAATAACCATTTGATTCACGTTTTACTTTAATTCCAAGAATTATATCAGCTAATCCCATGTCTTTCATTTCAAAATTGTCACTCAACATTCTCTTTGTGGTATTGATAATATCTTTACTTGTACCCATTATCAACATATCATCCACATACAGACATACAATGATCGTATCATTTTTAGTTTTCTTAATGTAAACACACTTGTCACATTCATTTATAGAAAAACCATACGACTTCATCGTATTATCAAACTTTTCATGCCACTGTTTTGGCGCTTGCTTAAGTCCGTATAAAGACTTGATCAGCTTACACACTTTCTTTTCTTTTCCTTTGACTATAAAGCCTTCGGGTTGTTCCATATATATCTCTTCATCTAATTCACCATTTAAGAATGCCGTTTTAACATCCATTTGATGAATTTCTAGATCATATATGGCTGAGATTGCTATTAGCAATCTTATAGAAGTAATTCTTGTGACTGGAGAATATGTATCAAAGAAGTCAAGACCTTCTTTTTGGCGAAATCCCTTTGCCACTAATCTCGCTTTATTTTTCTCAATTATTCCATCTGGTCTTAGCTTCTTTGTGAATATCCATTTATGTCCAATTGGTTTATTACCAGGAGGTAAATCAACCAATTCCCATGTATGGTTACTCAAAATGGAATCTACTTCACTTTGAATTGCTTCTTTCCAGTAAGGTGCTTCTGGAGAATCCATTGCAGCCTTATATGTTTGAGGTTCATATTCACTTAGGTATGTGATAAAATCACTACCAAAATCTTTAGAAGTTCTTGCTCTTTTACTTCTCTTCGGTTCACTTTCTTCTTCTTGAACTTTTGAGGTACTTATGTTATCCTCTCTAACTCGTTTAACACTTATAGTTCTTGGCTCTTTGTATGAAAAAATATCTTCAAAGAACTCAGCCTCATTTGATTCAATAATTGTATTTACCTTTACCTCAGCATTCTCAGATTTATGAACCAAAAATCTGTATGCAGCACTGTTTTCAGCAGGACCGATGTAAACGCAGTCAACCGTTTTTGGTCCAAAAACAGTTCTCTTTGGTAAAGGTACTTGAACCTTTGCGAGACAACCCCACACTTTCACATTTTATATGAAGGAATCTTATTTTTCCACATTTCATATGGAGTTTTATCACTCTTTTTATGAGGGATTTTATTCAACACTGAATTTGCTGTAAGAATAGCTTCATACCATAAGCTAAGTGGTGCACCCGAATTGTTTAACATGGAATTCATCATCTCTTTAAGGGTTCTATTTTTCCTTTCAGCAACTCCGTTTTGCATTGGAGTATAAGGTGCTGCTGTTTGATGAATAATTCCATGTATAGAACAAAAATCTGAGAATTCTTTTGATTTGTATTCTCCACCACGATCTGATCGTAGAATCTTTATTTTCTTATCTAATTGATTTTCAACTTCTGCTTTGAATTTCTTAAACATATTCAAAGCCTCATCTTTAGTATCAATCAAATAGATTTGGCAAAACCTACTGTAATCATCAATAAAAGAAATATAATAATTCTTTCTTCCACGACTTGGAGTTGATTGAAAATCACACAAGTCACTATGTATCAACCCAAGTAATACATTTGACTTTTCAACAGGCTTATAAGAGTGCCGTGAGTATTTTGATTCCACACATACTTCACATTTGCTTCTTTTATTATTATTAAGATTGTGTTTTGACAACAATCCCAAAGTCATCATTCTATATAGAGAACGATAGTTTACGTGGCCCATTCTTGCATGCCATAAATCATTTGAGTCAAGCAAATAAACAGAAGCAGAGCTATTGCTTGCATTTTTATTAACGACAGTTACAACATTCAGTTTGAAAAGGCTATTACTAAGATAACCTTTTCCTACATACATCCCACCTTTAGTGAGCACAACCTTGTCAGATTCAAATACAATTTTAAATCCTTTGTTGCTAAGAAGAGAACCTGAAATTAGATTTTTTCTAATCTCAGGGACATGAAGCACATTTGTTAATGCAAGTTCCTTTCCAGATGTGAGTTTCAGGATCACTTTGCCTTTCCCTTCAATGGTAGCAGTGCTTGCATTTCCCATATAGAGCTTTTCTCCACTGGAACCTTGTTCATACGTAACGAACATACTCACATCAGAACATACGTGCTTTGTAGCACCAGTGTCTATCCACCAATCATTGGAGTTTGTCACTATGTTTGTTTCTGAAACAACAGCAACAAATTGACTTTCGGCAAGATTTGCATTATTGACGTCTCCAACCGTTGGTCCGTCTTTTCTGTGACGGCAGTCTTTGGCTTTATGTCCAGACTTTCCACATACCCAACAAGCACTTTGTGACTTCTTCTTGAAGTTAACGCCCTTTGGAGAGGTGAATGGCTTCTTCACCTTCTTGTTGTTCTTAAAACTCTTGAATTTGAAGTTGTTACCCTCAACAACATTGGCTTTTGCTTCCATAGAAAAGTATTCAGAATTCTCATTCTTACGGTTTTCTTCTTCTACACGAAGCTTGAGAATTAATTGTTCAAGACTCATGTCTTCATGTATGTGCTTCAGATATATCTTGAAATCTCTCCAAGTTGAAGGCAATTTCTCAATAATAGAAGCAACCAGAAACGCTTCATTCAGCCCCAGACTTTCATCCCTCAATTCATGAGCAATAACTTGAATTTCTTCAACTTGTTTCACCACAGAAACAATGTCACTCATCTTAAAGTTTAAGAACTTCCCCACGATGAACTTCTTAGCGCTTGCAACTTCAGACTTGTACTTCTTCTCTAATGATTCCCACAACTGTTTTGGAGTTTGGAATATATGATAAACATCGTAGAGAGAATCATCCAAGGCGTTAAGAATATAATTCTTCCACAAAAACTCGTTTTGTGTCCATGCCTCTGAAGCTTTTATGATTTCATCAGGAATATCACCTTCTACAGGTAACTCTGGTCCTTCAGAAGTCAAGCAATGTGCCAGATTCAGTGTCGTGAGATAAAACAACATCTTTTGTTGCCATCTTTTGAAATCCACTCCTCGGAAAACAAAAGGCTTCTCTATGTGACTTTTCACAACTGCAGTCGATTGATCCATCTTGCTTTCTTTGAAAAGAACACAAGAAAGTAAAAAGTTATGTCTTAGATTGTTATCTTAAAGTACAGATGCAAATCAATCAGAACGTACTTAATACGTTTGAGTTTATAAACTCTTATAAATATTACTAAGTTTATAAACCCTTATAAATATTAACTAGGTTTATACGCCTGTATAAATATTAACTAAATGATTACCTTTCTTTCCTTCACACTTAGTCAATCAATTGTTTGATAGAGGCTTGCTTGAGCAATCTCCTAAGACAGAATTTCGTCCCTACAATGGTGTATGTAGTTTCGTGGACGTCTATCTAGAGGATACAACTATCCATCTCCGTACAACACACCGTACAGAGACCCTAGCAAACTATACTCTTTTTTTCCTTCAGAAATTTGTTATGGGGAAGAAGAAGATTAAATCATAATGATTTTTGTTATGCTCTTTTTTTCCTCGTACACTTGATGGCTTTATATATTGAATCAAGCGGTGCTTTTAATCAACGCATTTGTTGACTTAAGAGTTGCCTTTAGTCGACACATGTATTGGCTCTTTAACCGTTTGTGTCCGAAGCGGTGCTTCGTATATTTATTAAAGTCCAACAGAATACACGTACCAGCAACGGACAGGAGCCTTCTTTAGAATCAATGCAACTTATGAGCAGCACAGTCACGTAAAGATCTTTGCTCTTTTATTTTTTTTACTGTTGAAGTGATTCAGGAAGAAAAAGAGTCAAACCTTGCTATAGAAAACGCTCGACACCGGTCAGCTCCCACCTTGTATAAGGCAAATAGCGTTAATTTGAGGTCGTTTAGAGCTTTCACCAAATACAAAAATCGATTTCAAACCACACGGTTCTCCAGCTTCACTCAAAACATCAGAAAACTGCCAAAACCATCACCAAAATCAGTTTCTGTATAAACTAGCATATGAACGAAGCTGGCTATATTACAATACCTGAACAGCTAACTCTCTTGTCGGAGAAAGAACAATACACGTCTGATTCCTTGTTCCTTTACCACTCTTATTCTTATTCAACATGTGCATAATCGCAGGAATCCCAAACGCCAATGCCTTGAAATTGCGGTTTGGCTTGAATGTTTTAATTATTACCTATAAAGGTCAAGACTCTTGTTTTCTTATCTGTTTCTCATTAAACTGAGTACTATTCTATGACCAAGTTCCTCGACCAATGGAGGAACTACGTAGGACGCTCAATCTATTGGTCAAATCCATTATCCAATTCGAAATAAAGAACTATATTTTGAGGGCGGGTTGGGTAAGTTTGACCTGGTTATAAGTGGAGTACTAAATCGTTGAGGGACAAACAAAATTTGTTCTTTTTCATGCTGCTGTTTATAATTTAATCCGTTATATTTTATATACGTAATACCAAAACAATATAACCAACAAGAAAAAAGAAACTAAACGTGATGACAATATTGAAGTGATGGTGTAATCAGTATGATGATGTGATCCTTGTGATGACGCGATCAACGTGTGACTGAAGATAACGGTGATGGTACAGATTTGGATGATAATTATCGAAAGAAAAATAATAGTGTTTTCTGTTGTTGATACGAATTTGTTCTATAATCGAGCGATCAAGTCTCGCACATTCAAAAATATAAACACAAACGATTTCATAATGATCTTTAGAAGTTGTAAACAATAATTAACCAGTATATCAATCTATATATTCAAAGAGATGAGATATTTTGTAAAGCGGCCATGCGTGATGACTATGAAAAGTGAAAACACGACTTTGATTATAATGCTAGAATATATTGAATACTTATCTCAAAAATTGGAAGCAATGTTCTTGTAATCGTTGAGTTTCATACTTTTAAAGTTTGATAGTTCTCATTTTCCTCAACACAGTAGCGGCTCTAATAATAAGCGGGAGAAGCATACGCTTCCAACCGTCAAATTTTTATGAATAATTTCGGTCTTCAAATTTGTCCAACTTCACTCTAGGTCCGTTGAAAAAAGATACCCTCTCATTGTTTCAAAGTGCTGCTTCAATCTCTCTTAATTATTGTTTTTTATTAGTCTTAGTTTTTTATTTAACTTACGAATACCGGCTCAATATTATTGTAATGCTTCCTGCCCAATATAAACCGGGAACGGCACTGCACAAACATCACTATTTTTGAATATGATTGCGGTATCTCGTCCAAAGATGATGAATTCGATGCTGAGCTTAAGAGAATCTCGTGTTGATTATAAGTAAATCTTATAAAAGACTATATCAATACTCTTTAAAAAGTGATTAGACCATAATAGATCTTTTACAAGAGAACTAAGTCATTGAAACGATGCAGTAATTAGGTTTTCTCTGAAATAGTAGAGAAATATAGACCATTTGATGATGATTTTGTCTTGAGTGGCCTATTTATTTATGTATGTTTTACTTCGGCAATCTTTCTTTTCTCTTATAAGTTTTTTTTTTCTAAGTTGACTTTATTTTCCATACTAAACCTCATAAGTAAAACAATCTTAGTTTGCGAAAGATTTTATAGAGGGTGTTAAACTCATCTCAAACAGTCGTGATCCAAGCTAATTTGATGGATACATCGAAGGTTTTTAATTTCTATTGTGCTCAAATTTAGATTCATTTATGTGGTTTTCAAAAATTTGTGCCAATCATAGTTTTTTCTTTACGACAAACTTGTGACTTTTATAGGCTGGAACTCGAAAAATTTAAACAAGATTTCTCTGATTTATAGATTGTTTTAATAATAAAATGATTATGTGGGGATATAATTTTTTTGATATATTTATTTTTAGTTTATTTTCACATAAATAGTTTTTAAGGAGAAAATAACCAAAATATTTCATTAAAAAGGTAAATATACATGTTAACTAATGTAGACTTATGGTTTAAAGTTAAGGAGTAAGAATTTGGGAATAAAGTTTTAAATATAAAAAAATAAAATTTAAAATTAAAATTTTCAAAAAAAAAAACTATTTTGATTTTTTAAAGCTATTTTTATGACAAAAACTAAAAAATGACTATTTGAGAGAATTATTCTTATAAATATGAACTAAGCAGAGATGAGATGTATAGATTCTTGATTAATATTCACTTTTTACAAATCACACAGACAAATAGTCTATAGAGTAGTTTGACTAGTAAAGTTGGGATCCATCTTTTAAAAATATGTTAAGTACAGTTAGGTATTGGGTGTCTTGATGACATCCACAGATTCCATACACAAGTTACTTTTTAATTCCTAAGCAGTTTTTTTTTGTTATTTCAGTCAGGCTTAAACTGGAGAGTGACATGAATAACAAAATTATCTTAGCTCAACTAGATTTCTTAAATAACCCAACTAGTCTTTTTTATACATCAATTCGACACAACAAAAATACATCATCCACCATCACTAAAAGATAATTAGATTTACCAAATCCAAGAAAAGCTGAGGGACAAAATAAGAAAGAAGGAAAAGTAAACAAAAGGCACAAGATGTAAGAAGAATATGCTTAAGCCAATCACAAGGCTTAAAAAAAAAACAAAGAAAAAGAAATAGAAAATTATTTGTCATATTTTTTGTGTTCAACTGCATTTATCATACATTCACTACGTTTCTTGTGGAGATATAAAGCGACACCTTCCTTCCTTCCTTCCTTCCTTCCTTCCTTCCTTCCTTCCTTCTTTTCAAGTGGTTGAAGATAAACTCAAATTCTCTGTTTTTCATTCCTTATTTCTTCTTCTTCCTCTGCTTTGGAGAATACATATAAACTCTTAGGACATACAAACTCCAAAATCAAGATTCAAGTGATATTTCTTTAGAGGTCACAAGAAGATTTCAGATTCAATATAAAAACCATGGTTGGTATCTTTTCAAGATTTTCTGTTGGTAGAAGCAGCCATCGACGGACTCAAAGTGCAATCGTAAGCTCTCTTTATCTTTGGTCTGGATCCATTCTTATTGACCTTTTGTTCTTGAAGTACAACTTACGGAACATGTTTTAGATCTTTGTCTGTTTTTTTAGCTTGGATTTGATATCTCCAGATTAGATTCTACAATACTGTTTCGTGATATGATTCACAGATCGTTTAGTTTCAGTTTCAGTTTCAGATTCAAAAGCTTTTGCCTTTTTCAACTCTATGAATTGTGTTGTTGAGTTCTTGAAACATGTGTTTGAATCAGGATGATAAGGAAGTATTAGCTCCAAACCCTGATGTTACTTCTACCACAACTGCTACTCATGGGATTGAGGTAGCAACAGAGTTTAAACCGGTGGAACATCCTGTCGAGCCTTTGGACAATGATCAACCGATTCAGTGTCCACTACCCGAACCATCCATTCTAAATGTAAGATCTAAGTGTTAGCTGTTCATAGAAAAGCTCTTCTTTAAAAGTTTTTGAATTTGTAAAACTTTGATGAAACAGGATGGAAGAATCTGGAAGGAGAGGGTATCGGCATCTATGAGGATAAAAGGTGATTTGCAGATTGCTGAATCTGATGGATCTGCACCAAAACCGCCTCGCCCTAGCCAGCCAAACCGTTCCATCTTGCCATCACTCAGTGCCCCTGAACACAACTTGCTAAATCTACTAGAAGAATGCAATGCCATGCAGGCTGTAGCATCCAATAACGGATGAAACAAAGAGTTCCTTCAATAGTTTATAAGAGATATTATCACACGGATACAACCTTGTTCCTTCAACCCCTTGTGAATCTATGTGTTTTTGTTGTTTACACTTTTACTTCTTCTGTCTATGCAAGAACAAAACCAAATCATAGTGTAATGTTATATATATATATTATTATATACTAAGGTTCACTGAGAGCTTATGCTCTATACTAATATATTCTACACTGAAAGGTCTTTTCTTTCACTCTCATAGACCTGTTCTTTGTTTTACAACACCTAGAACTAATCTTGATTCATTGTTTTTCATAGTTTTAGAAAACACCTCGATTGATCTTGATTCATGTTTTTTTTCAGAACTGATTTGCAATTCAGGCTTAAACTTTTGCAGGGTAATATTCATTGAGTTCTACTAAAGTAAACTTCACTATGTCAGCCTTTTAATGATAAAGAGAGAAAAAGTACTTTCAAACTCAAACAAACTTTGTTTATCCACTTTGGTTGTTTTTTTTACTTCAACATGAAGAAAATACATAGCATCTTTTATTGCTTGCTGCTAGGAACTGATCTGATCTTGTTTGATAAATTCTTTCATTCAAGCTGAAGACTCAGGAACTGGGTAAACGTCTTGTTCCACGGTGGGATTCACTAGATGTTTCCTCGGCGCACGATAGCTCCCATGGTTAATCCTCGTTCTTGGATGCCATGCAACGGCCTGGTTTTCTCCTGTAGCTACACGGTTCTTTGCATAATTGACTTGAGTTCTTGAAGTATCTGCAGAAACCAGAAGAATGTGAAGTATCAAGAGAACAACAAGGAGAAGACTTGAGAGTTTCAAGTGACCCATTTTTGTACTCTTTCTTTTATTTTGTTCTTAAATTGGCAATATGTGGGTTTGAGAGAGTTGAAATGATGACAATAAATAGAACGCACAAAAAGAAAGAAGAAAAGAGGGTAAGAAGGAAATTAAAAAGACCTTTGCTTTGAATTGAAGTTACTCTCATGACTCACATGATTGTGTTGATAGAGCTTACCAAACTTCTCTTTAAGTTTAAAAAAAAACAAATATCAACCCAATTATTCTTTGTCCAAAAAGAGCATAACAATTTACTGATTATCTACATCTTCAAAGAACATATATATTTTTATTCTCTAGACAGATAACTTGTTTGGTCATTTGTGATTGTCTTTATTTGATTCAATCTTATGCACCAACACATTTAAAGTTCGGTTCACGCCTTTAAATTGATAATACATATTCCAAACTGACTATTAGTTGTCATAGTTACTGGTTAGGTATTTTGCTCGGTCAATTCTAACTTCTAAGGATTCAGTTCAAAAATGCCAGCAACTCGCTTTTTTTTGCATCAGTAAAATTGAAGCCTGAACCGGATATAGGATCAGAGGAAGACCAGGAAGCATCAATGTAATACACATTAGCTGAATTCTGTTGAAGGGATATGAAAGCTGTCATCTTGTCCTCAGCTTAAGTAGAAAGGTTTGCTACTTGTCAGTGTTTCCACTTCTAGCTAAGCTAATTGCATGGGTATCCATCAGAGATATATATCTTTCCCATTAAACACTTTGTTAATTCGGGGTTTTCCAATATATACCATATTATCCGGAATTTTCGCTAACTGTTAAATAAGTTTGTAAATGTGCTTCTGTTGATTAATAAAATATCAAATTTCAACTAGAAAAAAAAACTGATCAGTAAGTTCTCTTTGTTTCTTTTCTCCCTTTTCATTCAAAAGGTAATCAAAGTTTTGATAGATTGAGCTACTTAGTGCAAATGGTGCATAGCCCCATAAATCACTCAACAAATTTCATCTAAAATATGAATTATGGTTTTAACACTTCCACATTTGATAGCATCAAAACCTTATTCCACTCAAATATAAAAAAATCTACGACCAAAAACCAAATCTAACATAAAAATTACAACAAATGATGAATCAAGAGTTTCCCACCAAAGAGACACCTCTTCACTCCTCAGGTCTAAGATACGGCGAAGAACTCATATCAGTACTATAATAAGAATCTTCACCACCGTTTAAGTAACTCTCTTCCTTCTCTTCCTCCCATTTCAAAACCTCTCTCACATACTTAAACCCTTCATCCACATTGGCTCTATCCCTAGCCTTACCTTGCCACACAAACAGTTTCTGACCCGTGAGCGACGCGTAAAGCAGCTTGAACTTCATGGCAACGTAGAAGTAAGCTTGGTAACCAAGTGACTGCACGTTGTTGTTCGTCCTCACGGGACAGAACTCGCTGAACCAGTCGCATGATGTTAACGGTGAACGGTTTAGCTTCTCCTCGAAGAGGTCGTACTTGTTTAGTATCAAAATGAAAGGGGTGTCTTTGAAACTAGGATGCTTAACCATTGACTCGAAAAGCTCCTTGCTCTGGATCATCTTGTTCTGGAAAGTGACTGTTCCGCTGCCTTCAGGTGTGATACTGATTTGGTCGTAGTCGCTTAAGCTGATGCAGAAGATGACTGCTCGTACGTCTTCAAACATCTCTACCCATTTGCAGCTATCGTTCATCCCCTTTGCGTTTACTCGTATCAGCTGGTACTTTGGTTGAGGAGGTGCCAAGACGTCAGGGTTGTCCTGGTAAGATTCAGACAATGGACTCTGTTCGGTAAGAGAAAACTCCATGAAAGCTAAACCGTTTCCTTGTGTGACGCCTTCTGCGTACACAATATCTCGCTCTGAAGGCTCATACTCGTTGCTCGACACTTCCATAGCCTGCAAATGAAGCCTAAGTTAACATTTATGAAACTAATACAACAGAACCATGAACATGACTTCTGTCTGTACCCGGCTCAAGAAGTACTCTGAAACATCAGGAAGGAAATGAAGCTCGTCTTTTCGTCTATATGTTGCTTGTATTGCCGGATCTTTCCACACTTCCTCAACCAAGGGAGCGTACTCACGTGTTGCAGCTGGGAAAAACGCGTCCAGATCACCAGTTGCTATGATGTCTAGAAGCCAATCCGAAAAATGCTTCAGCCTCGGGTTCAATGTATACACACACTGCAGAGTAGTATTAGTTCCATCCTCGTTTGCTTCCTCACCTGCAAGAAACATTTGAAGAAATCAAGAAACCAATTGTTTTATATCATTTTATACTGCAAAAAATAGTACCTCCTGAATCTCCTTCAACGGCGTTTAAGCCTCTCATATGAGATAAAGCTTCCTCTTCAAACCTTTCTCTTCCATCGAGTAGGATACTGAGATATCTATACATATTGCTCTGCACCATCAGCTTAATCTCTTGAAGCTCTTCCACCGTAAACTTGTTTCCATACAAAAACTTGGCCTGTTTCAAATCAAACAAATAAGCAACCATCGAATCTGCAGATTCTCTCTTTATAAAAAACATTACCTGTTTGAAGATGGTGCTGGTTCCAGACCCTTCAATACCAAGAAGTAGAAGCTTCTGAATCTTCTTATGCTCTATATAATTCGGAACGATAACATGAGTGCTCGGTGGTTGTACCATTCCTCGAGGCTGTCCATGAGGAAATGGTAAAGAAACTAGCGCACACATGAACCTTGTAGATGCCTGAGTTTAAGCCAAAACCGAACAAACTCATGATCTTTCTTACAAAACAGACAATCTTTACAAGAATCTGATAAAAAGTTATTACATTACCTTCTCCCAAATGTTTCCTCGGATGTTATTCTGCCCTTCTTCCTCGTAGCGACCATCATCGTACACCCAAAAATGGGTATCACGTGGACACTGTACATTTGCTATCTGACATATATACACAACAACACAACACAAGGTTTATACACGATTGTTTCCGGACAAGTGACACTTCAAAACAAGACAATGTTCAAAAGTTACCTTCAAGATCCTTAACTCAAGCTTTGTGATCTCTCGACCGTTCATATAAACTTCCGTGTTCCCATTACTAGCATGCGGACATAGCTTCCCAGTGAAGTTCAAGTTTGAGCTTATGACTCTATCCGGTTTGTCTCCTTCCTTGCCCCACAAACCAGACTCTTTGTCGTACCAATAGCTACCCGGTTTCAACTTCTCAGGCGGTAAAGGACAGTTAAGCAACTCAGCCATTTCTTCAGGCTTTAACGGACAACCATTCACGATCAGCTGCTCAGGTCTCAGCTGATTAGCTGCACACTCCTTCTCCGCCTTCATGATCTGTTTAACTTCCAAAGGACTAAGCAACCTAGACAACACCCTCGAGTGTTTCCCTAACTTAGACCGTTTAGATTCGTCAATAGCTTGGCCTATGCAGCCCACACACTTCCTTCCTTCAGGCATTGAGCCCATCGCTCTAAGCACACAGTTCCCACAGTACTTTTCATCACACACTATACAAGTCTCTTTCTTTTCCCATTTGGCTTTCCCACATCTATAACACACTCTCTTCTTCTTCTTCTTCTTCCTTGGTCTCTTCGTACCTGCAGTGCACTCTTGAACTTTCCTCTCCCTCTCCGTATCCGTCTCCACATTGTTCTCCTCTTTACTTTCAACAGGTTTGAATTTCACAACCGGTCTCCGAACTTGAATCCCATTTGGTCTGTGAGCAGAGACTGGTGATACAGAAGCTGAGCCAGAGGATGATTCAAGGTTGTTATGCAACACAGAGACCACAGACTCAGAGCTAGCTGGTGAACCTCTCGGGCTCTGACCTGAAGAGTTTGTGACTCCTCCGGCTATACGAGAGACAGGCAAGGGGATGGGATTGTTCACTCGAGGATGGTTAACATCAAGAGGTGAAACTCTTGGGATTGAGTGTACTGGTGTAGGACCAGTGTACTCCATGGCTATGGAGAAATCGAATTCAGATGAGTTTTCAGGGAAAGGAGCTCCAGGAGGAAGCATCTTTCTCACCATATCTTTCCAGCTTTCTCCTCCTTCTTTCTCCATAACAGAAACTGCAAAGATGTATCCTTTAAACCCAAATCAGATCACCATGTGGGTTTTGTCTTCAGATTTCTGGTTCAGACACAAAGAAAGAGTTAAGATTTAGGAATAGCAAATTGGCTTCAACATCAACATATCTATACAATCAAAGTCAAATGGCCGGCAAATAAAATTGAAAATCTAGAGAGGAAAATGCCTTTTTTATTTATATATAATGGCATATTGACAAATTCAAGGTCAAATGAATTGTCTGTGAAAATAAATTCAACATCTAACCAAACCCACTTGATAATAATTCAGCAGCCCACAGAGAGAGAAGAAGAAACTAGAAAGGGAAGAAGAAACCTCAACAGGAAAAGTCTTAAAGCAAAAGACCAAAATATTGTGAAAAAGACTAACCTTTTTTTTCTAAAGAGAGAGAGAGAGAGATATGTATACAGAAGAACAAAAAGTCGAAGCTGAATCTGAGAAGACGAACTCAGGGGAATAACAAGTAAGAAATCTGTTTTGTTTTTCTGAGGGGGAAATCAAGAAAAGCCGAGAAAAACTGGAGAAGGAAACGGCAGAGAGACGGTGAAATCCGTAAGGGAGAGATGAATTGGAAAAAGGACCCCACGAGTGTCTTCTTACATAGTTCGTGTCGATGGAGACGGGCTTTGTGTGCGAGCGCGTGGGTCTACACGCCCCCTTTTTCTTGCGAGTGATTCACACTTTCAAGACCAATCTAATAATTTGGTTCCGAAGATACAAACACTCTACTCCCAGGCGCCTTGTACGCGCGTGCGTGTCGCGTTTCGGTAAAACAGAATACCAAACCACAACGTCAATTAATGTGCAATCTAATAATTACTCTCTTATTTTATTACTCTACACACACCGTCACACTTAAAATGTTCTTAATTTGTTATCTTTATTTTTTTTTTGTCAACGTTTTTTTTTGTTAAATGATTGAAGTTAAATTTAAATTATTTCCACTTGCGGACTAAATTGTCTGGAAACCGTTGAGAATAATTAATCAACATTCAAATACAAGAACTCTATATGCTAATATGCGCATAAATAGATGTCAATAATTTAAAAATTTTGAATCAAACTGAGCAGCATGTGAGGAATGACATTATTGTGTTCTGACGTCGTTGGCCGTATTATATGCTCGCCTCTGTAGAATCTTCTTCATTCACATATCTAAGTGAGTGGATCGTCTCAGCGAGCCATAATGAGGATTTTATAGAAAATGGTTTTCAATTCTGATATTTTTCCTGATAGGGATAAGAATTGATTCGTTTTTTATGGAGTTTAAATGTTGACATAGAGCAAAATTGTGTGCGCTAATTACAATCATAGTCAAATTTGTATTCTTTGAAAATGGATGGCCGACCCAATCCTGTTTCTTTAACTAACAAAAAAATGGAAACTTTGTCATATCATCATAATAGTGATATATGAATTGACTGTTTTATTTGTCAAACGCTTTCACAAAATTCCTTTTTGTTTTAGATAACCTAACCCAAATGTAATCTGGTTTTGTTGATAAGGTTTATGAACTATTTCAGTTTTCTACATTTTTGTGAAAGCCCAAGAGGACTCATTTACCAGAAAACCTGAATTGGTTTCCAACTGAAAACAAAAGAGGCCCAATTTCAAGTTTCGGTTAGTTTGGTTGAGAACCAAACCAAAGTGAAATCATGTCTGAATATGTTAAGCGAAGGTGGGTCCCAACAACTGAGACATAGCATGGAGAGAAAATCCAAAGCACAATCTCTCACACTCATCACAACTTATCATAAACAAAAAATTTCAACTTGTGGCTCATATTCTCCAGGAAAATCTCCAGGGGATGAGATTCGAAACAGTCCCTAATGTACTCTAAAATCTTTCTCCGATGATCAGGGAAGGGTTTCCTTAATGGTTTCGAGGAGAAGATGATAACGTCTTCACCACTTCTACAGTCTCTATTGCCTTCTAGAGACGATGTAATTCACAACCCAGAAGTCAACAACTTTAGAGCAAAAGAGCAAGAGTGTTTATACCTCTTGAAGAGATGCAATAACATAGAAGAGTTCAAGCAAGTTCACGCCAAGTTCATCAAGCTCAGTTTGTTCTCCTCTTCTCCATTCTCAGCGAGCAGCGTTCTCTCAACATGCGCTCACTCAGGTTGGGAGAATAGTATGAACTACGCAGCGTCGATTTTCAGAGGAATCGATGACCCGTGTACCTTTGATTACAATACAATGATCAGAGGGTATGTTAACGAAACGAGTTTCGAGGAAGCATTGTGTGTTTACAATGAGATGGTAAAGGAAGGGATTGAGCCGGATAACTTCACGTACCCGTTTCTTCTCAAGGCTTGCACTTGTTTGAAGTCGGTTCGTGATGGGAAGCAGATTCATGGGCACGTGTTTAAGCTCGGGTTTGAAGCTGATGTGTTTGTTCAGAACAGCTTGATCAATATGTATGGAAGATGTGGAGAGATGGCACTTTCTTCAGCGGTTTTCGAGAGAATGGAAGCTAAAACAGCTGCTTCATGGAGCTCAATGGTGTCAGCTCGTGCAGGCATGGGAATGTGGAGTGATTGCTTGATGCTATTCCGTGAAATGTGTAGAGAAACGGGTTTGAAGGTGGAAGAAAGTGGAATGGTTAGTGCTCTATCAGCTTGTGCTAACACCGGTGCACTTGATCTAGGAATGAGCATTCATGGCTACCTGTTGAGAAACATAAACGAACTCAACATAGCAGTCCAGACTTCACTAGTAGATATGTACGCTAAATGCGGGTGGTTAGACAAGGCGTTGCGTATATTTAAGAAGATGGAAAGTAGGAACAGTTTGACTTACAGCGCAATGATCTCAGGACTCGCCTTGCACGGAGAAGGGGAAGCAGCTTTGAGTATTTTCTCAGATATGATCGAAGAAGGTATAGAATCAGATCATGTAGTGTATGTCAGTGTTCTCAATGCTTGTAGCCACTCTGGTCTTGTCAAAGAAGGTCGTCGAGTCTTCGAGGAAATGTTAAAGGAAGGTAAAGTGGAGCCAACTGCTGAGCATTATGGCTGCCTTGTGGATCTTCTAGGAAGAGCTGGACTGCTGGAGGAAGCCTTGGAGACTATCCAAAACATGCCCATTGAGCAAAATGATGTTGTCTGGAGAAGCTTCTTAAGCTCATGCAGAGTTCATCAGAACGTTGAGCTAGGGAAGATAGCAGCTCGAGAACTGATTAAGCTAAACTCACACAACGCAGGTGACTATTTGGTGATCTCTAACATGTTTGCACAAGCTCAGATGTGGGAAGATGTAGCCAGAGTTCGAACTGAAATGGCTAACAAGAGTTTGAAGCAAACGCCGGGTTTTAGCATCGTTGAGGTAAAAGGTAAAACTCACAGGTTTGTTTCACAAGATCGATTCCACCCACAATGCAAAGAGATCTACAAGATGCTACACCAGATGGAATGGCAGCTAAAATTCGAAGGATACTCACCAGATGTGACGCAGGTTTTGCTAAACGTAGATGAAGAAGAGAAAAGAGAGAGACTAAAAGGACATAGCCAAAAGGTGGCTCTTGCCTTTGCACTATTGTATACACCTGCAGGCTCTATCATTAGAATAGCTAGAAACCTGAGGATGTGTAGTGACTGTCACACATATACAAAGAAAATCTCCATGATCTACGAAAGAGAGATTGTTGTAAGAGATAGGAACAGGTTTCACCTATTTAAAGGTGGAACTTGCTCTTGTAAAGATTCTTGGTAGATTTGGATCTTTCAATACCCCTAATGTTAAAATTCTTTCTCCACACTCTTTCAAGCATTAAGATACCAATAAAGGAAGCAGTGAAATGAAACAAACACTAAGAACATTCTAAATTAGCCTTATTTTATTTTATCCCGCGAGTTTTTCCAAGAGTTAAGAGATTTACATGGGTGAAAAATGCTTACACCAAAGATATTTAGCATCCAAGTCTATATGCAAAGTAGTATACTCTACAAGATTTGGTAATGCGCCTAATAACACTGCCAAACAATATTGGTTACTCAAGATGAATGGAAGAAACGCCTGAAGTAATACATGTGGTGCGTGGATCACCACTTTCTAGACAAACGCCGTGTGGATCTTCTTTCACAAACAAGGCCAAAACATTGTGTGAACTCCATGCCTGGGTCAGTTTGCTTCCAGAATCCCCTAAAGTAATTGCAAATATGGCATCAAATCCACCAGCCCCAGGAACACCAGCAAGTAGAACCCCTTCAGCATTCATTGTAGAATCCAAAAGTTGAGTTTGGGATTCAGGTTCTATCTGCAATTCCATGGTCACTCAAGGTCAATGGAGATGCAAAACAAGTTAATTTGTTATAAAGCGTGATTTGTAGAACCCTTATATCTTGTGTGTTGATCAGCACAAAGTTATCATTCACAAATGGTAAATTGAGATATGAAGCAGAATAAAAAAAATAGCTTACCGGAACACCAGCAGCCTCACCCATCTGCCGCATAAGAATTCTGATTCTCACCATAGCTTCTCTTGCTCCTAATAGTTCTCCAATAATTGCGTCGTTGACTGGTTCAGTAGGATGCAGCACCCAACTAAACATCAGATACAAGAGAAAAATGAACCAAGCTGCTCCTTGATGTAAAATATATAACAAATCAATGCTCAGCAAATGGAAAAAGTACTTGTTCGGAAGATAGCAAACTACAAGACTTGATGATTCCTAGATAATCATCCCAGTGGTCTTTGGCTAATTTGCTCAGATTATTTAGCTTAGTTTCCAGTTCCAAATTTGCATCTGAACCTCCCCTGTCTACAAGGTTTCGGGACATAGGAATAAATTCTTGCTAACTTTGGTCACTTAACTTTGTAAAAAGAGGCGACTTTCTCTCTCTCCTCGACTTATCTCTCTGCGAACTCCAATCGGGTATATTGAGTAGCGTCGGCGTCCAGCCGGCACGTGAGCACGCATGCCAGCGCTAGAGGCGTCACTACTTCCCTACCTCCTTTTGTTTTCCCCTTGCTTCTCCGTGGTCTGCTGCTTCTTTCGTCTTGCTTTCCGCTGTGTCTTAGAGGAACTGCTGGTTTAGTCTTTTTGCTCGCGACAAGGGACGACGCCGGTTGGGTTTATGCTGAGATGGAGTCCTGGCACGAAGGAGGTATGTATGCTGTCGGCGGAGATTAGCTTTTTAGGGTTTTAAAGAGGCGTTTTTCCGTTTTGGTCCTCTTGAAGTGTTTGTGGCGCTAGAGGCGGAGGTCAGGCTCTTGGTAGTTCTGGTTGCAGGTTTTGCTACCTTCTTTTCCAGTCACTGCTGGTGCGGAGTCGAGTTCCTGTTGTGGGGTCAGCCTCGGTGTCGCTGTGATCTTGTCTCCTTGAATGCCTCAGAGGTTTTGTCTAACTCGAGGACTCGTTTTTAGCCAATGAATCTGCTGTGTGTTGGATCTAACGGTGGTGGCGAGTGGAGTTCCGGTATACTACAAGGCATCGGTGTCGTCTATGGCTCCAGCGTGGTGGTGCTTCCTATCAGAAATCAGCCCAAGTCACACTTGGCCTGGCGGCCCAAGAGTTCTCAAACCAACACCAGCCCATTAGTGAAGCCCATCACCTCTGTCTCAGCTCACGCAAATGGCATGGTTTCATGCACAAAGGAAGAAGACAAGCTCAGTCAATACCAAAACAGAAAAGCATCCGTAAAAGAGAAAGCAAGCCTGGCTACAGCTCACACAATACCAACGGCTAATAGATTTGCTATCCTAAATGATGATGTGGCTTAGCTCAAGTTAACCTAGTATGCCTTCCTATAAATACTAGAGTGATGTAATAGCAATGACTTAAGAGAGAGTTTTATCAATAAGAAAGTTTACCTCTTCTTCATTTCTTTATGGTATCAGAGCTCTAGGGAATAAATCCTTGGATCCATGGATCTAGAGGCTTACAATCCTCCATCACTGAATGTGGTGAACTCTATCACCGTTCGTCTCACTGACCAGAACTTTGTCTTCTGGAAACGTCAGTTCCAGTCGTTTCTAAGTGGCCAACGTCTTTACGGTTTTGTCACCAGATCTATTCCTCAACCCGTTCTCACGATCTCAGTCCCTGGCATCAACGGTACAGACACTCCGGTTCCAAATCCAGATCACCAGCTCTGGTTTCAGACAGATCAAGTTGTGCAATCCTGGCTTCTTGGTTCCTTATCAGAACAGCTCCACTGCATCGTCATCAACTGCTCTACGGCTCATGAGATATGGCAAGCGCTTGAGAAGCACTTCAACAGACCTTCAAACTCCCGTCTTTTTGAACTACAACACAAGCTTCAAACAGTTACTAAAGTTGGGAAGACCATGACGTCTTATCTCCAGGAGATCAAGAATCTGAGCGACATGCTCTCATCTATTGGAAACCCTATCTCAGAAACTATGAAGATATTCTCTGCTCTACGAGGTCTTGGTCGTGATTATGAGCCTATTAAGACCACTATTGAAAACGCTATGGATAACGTACCTTCTCCTACGTTTGAAGACGTTACTCCAAAGCTCATTAGCTTCGATGATAGGCTTCAAAGCTATGCAACGAGTTCAGACATCTCACCACATCTTGCCTTTACCTCTGTTCAAACGGCCCAAGACAATGCTTATTTTGCCACAAGAGGAAGAAACAACAGAGGCAGATCAGGTGGTTACCGAAGTCGTGGTGGGACCTTCTCAACTCGTGGGCGTGGATTTCATCAGCAAATTTCATCTTCAAGAAGCTCCGACTCTGAAGCACGACCCATCTGCCAAATCTGTGGTAAGCCTGGACATCATGCATTCAAATGTTGACACAGATTTGATCACAGTTTTCAGCAAGATGAGATTCCACGTGCTTTAGCTGCTATGAAAATAACAGACATCACAGATACTGATGGATTAGAATGGTACTCAGACAGTGGAGCAACAGCTCATGTTACCAGCTCACCTCACCATCTGCAGCAGTCTCAGCCATACTATGGGTCCGATACTGTAATGGTTGGTGACAGTAGCTTCCTTCCTATAACGCACACTGGTTCTACCTCCATTGCAACAACCTCAGGTAATCTTCCTCTTGCTGATGTATTAGTATGTCCTGGTATTGCAAAATCGCTTGTTTCTGTTTCAAAAGCAACAAGAGATTATCCATGCTCTTTCAAATTTGATGATGTTGGGGTTCGTGTAAAGGACAAGCGCACAAAGAGGGTGTTGATAAAGGGAAGAAACACTAAGGGTCTTTACCTGCTGGAACCAAGTGCAAAGGCTTGCTCTCTGTTCTCCTCTAGGCAACAATCTGCTTCAGATGATGTTTGGCATAGGAGGCTTGGACACCCAAATTTGCAGGTTCTTCAGCAACTTTCTGCTTCAAAATCAATAAAAATAAGCCGATGTACCAAGAAGATATGTGAGGGATGTCAGCTTGGGAAAAGCAGTAGATTACCTTTTCTTCAGTCTAGTTTTTCTGCAACAAGACCTCTCGAGAGGATTCACTGTGACTTGTGGGGGCCTGCACCAGTTGTATCATGTCAAGGGTTCATATACTATGTAATCTTTGTTGATCATTGGTCTCGTTATTGTTGGTTCTACCCCTTGAAAAATAAATCAGACTTCTATCCTATCTTTTGCAAGTTTCAAAATTTAGTAGAAAATCAACATCAGTGCAAGATAGGTACCTTTCAGTGTGACGGTGGAGGTGAATTCACAAGCAATTGTTTTCTCTCTCATCTGCAAAATCATGGGATTGCTCAGCATGTCTCTTGCCCTCATACTCCCCAGTAGAATGGCCTCGCTGAAAGGAAGCATAGGCATGTTACAGAACTGGCTCTCTCCATGATCTTTGACTGCAAGCTTCCGCAGAAATACTGGGTCGAGTCCTTCTTCACTGCCAACTTTCTCATCAATCTCCTACCGTCCTCCACCCTGAACAAAACAGATCACAGTCCGTATCAAAAACTCTTCGGAACTACACCAGATTATACATCTCTAAGGGTATTTGGATGCGCATGTTACCCCACATTGAGAGACTATTCATCAAACAAGTTTGATCCTCGATCGTTACCTTGTGTTTTCTTGGGATATAATGAGAGGTTCAAGGGATATCGGTGCCTGTATCCTCCCACTGGCAGAGTTTATATCTCACGTCATGTCATTTTTGATGAAGGTTCAACTCCGTTTTCTGACAAGTACAGGCATCTTCAGGGGGTTGCCTCTACACCTTTAATGGAAGCATGGACAAAGAGTTATGTCAGAAGTCAATCTTCTGATTCCGTCTCAAGTCATGATCCCGCAGAGCAGATAATTTCGCAACAGACTACTCCAATGCAACAACAATTACCTCTGTTCACAGAACATGAGTTTCCCCCGCTTGGGAGCCCCATCAGATCTTCCAACACGGTACCTTTGTCTCCAACTACAGCTTCATCTTCTACTGAGTCTCAACAACCCTCCGTATCTCATCTTGAAGAAGAATCTGTCCCTATCACACAACAAAATGTTCCCAGTCAAACATCTGGCTCAGTAACGCATCATCCTATGCTTACAAGATCTAAGGCAGGTATCAGGAAACCTAATCCTCGGTATGTTCTATTGACATCAAAGATATCTTATCCAGAACCTAGAACAGTTAATGAAGCATTGAAGGATGAAAGATGGTATCCACCTATGGCAGAAGAAATTGCAAACTGTCATGAAACCGGCACCTGGGTTCTAGTTCCTTATACACAAGGTATGCATGTTCTTGGATGTAAATGGGTATTCAGAACAAAGTTAAATGCATATGGTACACTAGACAAGCGACGGTCAAGACTAGTGGCAAAAGGAAATGAGCAAGAAGAAGGAATTGATTACCTTGACACCTTCAGCCCAGTGGTCAGAACAGCTACTATCCGATCTGTGCTTCACATAGCCACTGTTCTGCAATGGGACATAAGACAGTTCGATGTCAAAAATGCTTTTTTACATGGGGATCTACATGAGACTGTTTATATGAAACAACCAGCTGGGTTCGTGGACAAAGACTACCCGGATCACGTCTGCCTTCTCAAAAAGGCCATCTATGGGCTGAAGCAAGCCCCACGGGCGTGGTTTGATAAGTTCAGTACATTCCTTATTGAGTTTGGCTTCATCTGCAGCTATCATGATCCATCGATGTTCATCTGCACAAAAGGTAATGACATCATTATATTACTCCTTTATGTAGATGACATGTTGATCACAGGAAATAGCTCAGCTCTTCTTCAACACCTTCTCCTGGATCTCAACAAACAGTTTCGAATGAAAGACCTAGGACATCTACAATACTTCCTAGGTATACAGGCTCAGTTCCATGAAGACGGTCTGTTCCTGTCCCAACAGAAGTACGCAGAAGATCTACTTGTTGTGGCGTCTATGTCTGACTGTTCTCCTATGCCAACTCCCTTACCAATGCAGCTTCATAAAGCAAAAGATCACTGTCAAAACGAGGAACTGTTCTCAAATCCTACCTACTTCAGAAGCCTAGCGGGTAAGCTTCAATATCTCACTTTGACCAGGCCAGACATACAGTTTGCTGTCAATTAAGTTTGTCAGCAAATGCATGCTCCTACAGAAACAGACTACAATCATCTCAAGAGGATCCTACGGTATGTTAAAGGGACTGTCACAATGGGTTTATCGTTCAGCAAACACACTGATTTCAAGCTCACGGCCTACAGTGACAGTGATTGGAATGGATGTCCTGAAACTAGGCGATCCACAGGCGGTTTCAGTACATACTTGGGTTCAAATCTAATCTCATGGTCCTCAAGAAAACAACCTACGATCTCCAAGAGTTCTACGGAAGCGGAGTATAGGTCGCTATCAGAGACAGCATCAGAAATTACCTGGCTATGTCTCATCCTCAAAGAAATTGGAATTCCGCTGCCATCAACGCCGGTTCTTCTGTGTGATAATCTCTCGGCAGTCATGCTCACAGCAAATCCAGCTTTCCACTCCAAGACCAAGCACTTCGAACGAGATCATCACTACGTTCGCGAGAGAATGGCTCTGAAAACGCTAGAGGTTCATCACATCTCGAACAAACTTCAGATTGCCGACATCTTCACGAAAAGTCTTCCTCATGAATCCTTCCGTCATTTCCGAAGCAAACTCGGCGTCCGGCTTCCCCCCACGCCAAGTTTGAGGGAGGGTATCAGAAATCAGCCCAAGTCACACTTGGCCTGGCGGCCCAAGAGTTCTCAAACCAACACCAGCCCATTAGTGAAGCCCATCACCTCTGTCTCAGCTCACGCAAATGGCATGGTTTCATGCACAAAGGAAGAAGACAAGCTCAGTCAATACCAAAACAGAAAAGCATCCGTAAAAGAGAAAGCAAGCCTGGCTACAGCTCACACAATACCAACAGCTAATAGATTTGCTATCCTAAATGATGATGTGGCTTAGCTCAAGTTAACCTAGTATGCCTTCCTATAAATACTAGAGTGATGTAATAGCAATGACTTAAGAGAGAGTTTTATCAATAAGAAAGTTTACCTCTTCTTCATTTCTTTACTTCCGACCTCCGATTCTACTGGCTTCCTGGTTTTAGTTCCAAGTCTGTCGGTGTGGCTTGTCGAGTGCTTTCACTGGTGTGTTTAGCTCATATGTCTTGATGTGTGTGCTGATTCATTGTCACCGTTTTCAGCGCTAGGACAAGTTAAGAATAACTGTTCTTCAGTTCTTGGCAAGTGGCGGTGATTGTGGAGGTTCAGGTGGTCATGTGGTCTTCATGCTATCATCGGTGACTCCTTTTGGAGTTTCAGTACATCCCATTGCCGTGTTTGTCAGTTGATGAATTGAGGTAGTGATGTTCTCTTATTTCTTTTACAGGTCTGTAGCTTGCTTGGTCCTAGTACAACTGTTTTCTCTGGCCAAGTTTTCCAAAGGTCCGCCATTGATGGAGGTGGTCCCGACTTATCGCTTCTGTTAATGCGGCTTAAGGCGTTGGTGGTGAACAGGGCCGTCTCGTATTATTTTTGGGCCCTGTTCAAAAAATATTAATAATATATTTAACAATATAATAAAATAGTTTTAAAAATTCGTATATTTATTTTATATATATTTGACATCTCTTTTGAAAAAATAAACTCTAAATTTAAAAATATGTCTAAAAATTTAAAGTTTTATATCATAACTTATATATTTATGTTTAAAATTTTTGATTTTTTAATATATTTTGATTCGGGCCCTGTTCGACCGCTCCACTAGCACATGCTGTTAGACGGCCCTGGTGGTGAAGTTGTATAGTCGGGGGATCGACATTCTCCTTTGGTTAGTGTTCCATTGTCCTCCCTCCCCTTAATCGTCTATTGTCCTCCCTCCCCTTATTAATCGTCTTGTGCTTCAACGTCGGTGATGATTATAAGCTTTGAGGAGCTCGTCGAGATCTAGCTACTCCGGAGACGACATGAGAAGACCCTAGCATCTGAGAAAACGTGGTGAATCTCTCATTTTCGTGATTCTCGTCAACGGTAGAGAACGAGAATCAATGTTTGATGATATTAGATCCAAGCTAGCGGAACGTGCCGGGGATTATAGGTCGAGCGAAACTAGTTAGAAAATAATTTGATTTAAATGCTTTTGTGTAAGACGGGCTTGTAATCGGATCCATATTCCAGTTTTCGGGTTGATTTAATATAATTGATTTTTTTTTTTTTTAAAAAGAAAAAGAAAAGAAAACTTTGGTCACTTCACATATCTCTTGACAAATTGATAAAAGCTCGTCTCCCTCGAGGTTATGTTGCACCGAGACTGATACTGAAACATAAACATTATAAGGAAACAACAAAACTAAAAATTTAAATTATTACAAATATATATATACCCATAAATATAGGATAAATCTCTCAAATAGTATTGTTTTAAGTTTTTGTCACAAAAATAGCAATAAAAAAAATAGCTTTTTATTTTGAATTTTTTTTTTAAAATTTTTTTTTTTTGAAAATTTGAAACTCTAACCCCAAAACCCCACCCCTTAACTTTAAACCCTAAGTTTAAATTAGTTAATCCTACGGATATTAATGTATATTTATCTTTTTAATGAAATAGTTTAGTCGTTTTCTTCTTCGTGTGCTATTTTTGTGACAAAAACCTTTTTAGGACTATTCTAAGGTATTTCTCATAAATATATCTATATACCTATATATTGAAAAATAAAATAAACCACACTATAAATTTTGACAGAGAAACAATTTAATATAATATCTACTACTAATAGCAATCTCAACTAATTCAAAATGTTGTGAATTCTACTTATGTTGAAAGGTTGTGTCTTTTCTAAATATCTTTGAAACTATTCATATAAATATATTTTTTTAAAATTGAAAAGTTGTGACTATTCATATATATCTTTGAAACTATTCATATAAATATCTTTTTAAAATTGAAAAATGATGACTATTCATATAAATATCTTTTCTAAATAACTACTTTTAAATTAAAAGGATGTGACTATTTAAATTGAAAAATGTAACTATTCAAATAGATTTTCAAAATCTACTAATAGTTGAAAGGTTGTGTTTTTCATTTAGATAACTACTGAAAACTAAATAATAGTGAAAAGTTATGTCTTCTCAACCATATAATTATTAAAAGTGTTTGATCATGTGGATGTTTTAAATTATAATGATGTGTTTCTTCAAAAAAATATCGTAGAGATAAAATAACTACTTATAATATAAAAAGTTGTAACTATTCATATATAGATTTTGAAAAGCTATAAATAGTCAATTTTCATGAGTTTCTTATTGTAAATATTTCACAATGTATTAATATGTGTTTTTGATCATATGAATGTTTTTCAATTAAGTTATTTTTTGTAATGATGTGTCTTTTCAAAAAAATCTTGTAGATATACTATTTTAAAATGACTACTTATAATCTGAAAAGTTGTGATTATTCATATATAGTTTTTGAAAAACTATAAATAGTCCATATTCATGAGCTTCTTATTGCAAATATTTCACAATGTATTAATATGTGTTTTTGATAATATGAATGTTATTTAATTAGTGTATTTATTGTAATGATGTGTCTTTTCAAAAACATATTGTAGAGATACCATTTTAAAATAACTAATTATAATTTGAAAAGTTGTGACTATTCATATATAACTTTGAAAACTATAAATAATCCATGTTCATGAGTTTTTTATTGTAAATCTTTCACAATTTATTAATATATATTTTTGGTCATATGAATATTTTTAATTAGGGTACTTTTTGTAATGACGTGTCTTTTCAAAAAAATATTGTAGAAATATCATTTTAAAATAACTTCCTATAATCTGAAAAGTTGTAACTATTCATATATAGTTTTTGAAAAGCTATAAATAGTCCATGTTCATGAGTTTTTTATTGTAAATCTTTCACAATGTATTAATATATGTTTTTGATCATATAAATGTTTTTTTAATTAGGGTATTTTAGTAATGATATGTCTTTAAAAAAATAATATTGTAAATATACCATTTTAAAATAACTACATATAATCTGAAAAGTTGTGACTATTCATATATAGCTTTAAAAAATTACAAATAGTCCATGTTCATGAATTTCTTATTTTAAATCTTTCACAATTTATTAATATGTTTTTTGATCATATGAATGCTTTTTAATTAGGGTGTTTTTTCTAATGATGTGTCTCTTCGAAAAAATATTGTAGAAATATCAATTTAAAATAATATGAAAAGTTGTGACTATTTATATATAACTTTGAAAAACTGTAAATAGTCCATATTCATGATTTTCTTATTTAAAATATTTTATAATTTATTAAAATGTGTTTTTGATCATATGATTTTTTTTTTAATTAATGTATTTTTAATGATATGTCTCTTCGAAAAATATTGCAAAGATACCATTTTAAAATAACTACCTATAATTTGAAAAGTTATGATTATTCATATATAGTTTTGAAAAACTATAAATAGTCTATGTTCATAATTTTTTAATTAAATTAGTTCACCATAATAACTTAAAAATGCATAGATACTTTAATGTGTGTACCTTTTACTAATAGTATTGACATATTTGGAATTTTATTACAACTAACCAATAAAAAATATAACTGAATGTATGATATTTTTGTAACATATTTATTTCTCCAGAAATAATTATATAAAATGTGATATATATTTTTTACAGAATAAGTTTCCGTGCGGTATCGCACGGGTTCCTTACCTAGTTTTAAATAATAACAAAAGAAAAATAACCATTAAACCATTTATTAAAATATGGTTCATCTAGTAAAAAAATATAAACTAAAAGAATTAGAAATAAGATTATTAGTTTTTAAATTTTTACTTTTTCTTTTTGTTTTAATATTTTTTTAAGGCAAAAGTAATAAATTAACTTAATATAACATGGACGTAAATATGTTCATAAACATTAAATATATTAATTATTAGGTCTCCAGAGACTATTTCCGTCCACAACTCGTCCGTGTGTTGTCCCCCACACTATCCCCGTCCCATAAACGTTTTGGGTATGGAAACGTTGATCAAAATGCCGTCTTCGTGCTACAAGCCTCCAGACCGCCAAGTTCACATGATCTCTAGACCATACCGCACGAGACATTAGCCTCTCCGTTCCAATGCTCCAAGTAAGCATTCTTCTCATCAACAGGAGGATTATCAACGCTTGGCCTCAATAATTTTGGAAAATCAAAGCCCATTATCCATTCCTCCACCTAGACAACTTTTGAGATGGATTTAAACAGGATCGACTTCAATCAATTATCTCCCATTCCTACAACTAAAAATGTTGTGGAGGAGTTCAGAGAAGTTACCATTATGTATACCAATTATGTTGATCCGGCCAAGAGTGTAACAAGAACATAGAGTTCTTCTTAGCAAGGAGAGAGGTATGTTAGAGGAAACAAGTGCTTGAATTATCGAAGCTGCTACTACATTGATATCTAACTCTTTTTCTGATCCTTAGACTAATTCATACATGTTTGAAAGCACAAAAGTTTCTTCAATCCCAATGTGTCTCAAGAGTAAGAAACGAGGGTGACTTTCCAAGACGAGGGATACTAGAAATAAAACTAAAGTGTTAGTGGGATCATCTTCTAGGAAACGTAACATGGATAGAGTACACTCATCTCCATGATAATCATCCTTAAACTTTGCTAGGCCGAGTAGTGTATACTCAGAGGAAAATGGTGGATTTTCACCATGACCCCCCTCTTCCTTAGCATTTTTGAGTTGGAACTGTTGTAGGTTGGAGAATCTCATAACATTTCAACACATCCGAGAGTTTCAACAAAAGATCTCTCCTAATGTCTTATTCCTCATGGAGATAAGGAACACATACTCCTTTGTTCTCAAAGAACTTGGCTTCATGAATCTATCTAACTGACTCCTAGTTCCACCAAATAGGCCAAGCAGTGATGGAGTTTCTATTTTGTGGAAGAATAACTTAAATCTCTTATATTATTTTCATAGTAAAAACTGCATAGATTTCATTATTATTTTTCAAAGATTAATCCATATTTGCAACCTTTGTGTATGGCAAACCAAGTGGCAAACATAGCTTATATTTGGAACATTATATTGCTTTATCATCAGATATATCGTCTTTCCTGTAGTTTTTCATGGGAAATTTTAACGAGATAGTTGATAATATAGAAAAATCCACTCCTCTACGTGTTGAGGGTTCCTTCAGTGTGTTTCAACAGTTCTTTGCCCATTGTGGCCATTTTAATTTAAATCATTATGGGAACTTCTTATCCTGGAGAAGCAAGCGGCGTAACCAATTAGTCTACTTTCACATGGACCAAACTCTTGTTAATAAGAGTGTTCAGAACTTTTTCCCTCTGCCAAATATCATTACATGGACTTCAAAGGTTTCGACCACCGCCTAGTGGTCTCGTACTTTGATTCGACAAAGAGGAAGATCATTAGATAATTCAGATATGACAGGAGGCTGCAGGATAACTTGGAGGTTAAGTAGCTAATCCAGGATGTTTAGAACTCTTGTTGGTTTAAGCCTCCAACTTGCCCGATGTCGTAGAGCGATCTCTACTTGGAGCATCCTTAACAGTAAGAAGCCGATTGATTCTCTAAAGTTTGACCTTGAGACAACTATGACTGACCTCAACAAGGGGGGGGGGGGGGGGGTGGAGAATTAATTGCATAGTTAATATCAAACCTCCTCTATAAGGTGGAAGAAGAATTTTTGTGTCAAATGAGCAGATTCATGTGGCAGGTCTCAAGTGAAAAAAATAGGAGTTTTTCCATGAGGTGGCTAAAGGGAAAAGGCTCATAACATGATGTTAGTCATTGGAGATGATTTTGGAAATATGTTTTCCAAAGAAGATCATATTGCTTCGCAGATCTTTACTTACTTCTAGAATATCTTATCTTCTTCCTCTAACCCTCATTCGATTATGGAGGCACAAGCGATATATCTCCATTGATAAATACAACTATCTCAGCCATCCCTTCTGCAGTTGAGATTATACCTACTCTGTTTATCATTCATCTCGACAAGACCCCAAGTCCGGATGGAATTTCAGCATGTTTATTCAAATCAAATTGGGATGTTATCGGGTCAGAGATTTACTCTGAAATATAAAATTTGTTCACGACAAGATTATCAGAGGGCTCACACAATGTCACTCATGTCAGAATTACTCTGAATATCACCAGTTCCAAAGTGGTCTCAGAGTGTCGACCGATTGCACTATGTAATGTTTATTACAATAACTTAGTTAAATTCTTGTTGTTCTGGTTGAAACCGGCCCTTCGACGCAATCAACTTTTGTTTCGAGTTAGGTGATCTTGGATAATGTGCTCATCATCCATGTGCTACTCCATAGTCTAAACCGCTCCGAAGCTCAAATAAACTATTATATGGTCGTAAAAACATAGATGATCAAAACATATGAAATATTAGATTTGAGTTTCACTCAACTCGTCATAGAAAGCTTAGGATTATGTGAACCTTTTATCGAATGGGTCATGCAGTGTATCTCCTCCATTTCTTACTCATTCCTCTCGAACTTATGTAGGATGGCACAATTTAGTGGACATCTATCAGGACTATGAGTGGAACAATATGCTCCATGAATAGATCACAATAGAGCTTGCATGTCGAAAATATGTTTCAAATCAGTTTTTCCAGTTCTCATTGTATCAATCAACTCAAAGCTTCCTCCGATGGAACTTTACGGGATCATCCGAACTATTGAGTATCTATCATTCTCCTTTTTTTATTTCCAAGTTTTGTTTGCCTCATGTTATGCAGTGATGAATCTCTTATGATGAGATCTTTTTTGTCCCTGATTCTATGAAGGATGATCTTCTGGTTTGTGAGAGATATGGGTTGATTTTGATGATGATGGATGGATTGATTGGATGATCTTCAGAGATGATCTATGGAATGATCAAATCTTGTGTAGAATTGTCTAGATCAAGAGAATGAACTCTGTTTTTGATCAAGGACAGGTTGCATGCAGAGAATGAACTCCTAGCAATCTATGTTCAAGGATGAACAAAGGATTCACAGATTTAGAGAGAGTTTTGATAAAAAGAGTGAATAATATTTCTGAAAACAAAAGAGAGTTTAAGTAGAGAAGTAGAAACTGAAAAGTCCTAAAATTGTAGAAAAATAAGAAAAACTTAATTAAAACTAAAATTGTCTTGAAAACTCAATAATAATTATTTTGGATGATTTCTTGACTTCATTTTCGTGGCCTCCCCATCAGCAAAACATATTGCATCTTAACTTGTGTATTTGATCTCCTTTTGGGCTGAAAAAGGCCATCTGATGCAACAAAAGAATTGGGCCAAATTTCCTCCCTTCCAGCATGATCCTTCATGCCAATATCATCATTCACAATCAGCTCCAGCTTCTTTCCAGCTCCTTTGTTGCATAGTCAGCTGGTTCAACCATGGTTGCATCATGCAGACTCTGTTGCAAAATAAGCACTTTGTATGCACACTTCTTCACTATCTTCATCGTTTAGAGTGATCTGCTTTTATTAAAGTTTGTGTTCAAAAGAGATGAGGGGTGGGTTTACAAGAGTAGGAATGAAAGTAAAATAAGAATTAATCATAAAAAGTAGAGATATTAACAGAATGGGCAATTCTCTTAAATAACTTTTTTAAGTTTTTGTCACAAAAATAGCCCTCAAAAAATAAAATGACCAAAATAGACTTTTTTTTTTTTGAAATTTTGATTTTTTTTTATTTTTTTTTGAAATTTGAAACCCTAACCCCTTAACTCTAAACCCTAAAGTGCAAATTAGTTAACCCTAGGGGTATAAATGCATATAAATGAATTTTTTAGCTTCTAAAAAAAACATTTTGGTCATTTTCTTTCTTAAAAACTATTTTTGTGACAAACAAACTAAAAGAAGCTATCTAAGGGAATTTCTCTAACAGAATTGAACACTTTTAAATTGTGTGAAGTGGAAAATAATTCATTTTTATGAGTTATATGAAATATGTAAATGAAAGTAAGGTTATCCACATCAATGATTTCTCAACTATAGTTTTTATTATTTATATTGTATACAATCATAGAAGTAAATATCATTATTTTCTCATTTAATATATTTAATATTATTTCTTAGTAAAATAATAAATTGATATCCAAAACTATTTTACAACAAAATACACAATCAATCAAGAATAAATTGGTACAACAATAGATAAAATTGAAATCAGTGAAATACAACCATGTCTTTTAATGATCTCATTGGTTCTTTTTACTCAATTTCGATATATTCATAAGTTTTCTAGGACACATCATCTTAAATTTATAAAATGATATAAGTATTCATATGAAAACTCAATCTGAACAACCAATTGTTAGCTCCAGTAGGAGTTCACAAAAAAAGAAGCAAATCTCCACATTCACATTAGAAAATATATAACACAATCATATAGTTTAATACAAACAAATAAATGAAAGCAATGAAAACCCCAAATAGACACAAAACACACAAAAAAAACAATAACAATCATGCTGACCAATCAAATACTATTCAAATATTGTTGCAACACATCTGTCTTTTACGCCAACTTGCATGTGATATTACATGTGTCGTTAATGTCAGTGGGAGAAGAAAGTATGAAAAATTTCCGGTTATCTGGGTCAATCACTCGAAGAACACAAAATTCGTCTTGAGATGTTCCTTTATTGCAATTTGGGCGTATTATCTCACCATATGATTTATTTGTAGACCGTAACATATTATAAGTCCATGCACCTGCAATTGCTCCGACAACAGGTGCAACCATGTATACCCATAAATCTTTATAACATCCCCATATATATGCAGGGGCCAAGCTTCTTGCTGGATTCATTGATGCTCCCGAGATTGGCCTAATTGATTAACAAATCATTTTCTTGCACATTTCGTTAAAACATTCATAATAATTTTGTAATATATATATTATGATGGTTTTCGATATAAGTACCCGCCGAACAAGATGTCGAGTACTACAGTTGCACCAATCGCAACGCCTGCAAATGATCTGTTGGCTCGTTTATCAGTAGCTACAGCCGAAATAACAAACAACAAGTTGAAAGTAGCGATGAATTCCACTACGAACGCCGCCGTGTTTGAACTTGAAGGGTGTGTTCCCACATAAACAGCGCCATTGAGGCTACAACCGTTGTTGTTCAGATGGAACACGAGTCTGATAGATTCTATCGCTAAGGTTGATCCGAGAATTTGAGCGGCAATGTACCCTGGAACCTATATAAAGAGATCGATCATAACTTTATATTATACATACAGTTTATGGATCTAGTTGGTATTACGACATTCATGAAAAACAGAAAACTATATGCATAGCAAATATGAGAAACCATTTTGATTTTATTAAAATATTTCGGAAAGACATGCATATTTCAAAATCATAAAAAATATATTGCCATTTCGTGAACCGCATCATGTCATATTAAACGCTATATTATTCTTTTTGATGGGTACAATATATGAGAGAATGTTTTGATTTGATTAAAAATTATCGGAAATATTTTTTTTTGTTTTAATTATTTCATATGAATAAAAGATGTTATCTTGCATTAATGTATGATTCACGTAAATCACATCTTGTCATTTCGTCCACAGCATCATGTCATATAAAACCCTATATTACTTTTAGATGGGTACAATAGTAACATTTATAAAAATATAAGAACTGAATATGATAATATGGTTTTCTTCTTTCGTCACCTGTTTTAATGGAAATCTTCTAGAAGAAGCAAGCGCAATGGTAATAGCAGGGTTGAAATGTGCACCGGAGATATGACCTATTGAGTAAGTCATAACCATTACGGTTAAACCCCATGTCAAAGCTATGCCAGGAAGTGTCACCGGTTTATCGTACGTATCATTTACCACGATTGCCGAGCAGCCAGCAAATACCAGACAGAATGTCCCCACGAACTCGCCAAAAACCTAGAGTATACAACAATACAATTTTAATTATATAAATAAAACTCAATTTTAAGTTTACAAAAAAACTCAATTTCATCATCATAACATATGATAACTAAACCGAGTTTGTGTTCAATGTTATTGATATGCTCGTTTTCAATATCTAAAACACCGTTGCAAAGAAAAAGAATGGTTAACTAAAGTATTAAACTCTTTTAAACTACGTTTTAGAAACAAAGTCTAGCGAACTGATCCTGTACTGGATTTGATTATTATACTTCAAAATTTGAATGTAGTCAAAACCCAAATATTTGAACCAGTCAAAACTGAACGTGCATATATCAATGCTCGATAAAATCAAGAAAGCATATCATTACCTTTTGAACGAAGGATATGAATACAGGAGGGCGGGGGGAATCTTGTGACCGGGAACCACCACCGGATCTACCATCTTCTATGTCTAAGTTGGCGGTTTGTGTCTGAGCAGTAATATTTGCCATTGTTGAGAGACTTTTCTCCAAAAATGTTTATGGTTTTGAGAACTCTAGTTTGTCTTCGTTTATAAGCACAATGTTTATGGTTTTGAGAACTCTAGTTTGTGTTCGTTTATAAGCAGATGATCAAGTTGTCCGCATGTTGACGAATTCTTCCTAGAATAAAGACTGATTTTGATAATTTTTTACACCCAAATAGATGAAATAGCCAACAAATAATCATAGTAAAGGCGGACCTAAGGGAGTGTGGAAATTGCCAGGTACAAAAGTTTTAAATAGTTTTAGTTTATATGGTTTTATAAAAAAAAATCAGCATGCAGGTTAAATCTCCCTTGTATTATTATTATTGTTGTTATTATTTTTAGTTTGGTCTAATCTCCCTTATATGATATATTACCCTTATTATTCAAGCTGTGCCAGGTCAAACTGATGTGGGATTTTAAATAGTTTTGTTTTGTAGTGGTTTTATACAAAAAGATCAGCAGGTTAAATGTCCCTTAAAATTTTTGTTATAATATATTATGCCACAATAATACTTTTTAGATCTGCCTTTAAGTTCATAGTTCTTTTTTGTCACAAAATAAGGCATGTGATTTGTGGTTTTTGATTAAGAAACATGTAAAGCATGTAAAACTCTGTTATTAATAATATCGATTCAGTTTTCTACAGGAACATCAAAAAAAAATCATTTATAATAATTTGGGTTAAAAATATAAATACTTGCAAATTACTGCTAAATTCATATAAACGGCTGAGCAATATTTACAAAACATCCAAAAGGTAAAAGCATTAAGTAAGACGTAAACATAAACTCTTTTTTTTTTTTTTTTCGTAAACGTAAGCTCTTAAAAACATAAATCGCCAAATTATAAGAATTATTAGTATATTGAGCTTTGAAGAATAAATGACTAGGTCGACGTTGACAGATCTGAACGGTTTGTATAATGTGGTTTCCTAAAAAGAAAGGTGGTTCCCTCCTCAAGAATTGGAGATGTTGAAACTTCTCGTAAAATAATATAGGCGGCAAGTGAAATGCAGTTTTGTAGGATAAATTTATTTGAAATGCGTTTTTGTATATGATCTCATCAGAGGGTTACTATGTTATAACCAAATTTTTAAATTAATTTCACAGACTATTTTTTTAATGACATAAAAACCAAATTTTATAAAATTTACTTATTTTGTTCTATTTCTTAACATACATGAATATGTGTGAATATAATGAGTACGCTTTACGGTTTTACTAATAATCTCAAAAGTTATTACATTTTTTAAAAAATTTTTACAAATAACTATTTATGTAATCAGTATCCTCATGAGATTAACAGGTTACCCCACAGTTAGGAGTGCTTATTACTATTCTTTCGGATATTCTAACGCTTTTTTTCTTTATTTGTTTTGTGTAGCTGTTTTGTTTAATCTATATAATATCATTTTAGAAAAATAACATGTTGCGTCAAGTGTATCATCCTTGTTTTTTATAAATTATTTTACTGGTAATAAAGAAAAGTCGAGAGATGGCGACAACAATTGATAAGGTGAAACTAGGGTAGATGAGTTTGATTCAACGAGCTTTGATGGATCTAATTGGTTTCTCTTCTACGGTCAAGTGAATGAGAACAGATTGGGATTCGATGGAGATACAATTTGGTGAAGTTTTCACAAACGATTCGCACTTTGGATATGCAGATTTTGGGTTTGTACATTTGGGTTGTTTCAATTGGAAAGTGATGGTATTGGTTTCCTTTTCAGGAATCCTAGAGATGATAGAGAATCAAAGAGGTTCGGTTCTCTATGACACTCTCTAATAGGGCAAATTCCCATAATGAATTAAAGATTGAAGGTATGATTTTGTGGAAATCTCGGGTGATTGCTAGATCTATACATTTTGTAAGGTTGTGTGGTAGAAGAAATTCTCTAGGTATATGGGATCAAAATAGACAGGCTGTTATAGGATCTTTTGGGATTGCTTTGATAGGAATCGAAAAGATCTTCAGCTCATGTCTATGAAAAATAAATCGAGGATTTCATTGCTTGGTCACTAAAGTGGAGATTAGAAGACGATTTCATATGTGGTTATAAAAGGAAGAGTTGAGAGATGGTCAATTTCATCATCTCAACAACATTTATTAATCATTCTTGTTATGACTTTAAAGTTCTTGAGCTTTTTGTTACGATGACACAAATGAGTCTAGTAGGATCAGAAGCAAGTACCAGCAAGGGGAGGGAGTTAGAAAGATCACAGAGATCCCAGTACCAAATTTTGATTATTCAGTGATGATCGAAGGTTATGCAAAGACCATGGTTGGGAGGTGCATGAACCCAAGCCAGCAAGAGATGAAGGGCCTTCTTCTGATGCTACCAAAAAATTTGGAAGGTGAAAGATCGAGTCAGAGGTGCGGATTACGGTCTTGGGAGGTTCCAGTTTGATTTCGATAATGATGAAGACATAGAGGAAGTCTTGAAGTTTCAGCCATACCACTTCGATTACTGGATTCTCTCTCTAGTCCGGTGGAAGCCAGTTGTAGAGGGATATTATCCATCAACCATAACATTTTTTGTGAAAATCATTGGCGGCCCACTGCAGTATTGGTCAATGCCAACCTTTGAGAGTATTGGTGATGCTCTAGGAGATTTCAAAGAGTTAGACTTGTATGACAGAAGGATTCAAGTGGTAGTTGATGGGTTTAAAAATTTTTGCTTCGAGACTTTGGTGGATTTAAATGGAGGCGAGGAGGAAATTTTGATTTCATTAAAGTATGAATGGCTATTCGGTTACTGCAGGATGTGTTACAGTATCTGCCATGATCAGAATCTTTGTCCAACCAAGTTGGATAGGAGGGTCGAAGAACACGATGCCTGAAATGCTTTCTCAAGAAGGAAAGATGAGAGGAGTGCGAGCTACAACAGAGTCGTTATTCATGATAGCACAAGAGACAGAGAAGAAGAAAGTAGCAAAAACAATATTAGGGTAAGGGCAAGGGATCGATGTATGAGGAGAAGGATTCCAACTGGTCTATGGTTAAGGGAAGAGAAACAATATCTTATAGTGAGCATAGGGGAAGATATTTTATGGAAGATAGCAAATTCTCAAACCGCTATTCACGGGAGGAAGGATCCAAGGGTTACATACATAAATATCCAGCTGCTTTGAGACCAAGCTATATGTGAAGGGAACATAGCTCATGAGTAGGCAGAGAAGACATATTGATCCAGAAGACAAGCGAGTTTCTAGAAGGGAACACATCTGGAGAAGGAAAACTGGCTTCCGATAGTACATCCAAGGCTAAGGTAAGCATGGAACTTGTGGTGGTAAAGGATGGTCTTGATTTACTGAACGAGTCTCTAGAGAGTGATAATCTACTTGTGGATGAGGTTCACTATGATATAGAGAAGGAGTTAGACATGGTTCACATTGAGGTAGAGAATCAAGCTTTGGAAATGGTGGTCGATGATGGCACTTATGAGAGGAGGGGTTCAGAGGGTTTTCCATATGAAGAGGATGAGGCCAATGAGGTTAAGCAGAATGATTCTTGTTTCAGGAGAGAGGTTGATGTCAAGATTTTCTTAGAGAATAAACAAAGGACTCATAGAAAGTTCTTCAAACCAACAACTCTGATTGTTGGTGGGGTGTTTAAGAAAAGGATGGTCCAAGCCTTGATCTCACCCTGGAACAAAACGACCTCCAAAGCAGGATCGTGTACTGGTGATACAGGAAAATCCATGGGAATAAGGGACCTTTTAACCCACCGGGTGCTGATTCAAAACCATAAGTTATGTTAGTGGAATACACAAGCAGAAGAAAAAAGGGTGTGGTGGTTCCTTGGTGTATTTGGTTTCTTTATTTTCATCTTTCAATAAGCTCTCTGAGCATACTTTGTTTCTTGATTATGTTCTCATTTACATCATCTGAGTTGTGATTTTGTTTTGATTATATTGTCTGTTGTTGGGATATTTCTCATATTCTATTGGCATTTGCGCCAATTCCGCTTGATGCGTGAACAATAATAAAATTCAAGTTGTTCTTCGGTGGTGTGAGGCTCTCCTATTTTGTAAAGTCATAGGTCTACTGTCCTCAGCATTTATTAGGTTATTGTCTTGTCTGGGTTGAGTGGAACCAATGGCATCATGTAGGTCGGTTACATGTAAATCTGAGACTTTATGACTATGGTTTACAACAGTGGGGATCCAAGTTTGTCTTAAGAAAAGGAAACATGTTGATTTGGAGGACATGGGTTCTAAGTTTGAATTCTTCAAAGTGGAGTTTGCCAATGATCATGCGTATAACTCAATGGATCTCGTTAAACCCGTGGAATGATACTAAGTTTCTCAGTGTTGAGTGGAAATTCTCAACAAGAGTGGAATGGAATGTCTTGCTGAATCCAGAACCCATTACACGGAAGGCTCACCATGTGGAAGTAAAGCGCAAAACAGATCGACAATTTAAGCATGATCACAGTCAAGTACAGCCAGATTTGTTTCAACATAAGGATTCACTACCAGTTCATGGACGCTAAGGTGGATTTACAATGGTCTATCAAGGAATGACATATTAATCAGGTTTGACGATGGTGAAGGGAATCATCTGTTTTACTAGGCATCATTAAGCCATATGAAGAACCTTATTCTGTATAACCAATGTGACAGTCATGCTGATAGAAAGGAAGGCAAACGAATACACCAAGTTCATATTGCGGCAAGAATAATTTATGAAAGTTATACAAGCATGGTCGAGGAAATTATGGCTACGCTTCTATGGAGGTCCCTCACAGGAAGGGAACATAGAAAAAAATTGATACATCAAGCGAGCAAGGATAATGGAGAGAGAGATAGAAACATACAATGACTTACTGATAAGTATAAGTTCCATACGAAAGGAACTTTGATTATGTTTTATAGCGCAAATAGGCTTTCTTGCAATTTTCTTACCAGGACGGTTCAAAGGTCTCCGTCTTATCACCATCGAATTTACAATCATCAAATCTCTACCTTGATGGTTTCAGGATCATTAATGGGTTGCATTGTACCCCGGTTTATATCTCAGAGGAGCAACTTTAAAATTTTGTTATTATGAGGATTCTAAGTTAGAATTGTAAAGGAATGTGAAGAAAATGGACAATAAGTTACCTCATGGAGATTTGGCATAAGTATAAACCGAACTTTTTATTTTTATCAAAAACAAAACAAGATTTCGCTTTCGTACAAGGATTCCAGACTCGTTTTTGTTATGACAATTTGGTTACGGTGGACCCATTCGGTGCGAGTGGAGGATTAGCTCTATATTATAACAATAAATTTCAGGTTAATATATTGTATTCCAGCAATTGAATGATCGATATAGAAACAGTAAAAAGGGGGAAAAGTTTTTCATCACGTTTATTTATGGAGATCGATATAGAAATAGTAAGGACATAACCTTGGTTTGTTATTGTATATCTAAACATAATTACAGGGAATCACAAGAAAAAGGAGGCTCTTTAAGAAGTTTCGAATCTTTCATGGCTTTCAATTAATATGATCAAGAACTGCGGTTTACTTAAATTTCAGGCTCGGGAAATCAGATGTCTTGGCAAGAAAGGAGGGGGGAAATGATACAATGCAGACTGGACCGGGTACTAGCGAACATAGATTGGCATACTCTATTTCCATGTTCTTTTCAAGAATATTTAAGCATGGTCGTATATGATCATCGACCAGTAGTGGCGTTTCTGGAGGATAAGGTTCCCGGAAGACGTGGACATTTCAGATTCGATAAAACATGGATTGGTCAAGATGGTTTATTGGACTCCATTGGTAGGAGGTGGTTTGAATCAGGAGGAGGTGATGAGCCGGATTTTGTTACTAAATTAAGCAATTTTCGTTATGAAACTGTAAGATGGAGGAAGAATATCCCCCCCCCCCCCATATGGGAAAGTGAAAATAAGTGAACTCTAANGGAAGAAAATCCCCCCCCCCCCCATATGGGAAAGTGAAAATAAGTGAACTCTAACGAGCTTTTGAAGAGGTGCAATCAGATGACACCAGAACCCAAGATGAAATACTTGATGTCACCATAAAGTTACAAGAAACGTATAGGGATTGGCAGCAGAAGAGTCGGAATATGTGGCACACATCAAAGGATCTTAATACCAAATTTTATCATGCTTTAACGAAACAACGCAGAGATATGAATAAAATTGTGGGCCTCTATGATGTAAATTGACAATGGATTTCAGAGGACAAAGGGATAGAGAAAGTTGCAGTGGACTATTTCGACGATTTATTCCACTCTACTACGTCCTCATAGTTTGATGAAGAAATCCCATCAACTATGACTCCATAAATGAACCAGAGACTGAGTAGCCTCTCCGCTGTGATGCACCATGTATTCATCAGAACGTACTCCAACGTCGATGCCTCTCCAGGTGTCTACTGCAGCTCATCCGCCACCATCGACACAATGCTCCGCACACGCATTATATCTGGCCTTACCCTAATCATGCGTTCATTTGCATTCAAATGGGCCTGGGCCTTTTCAATTGATATGGGCTTTATCCCTTCTCCGAATATCAACTGGGCACTTTTTGTTCACGGTCTCCTTCCCTCATCCCCTACTATAGTACACCAGAATTTTATTTCCAAATCCAGAAATTATGGCCCCATGGTATCACTCTTGGCTACAGTTGTAGAGTCTTTAATATATGTCGGTCAATAGTCAAACATAGTCAGAGATTGTTTTCAATTTCTTTCAAACCCTCATTGGTTTGGTTTAATGTTGGTTTTAAATTCGACTTCATTGTGTTCTTTCGAGCATGGACTTTAGGATCTCAAGTGAAGATTTTCTACGGGTCTGTTTTCTCATTTGATACTTCTATGTTTTATCATGTTGTAGTTTTTTCGTTGATACGGAATCTAAGGCAGTAGTATATTGTTACAATAGCAACTGATTGTTCTCAGTTGGTAAAGATGGTTTCGACCTGAAGAATGACCAGCCTTTGCAAGTTATCTGGAAGACATAAAGATCTTGAAGTGAGTTTTAATAGTCCAGAGCTCATCCATGTACCACGGACACAGAACACAAGGGTGGATAGTTTTGCACGTAGTGTAAGGACGCAACCGTTTTTTGTTGTCTATGTGGATGTAGATCTACTGGTTTAGTTTACAGAGTCTGTATGAGTTTGTTATGTTGCTGATAAAAAAAAGAATTCGAAGATGTATTTTTGGTTCATGATTGTATGGTTTGTATTACTATTTAGAGAGAAATAGATATTTGGCAAAAATATATAAACAATTAGGAAAATATTAGCAAAAATTAAATAAAAAACGAAATGATAATGAAAAAAATAAGAAGAGGCCGAAGAAGATACATAATATGTGTTGGAAAAGTTAATTTGATAATTACGTATATAATTTCACAAGCATTTGTTATTACTAAATATTCATCAGTTATTTTTACATCAAATTTATAGAAATTTCATGACTGGGAATTAGTTTACATCAAAATTAAGGGAGCTTGTTGGGAGACGGATTTCTAAAGATTTATAAAATATTCAGAACCTTTGTTATTGGTTAGTGAATTCTTAAATTCTTAGTAAAATTCATTGTTATTGGTTAATTTATTTTTAAATCTGCATATTTTTATTCTCTAGTTCTATTTCAATCTATGTTATTGAAAGATGAATTCTCTATATTTTCACTCATATACCAACATATTCAAAATATCAAGCATATTCATGAGTTTCTCATAATTTATACTTAAAAATACATACACATTCAAACAAAACAAAAAAATATGAAGACGTAAAAACAAACTATCAAAGATTAAATGAGGTGACAAATAAGATAATATGATGATTATAAAGTAATTTAAAAAAATTATTTGGTTTACTGATCTTGAATTTATTAATCATTTAATCATAATTATAAAAAAGAAAAATTTAATGACATAAATTAATATTATTGAATTATCATTAAATTTTATGCTACTAAAAATAGTATTAAAATTTTAGATTTTCAAACTATTTGAAATTAAAAATTATATTTTTAATATTTTAATTATTATTCAAAATTTATGACATTATAAACATAATATCTATTTTCATACAATATTTATACCCGCAAGTTCGCGGACAACCACTTAGTACAACATTAATTACAAATAAATTTTGGATAACTCACGGAATTGTCAACTGTCAACTTACTTCTCTTTTATAGTATAAAGTTGATTTACATATTCTATACCGCATGTTGAGGAATTCTTCCTAGAATAAAGACTGGTTTTGATAAATTTTTAATACCCATATAGATGAAAATCGCCAAATAAAAAAAACTGCATCATAGGAAAGATGGACCTAAAGAAGTGTGGCAAATGCCAGATACGTAAGTTTAAAATAATTTTAGTCTAATGGTTTTATAAAATATTCAGCATGCTGGTTAAATCTTTCTTATATTATATGTTTCCCTTATTATTCAAGTGCCAGGTCACGATGATGTGGGATTTTAACTAGTTTAAGTTTATAATAGTTTTATATGAAAACCTAGGCTTGGGTTTTCTAAATGAACCAAACCGAAATTCGGTGAGAAGTTCGGTTCAATTTGGCAGGTTTGTAAAAACTTTGGTTTTTGGTTTGGTAATCAATTAGTTTGGTGTTTCCAAAAAAAAACTAGTTAACCAAATTAACTAAAATTTTGAATCGAAATAACCAAACAAACCAAAATAATTTAAACTTAATTGAATTTATCCAAAATTTTGGCCGAAATATACATCGAAAACAAAAATTTTGGTTAATTTTGGTAAAAAAAAATTAAACCAAACTACTTGAATACCAAAGATTTGGAGTATCTCCAAATATTGGTTTAGCGTGGAACCACACAAACACTGGCCGGTTGAACATATATTGGCAATGAAAATCAAAAACTCAGATAGCATGTCTGATGTGCGCCTAAGACAGTGGTATGAAGACAAGGATGATTCAAATTAGGCAGAAGATATCTTCTTACCTTCACACCAACGGACAGATCTATGAGCTTGTCGCTAGATTCTGAGGGAGAAAACAGTGAATTCAGGCAGATACTTTCACTTCCAACATTACCGTGTTGGAGCTATGAGTATTTGCCAGAACCAAAGTCGAGCCTATGGTCAATGAAGTCTAATAAGCTTAAAGAGGAAAATCATTCATCGATGTGTACAACTGCGAGGGTTTGCGGTGAGAGCATGATTAAAAGGGGTTCTTAGAGGGGTTCTTAGGGGGATGGGTCCCATGAATAGTGTAAGAACCGGTTCTTAAAACTCTTAAATAAGAACCGGTTCTTAAGAGTTTCTTGCACTGTTCACGGGTCCCACGGACACGTGGCGACCCACGATTGGTTAACTTTTTTTTTTTTTTTTTTTTTTTTAAACAGAAAAGAAGAAGAAAAAAAAAACCTAAGAACCCCAATTGGGGTTCTTAGGGTTAATCATGGTCTGAGAGCCCAGAGCCGTCATGGCTTGCAATTTTTGGCAGCAGTGAACAGGAAAGGGTTAAAAAGACTGGTGAGACAGGTCTGAGAAGGACCAAGGTCCTCGTCGGAGTAGAAGTGATGATTATCAAGGCTTGAGATGGAAAGTGGATATCGAGATTCCAGCTCTGGTCTCTGTGAAAGTAGTGGAACCCCACGAACACCAGTAACAAGAACTCTAGCTGAAATCCGAGAAATCGTACAACGCAAAGAGGGATTATGGGTGAGAACGAAGAACCCAAGGAGCCGAATGTATATATTAGGTTTCAGATGAGACCACTGGGATAAGTATGGAACCTCACACACACAGGTAGTCAAACACAGATCTAAACACACACACACAGTTGAGAATGGCGGAAGAGGTTACATGTGAGAAGCAAGAGCCAGAGGGCTTGGGTGTGGTAACGGTGACAACAACTACGAGGAGCGAGACCCTCAACATCAGAGAAAACCACGAGACCCAAACATGAGAGATTTGTGAAATAAAGCAGCAAAGAGAGAAGAACATGAGGGAAGAAGCCAGAGAAAGAAATAAAACGGCGATACTGGTGAGCTAAGAAGCTGCTGGTGTCTGAGGACATGGTGGTTTCTAGGGTTTGATAAGTGTGCCTGAGAGCGAATACTACAACTCAATGAAAACACATAAATGGACACCAAACATAATTAAAATGCCAACAACCAAAAAGGTAACAACTCAGGCCAAGCGCTGTGCAGTCACTATTATTAATATATTTTAGCAAAACATATGTCTTTTACGCCAACTTGCATATGACATTACATTTGTCGTTAATGTCAGTAGGCGATGAAAGTATGAAAATTTTCCGGTTATTTGGGTCAACAACTCGAAGAACACAAGAGTCTTCTTGGTGATCGTTCGAAGAAACTTTATTGCAATTTGGACTTGTTATCTCACCATATGATTTATTTGTAGACCGTAACATGTTATAAGTCCATGCACCTGTCAATGCTCCAATAACCGGTGAAACTATGTATAACCATAAATCCTTATAACATCCCCATATATAAGCAGGAGCCAAGCTTCTTGCTGGATTCATTGATGCTCCTGAGATTGGCCTAATCGATTTATAAAAACCAAGCATTAACAATCATAATAACTTTGTAAAAATATTCTAATGGGCTCCGATATTACCCGGTGAACAAGATGTCGAGTACTATGGTTGCACCAATAGCAACGCCTGCCAATGATCTGTTTGCTCTTTTATCAGTAGCTACAGCCGAAATAACAAACAGCAAGTTGAAAGTAGCGATGAATTCAACTACGAACGTCGCTGTGTTGGAACCTGAAGGGTGTGTTCCCACATAAACATCGCCTTTGAGGCTACAAACGTTGTTGTTCAGATGGAACACGAGCCGTAGAGCTTCGGCCGCTAGGGTTGATCCGAGAAGTTGAGCGACAATATACCCAGGAACCTATATAAAGAGTTTGGTCCATTATGGGTGGATAAAAAATTTATCATGAATGTATGATGTAAATCACGTCAATCATATCTTGTTATTCCTCCACTGCATCATATCATCTAAAACCCTTAAATTAGATAGTATTGTTTTCTTTTTTCGCCACCTGTTTAAAAGGAAACTTTCTAGAAGAGGCAAGCGCAATGGAAACAGCAGGGTTGAAATGTGCACCGGAGACATGACCAATTGAGTAAGTCATAACCATTACGGTTAGACCCCATGCCAAAGCTATGCCAGGAAGTGTCACCAGTTCACCGTACGTATCATTTACCACGATTGCCGAGCAGCCCGCAAATACTAGAGAGAATGTCCCCACGAACTCACCAATCAACTAGAGTAAACAACAATACGATTTTAGTTATATAGCAATAAAATCAATTTAATTTATCCCCAAAAAAACTCAATTTCATCATCAAAACATATGATAACTAAACCGAGTTTGGGTTCAATGGTATTGATCTGCTCGTTTTCAATATTTCAAAACACCATAGCTAAGAAAAAGAATAGTTAACTAAATTATTAAACTACGTATTAGAAACAAATATTCTACAGAACCGATCCTGTATAGATGATAATTCGGTTTGATTATTATACTTTCAAATTTGAATGTAGTCAAAAGCCAAATATTTGAACCAAAGTCCCAACGGAACGTGCATATATATGTTAATCTTTTTTGTAACTAAAATATATGTTTAATCTTGAATACGACTAATCAATGTCTCGATAAAATACCTTTTGAACTAAGGATATGGATATAAGAGGACATGGAGAATCTGGTGACAGGGAATCACCACCAGATCTACCATCTTCGATGTTTAAGATGGTGGTTTGTGTCCGAACAGTAATACCAGAGATCTCAGCCATTGATGAGAGACTTTTCTCAGAAAATGTTAATGGTTTAATTTGCTCGAGAACTCTAGTTTGCGTTTGTTTATATACAAATGATGAAGTTGAATTGTATATTCTATACCGCATGACAACTGCATGTTGACGAATTCTTCTTAGAAAAGAGCCCAAAATAGCATCATATTAAGGGCGGATTTAAGGAAGTGTGGCAAGTGACAGGTACATCAGTTTTAGATTGTTTAGTTTATAATGGTTTTATTTAAAAAAAAAAAAAATCGGCATGCAGGTTACATATCCCTTATATGTTGCCCTTCTTATTTTTATTATATTATTATAGTATGCCAGATACAATAATACATTTTAGATCGGCCTTTGAATTCATAGTTCTTTATTTTGTCTCAAAATAAAGCGTGAGCTTTATGGTTCTTTGATTAAGAATTAAGAACCATGTAGAACATGTAAAGCTACTCTGTTAGTAATAAATATAGGCTGAGTTTTCTATAGAAACATCAAAATAAAATTAATTTATATTTATTTGTGTTAAAACTATAAATACTCTCAAAGTACTGTTTTATTTCTTTATAAAATATAAAATATATAGTTTTATTAGTTTTAGTTAAATAATTTAACTTATAAAAAATATTACTAAATTTAAATATGTTTAATAATTTAAAAACTTGAGTAGGCTTATCATTACATCGAGTTATAAACTTAAAATAGTTTTATTTATTTAACTATCCACCAAAATATATAATATTTATATCTTTGATATGATGATATAAATATATTTAAAATTTTTATTTTTGTCAAAATGTAAATATCTATAATAAAATGATCATGTTACAATATTCTTAACATCATGTAATCAAGTAATATTATATTATTTATAAAGAATATAGTAATGACAATTTTCTAAAAGTGATATAAAATTATTTGAAATATAATTTTGTAAAAATATACAACTTTTGGATGTATAACGCACATATTATTTTGGAGAAATATTATTTGCAGATTTTAAAATACTATAAGTGATGTAATATAATAGAAAATTTGATTTACATATGATAATTTATATTCTCTTATTTTATGTCTTAACTATAGTATCATGTATATAATATATTTTATTATAAAAAAAAAACATGAAAAGTAGAAAAAAGTATATAGAACAATTTAATTATGAAAATATAATTAAGAATGAAATATGTTCTTACAATTTAACCATATAAGGATGATTTCCCATTTGAAACGTTGAAAATATATAAAAGTCTTTTTCATATATAACCTAAAATTTTAAGTCAAACATAAAAATAACCCATATTTTTTTGAAATTTTATTTTTTCTTATTCATTGTAAAAGTTCGGGTTATTCACAAAAATGTCATTATTTTTTTATTTTTTTGAAAATGAATATTTTACCTTATCATCCTCATCTTCACCAAGTATTTATAATATTGTCATTTTTATTAATACACATACCACCATGAACAACCAATTTGAAGTTCTTAATGCACAAAAAGATTCGATTTTTACTCTTCATATCTCATTACTTATGCACACAAATCACATCTCTTTCACTTTCTCTTTAAATTCATCTAAAAAAACAAAATTTTGATTCTAAGTTTTTTAAGGTTTAAAGAGACATTGAGTCTCATGATTCTTGGTCATTAACAAGTTAGTAGCTTTTGTAGTAAAGTTTTGGGTGCTTGGAGAAGCTAAGGAAGTTATTTCACAGGTTCAAGATATAAAAACTTTTTTTCCAGATCTGTTCACGAAGGCTTTCAGAAAATTTCAAGAAGGCTTTCAGAAGACTTCGCTAGATGTATTCTCCATCGAGAAGACTTCCCTAGAAGTCTTCTAACTTTCCTTTATTAACAAAAAAATCCAGAAATCCCAGAGAAGACTTCTCGAGAAGTTTTCTCGGATAAACAAGTTAGTTTTGTAATTAACCAAAATTTGTCAAAAATTTGAATTTTTATAGTAGACTTCTCGGAAAGTCTTCTCTAAAAAGACTTCTATAGAAGTCTTCTCAAAGTCTTCTCACTGTCGCAAGAAGTCTGTGTGGGTTACTTTTGCAACAGAATTCTCGGGTTCGCTTAATGTTGAAGACTTCATTGATTGTCTTAACATGGTGGAAGAGATCCTGGACTTCAAGCAAGTTCTGGATGAGGTAAGTGTTGCGTTGGTAGCTACTAGATTCAAAAACCGCTTATCAGCCCGGTGGAGTCAGCTCAAAGATTTTTGTCGTCATTCAGGAAAATTTCGTATTGATACATGGGATCGACTGAAGAGACATATGAGACAGAGTTTTCTTCCGTATAATTATAACCGAACTCTTTACAATAAACTCCAGAATCTTCGTCAAGGATCACGCACTGTCTATGATTACGCATCAGATTTCTTTCAGATGTCTGCATGTACTCCATTGAGCGAAACAGAAGATCAATTAGTTTCGCGCTTCATCTGTGGTCTTCGTAGTCAATTACAAAAGTCTTACAGCAATTCAATCTAACGTCCGTTTCTGAAGCACATCAGTGTGCCATTAGCATGGAACAACAATTTAAAGGCAACTGGACTACTAGCAACGCAAGAACACGATCTACATCGACATGGAATACCAATCAGTCTTCTACCCAAGTTACAGATGATACTATGAGTCCGGGAAATAATTACAAAACAGTTTCAAGTGACTCTATTGCTGCATCTCGCATTCCGCATACCAACGCCATGTGTTGCTTCAGCTGTGGGGAACAGGGTCATCGTTCTACGGCTTGTCCAAAACAAACTCGTCGCGGCTTATTAACTCAAGATCAAAAAATAGATGGAGAACAATGTTTTGATGAATATGAGTTGGAGAAAGAAGACAACAATGATCTCAACAGTGGAGATACAGGCACCAGGTTGCATACTCTTGTCTTACGAAGAAGTTGCTTAGCTCCACGCGCTAATTCTGAGTCTTGGTTGTGTACTACACTGTTTAGATCAATTTCTACGATCAAAAACAAAATTTACAAAATAATCATTTATTCGGGTAGCTGCACTAATGTCGTATCAAAAGAAGCAGTATGCAGATTATCACTTACAACAACTCCTCACCCGTCACCATATCAATTGGCGTGGCTTAAAGACTCTGCAGATTTATGTGTGTCGAAACAAGCTTCTAGTACTTTCTCTATTGGTTCATATCAAGACATGGTGGAATGTGATGTGGCTCCGATGGATGCTTGCCAACTTCTTTTCGGACGTCCCTGGGAATTTGATTGTGATGTTCTTCAGAAGGGAAAAGCTAAAACTTATACGTTTTTCGTACACGGCCGTACCATCACATTGCTTCCACAGCCGGAACGAGTTTAAGCAGGACATTCTACACCAGCAACAGAGTCATTGGTATCAAATTCAACACTATATAAGTCTCTCTTAGTACTTCCAAAGGCAGACTTTGAAGCTCAACTGAAAGAATGCGATAACGTGTGGGCTCTTATTGCATCACCAACCAGCTCGACTACACCATTAGCTCTGTCTCTGGAAATAAACAAACTTCTACAGTCATATCAGGAAATTTCTCCTACTCATATTGACTTAGTGCCTAACTCTTCACACCAAACCGGCCACACTACCACATGAGTCCTCAAGAGCATGACAAATTTCGTCATCAAGTGGAAGACCTGCTCCGTAAAGGACATGTGCGCGAGAGTCTTAGTCCAACTGCAGTTCATGTGTTGCTTATTCCTAGAAAAGACGGGACGTTGAGGATGTGTGTTGACAGTCGCGTGATCAATAAGATTACAGTTTGTTACCATTGTCCTATGCCATGCTTAGATGATTTGCTGGATCAGATTGGTCGGTCTTCTGTGTTTTCCAAACTTGACTTAAAAACTGGATATCACCAAATCCGTATTCAACGGGGAGATGAGTAGAAAACTGCATTCAAGATGTGGGAAGGACTTTTTGAGTGGTTGGTAATGTCGTTCGGTTTATCTAATGCACCCAGCACGTTCATGCGAGTGATGAACCAGGCTTCATGCCCCTTTATTGGCAAATTTGTCGTTGTTTATTTTGATGATATTATCGTCTTCAGCAGCGAAATTAGTAGCCATCTGGATCACTTGAAAGTTGTGTTATTGGTTCTTCGGCAAGAGAAGCTCTACGCAGCTCAACATAAGTGCGTCTTTGGTTCTAATCAGGTCCTCTTCTTAGGATATATTTTTTCGGACTGAGGCTTAGAGGTCGAACCAAGCAAGGTAGAGGCCAATAGATCTTGGCCAACACCGAGAACAATTACGGAGGTCCGAAGCTTTCACGGACTCGTATCTTTTAATAGGTGATTTGTGCATCACTTTAGTAAAGTGGCGGCTCCCCTAAATGATTTCATGAAGATTATGTCTTTTGTGTGGACTGCAGCGGCTAATGAAGCATTTGAATCTCTGAAAGAAAATCTTACAACAACACAAATTTTGGCGCTTCCAGACTTTTTTTAGTCTTCGAACTACATTATGATGAATGTAAGTTAGGGATCGGAGCTGTACTGAATCAACAATGACGTTTTGTAGCATTCTTTAGTGAGAAGATTGCAGGGTCTAGAGCTCGTTATAGTACTTATGATGTTGAGTTCTATGCGATCGTCCAAGCAATAAAACATTGGTGTCACTACTTGTTTCACCAAGAATTTGTTTTATGCACGAATCAAGATGCTCTGAAGCATTTATGAAGTCAGGATAAAATATCATCGCGACATGCTTTGTGGATCGCATATCTCCAGAAATTTACCTTTGTTATTAAATATCATTCCAGAACTAACAAGGTGGCTAACGCGTTAAGTAGAAGACACACCTTGTTCGCCACTCTTCAAGTTTCAGTACTTGGGTTTGCATCCTTTACAGAACTGTATGTGTCTGACCCGTTTTTGGTAAGATTTGGGCGGATATTTCAGCCAGAATTGCATCGGATTATTTAATCCCTGATGGGTTTTTGTTCTTGGCAAGTCGATTATGTATTCCGGAAAGAAGTTGGCGTTTGAAGATCATCAAAGAATGTCATGAAGAAGGACATGTGGGACGTGATATAACTTTGCAGCTTGTGAAATAGATGGATATTTAATTTATTTTTTATTAAATTGTTGAGTGAGTAAGTTTATAATAAATTTATTCTAAGATTTAAATTATTTTGCTTATGATTTTTAGCTATAATAATTACCATATACTTATTGTTTTGTATTTGAATTTCCATAATTTGATTTTCAGTCGTAACTGTGTTAAACAAGTTATAATTTGATAGGATTCATATCATCATTTATAATAGATCTTGTGACACTTACATAATCATTTTTCAAATAATGTCTAAAAGATATTTGTACAATATTTACAAAACATCCAAAAGATGAAACCATCGGACCACTATAATATAAAAAATATGGAAGTAAAGTTTCCTCCCACTCTCTTTACTCACTTAGACTTATATATATATATATATATATATATATAAAAGTTTTTAAAAATTTATATAAAAATTTATAAATATTTTCAAAGTTTTAAATATATATATATATATATAGTTTCTTATAAGTAGAAATGTTGTATTATTTATATTTTAGTAAGATATAAGTTTATTAAATATAATAATAATTAAAAATATGTTAATGTGTTTATTTAAATCATAAGCAATCATCACTAAAGTTTTAATTATAAGATGAAGAAGTATAGTAGTTTTTACAATTTACAATTTGTGATAATATTTCAAAACATTATTTTAGTCTAGTGGTTTACATACCCGTTAAATGAGGGTCGGGGTATGGATTCGAGGCTCGGAAAGAACATATTTTTTATATAAAAAATAGGCCAAAACGACATTGTTTTATCTTGTTAACGGTTGTCCTTTTTCCCATATTTGATACCATAATTCATGTTTTCAAAAATACCTAAAGTGAGTAATTGAAAAAAGGAAAATAACCCTAATCAGACTTAACAATTCAAAGAAGCGATTATCTATCAAACCGAAGCTTCCAAAAGTGATATGATCCTCATTGAATCCAGTAGCTTTGGTTCTCAAAGCGATCGAAGGCTTTTACCACTGTTCCCCTTCCGCCAGAGCCATCGATGGAAGAAGAGTATTCGTCTTGTTACTAGAAGCTTTGAATGAGATCAGTCCCAATCTCACAAACGATTTGAAAGAGTAATAGAGTTGTTTCCAGGTCTGACGGGTAAACACAGATCTTATTCTTATCTTTCATCTCAGTTCTAATTTGGCACTTGCATGAATTAAAAACTCAAATTTTACTACTTGTTCTATTCTAGTTCTGCTGTTTTTGAGATGGGTAATACGAAAGTAATTGCAGCTGTTTATAGTCCAAGAGAGGTACTTTATTACTCATTCTCTTAAGATTGATGATGTTTTTATTTGTCTGTGTTTAATTGTAATTTGTAAATATGTACTCATTCAGATTCAATACAAAAGCCAACAAAAGAATGGTCATGCTTTTTGACATTCATGTTTACCATTAAATAATGTGTACTCTTCTTTGTATAAAGCTTTGTGAATTTGAAGTGCTTATGGATTTGTCGCTTTACTTGTATGTTTTGGTAGGTTCATGCTGTGTGAGTATAGTTTGGTATATTGATGTCTTAAGTTACTAATAAATAAAAGAAACTTTGGTTGTATGCGTATAGTTTTTGTTTATCAATCGATATAATCATCAAGTTCTTTAAAAGCTTACTTATATGTTGTTCCTTGGTTGCTTTGTTATGATGATGGAGAACCGGTTTGTTGCGCTCATCCCAAATGTCAAACCTGGAAAGCTACGAGATGCAAAGGTTTTCACACTTGTGCTTCTTCTTTGCTAATGGTTTCTTTGCTACAGGTTCTTTGTGCTTCAAATGAAGACCACTCAGTGGTGGAACCATTGCTACCACCTGTTGGAGCTAAACCATGAGAGTGTGTTTCATTTTCAGGGTATATAATATAATGTTAATGGCTTAACATCAAACATCTTTCGATTGCTTTGGGTACATGCTTTGGGTTCATTACTATCTTAAGAGCTCTTTATGTCTTAATCTTTATATAGGTTCGAAGGAAATCCAGAAGATCTATTGAACCCAAAAACGAAGCAACTTGAAAAGATAACACTGGTATGTATGTACAAGACATGTTTGATTAGATTTCATACATTAAACCAAACTGAAAATGCTTAGTAATGTGTTTGCATTATACATTATACTTTCAATCTCACGGAGAATCATGTTCACACGCATTTGTAGCATCTCTATACTGATGAAAGTGGCGTAGCTACATACAGAGCCACTTCAGCTGGACCTTGCACTTCCAGCATCCCCAAGGCTATACCATCAAGTAGTAAACTTTGATTCTTCTTTGATATTCACAAACTCTGTTGGAAAAAGACTAAACATTTTTGTCTTAGGGCAGCTCGCTTGGGGATGCAGAGGAGCTATTATCGCCCAGCACCCTACCCTAACCTAATGCGGCACCAATCTCTAAAATTTTGTTCTTATCAATCATTGTGAGCTTTTTGACAAACAATGACTTAGTTTCCTTTTTGATAGCTTTCAGCCATTGGATGTTGTCTCAAACCCACCATTGCATATGCATCCTATCATCAGATTACCCGGATTTTGATGATGAACCAGATCCGAAACTGAAGCATACCAAACCATCCACTATGTATATGGGTTTTAGTTTGGTAACTAAAAACCATATAAACCTCAATTGAAAGAGAACCAGTACGTGGACTGAACACATTAAGAAAGTCTTAACCATCAATGATCAAACCAACTGTATTTTATTCGTTAAAATCAAATAAACTAGCTTGAAACATTAAACATCCAAAATCTCTTATAAATCATTTTATAAACTTTTATAAATTAGTTTGTGAACATTTATAAGTCAGTTTGTGAACATTTATAAGCCATTATAAACCGGTTCACAAACCCTAATAAACATTTCAAAACCAGTTCATAAACTTTTATGCCCGTTTATGATATATAAGCTTTTCTAAATATTTATAACTAATTTATAAAAAAATTATAAAATGATTTATAAAATATTTTAACTGAATTCTAAACTCTTATAAATAATTTATGTCTTTAGAAATATTTATAAACCTTTATACAATAATTTATAAACCCTCATAACTACTTTATAAACTCTTATATATATATATATATATATATATATATATATATATATCAAATTAGTTCCTTTTTACTGAGTTTTTTTTTTTTTTTTTTTTGCAGTTTACCTTAATTTATATGAATTTTTTTTTAAAAAAAATATTACTATAAATTTTAACAATTTAACAAATAGAAAATTAAGATTTTAATGTGCCATATTATGATTGGTTGTTTTAAATCCTATGAGAACTCTTTTAATGGTTTATAACTTTAACTTTTATATAGTATAGATTAATAATTTTTGTCGGTTAGATTTTAACCGTTGATGATGGGGTTTTTTCAAATATATACATGATTGTTGCATGTTATATTTAGCTTAATGATCGATGACGATTGATTTATGTATAGACAAAGCTAGCCTTGGAAGCAGGGGCGGATGTAGGACTAAACTCAGATGGGGGCACTTAACATTTTTACATTATATCTAACTTTCTAAATGGGGGCATCTTTTACATTTCATACATATTACTTTAGGAAAATCAAAATTTAGTTGGGGGCACGTGACCCCGTTACGTTGGCTTTGCGTCCGCCCCTGCTTGGAAGGAAACTAATGAAGCTTGTGCTTCCGGCCGCCAAATATTATGATTTTAAACAGCCAAATTTGATAGAAAGTTCTTAATATCATAGTGGTTTAGCTTGATGTTGTAAGTGTTCCAGGTCATGGTTTCTGCTCTAGCTGGCCACTTTTTTTTATATTGGCTTCTAACGACATGATTACTAGGACCAGCTCTGTGTATAGATATTAATCTAAGATAAAACAAGATAAGGAAAATGTGTATAGCTGTATTGCTGTGTGCAGGAGATTAATTAATTAAAGATTAGGAAAAGCCTCATATTTCTCTGTTCCTAGAGGTATTGGGTTTGTATTCTCTCTCTGTTCTGCTCCCACCACGTCTTTGCATGCACTTCCCCAAATCGTTCCCGGCTTTTGATTAAACCAAACAAAAAAAAACAAAAATTCCGGTTAGTAACGGTAAGATGCTGAGTTTCAAAATGTCTGACATCATCTCTTTGGTAACCGATATTATAATCAGGAAACCAAACTAATCATAGGATTTTTAAGTACTAAACAACCAATTCAAATTCCTGAAAATCTTGTGAATGTTTCATACTTTAAGGTAACCGGGATCCTAAACCAGAAACCAGGGTTATCCGAGCGTTTAAAACGATTAATCCTAAATGCTTAGCTTAGCTTAGCTTAGATGTTTGTTATACCTGAATCTGACTCGACGTAGCTCTCTAGTCCCATCTGCTAATTGTCTGATAGTAATGTAAACACCTGGCTCGTCCTCTTCGATCCACTCAGCCTGCATTTCACTAGCATTGCTCATGGACGGTGCCTCATCTCTTGACGAAGTGGTGGTTCGTGCTGCATCCATTGGAGGTCCTCCGTAGTGACCATAGTTGCTTGAGCCACCATAGAAATGATGCGGCACATTAACTCCTGGAGGTCTGAAGTTGTGTCTTGGAGTCCAGTCTTTGCTCTCTCTAGCTGATTCCATCTTTGAGTAAGTTGAATCTCTCTGTGACTGGAAAAAAAAAAAGACCACATTCACATAAGGTTCTTGTCTGGAGGAGAGAGCTTTCGAGACACGTGTTTTTATACCTGGTCCTCGGATCTTGCAGGCGTTTGAAGAGCTTGGCGGTTAAATCTCTGGACATTGTAAAGCTCGACGATTTTGTCATAGTTCTCACCCCACCACCGTTGAGCTTGCCACTTGTCGAATATCTCCCGGCTTTCAAAACAAGACACAACTAATAGTTAGTTTTCAAAACAAGACACAAAACAGAACATGCAGGTCCTGTTCTAGTAACCACCTTCTCATCTAAAAGAACTCAAAGATCATACACATAGAGGTTGTTTTGAGTAGATCAACGTACCTAAAGCGGATCCGCTTAAGATCATTTCCTCCAGTGGGAAGCGAAGCGAATGTGATATGAACACCTGGTTCCACTTGAGCCATCCACTCTTTAGGCCCTTCTTCATCTAGCACCACATCACAAGACTGAGCTGAGATAGATTCCCGATCGTTTCCATAGATTGAAGTAAATTTTGGTTCTGATCGTCCGGCTGGAGGATGAGAGGAGTTTGTGAAGTCCCAAGCAGGAGTTGAACCGGCGCTTCCACCCATGTAAGGGTACGGAACACCTTCAGAAGCGTTGTCATAATCTGGGAACGGTCTGTGCACTTTCTTCATGGGGCTGGTAGTGGAACCAGTGCATGGCTTGCATTGTTTATAGGCACCAGAGAATTTGATAGCCATATCTTTAATCTGCTTAACACAAGTTACCCAAAAAACACATTTTAAAACCCAATGATGTTGAATACAACAGTTTCACTATGTAGTTTCAGGCCTTTAGCCATGACTAAATGCGTCAAGAGAAGTATATCTTTAGCCTAACCAAGTAAATAGAAGATTAATATGATCAGTTCTTTAAAGAGCATCAATAATACTACGAGATCTAATTACATGATTAAAAATTATATTCAAAAAAGACTTCATTAGCAATATTAAAGAAAGCATTAATCTGCCACTATACTCTCAAGAAATTATAGAACTTCCAATCTGGATTTTTCTTTCATGTGTTTAGTCACATAGGTGGGAAACAAACACTGACATAACCAATTAAAAAGAGATTGGTGAAAGATCCCAAGCAAGTGAAGTTGCATCCTGTTTTAAACAACAGTGACCACTATACTAATGAATGATCAGTCTCATTAGATAAAGAAACGAATATCAGTCAAGTTTATTGACCGTACGTTTTCTTATGCTATATTAAAGATTGCTTTTTATCTTCTATGAGATACGTTAACTGGGTTCTATGTCTTTGTTTTGTTTCACTAGAAAAGCAATTAGGGAAAAGCACCAAAAAAAGTAGAAGGCTCAACAATGAAAGAAGAGATTCATAGAGAGAAAGATGAGATGAGACCTGTGTGGTTAGGCTTTTGACGGCTTCTTTAGTATTGGGAGTGGTGCCTCCACGCGCTCCATTATCGACTTCCTCACCTCCGTCTACTTTCGTACAAGCTATGCAAGTAAACATCTTTCCCTCTTTTTCTGTTCTCTCTTTGCCTTTTCAGCCCTACAAAATCGTATAAAACAAAGTCTAACTTAAAATAAACACCACACAACCAAACCTCAAATGAATAATACTACAAACAAAACAAAATCATTACATAACCAAAAGTAGAGACAACTAAACAATAAACGGGATCCACAATCCGACATCAAACACGGTAGACATATTATAGCTTATGTAATCAGAGTACACCATTTAATTTATTGAAATATACTGTATAAAATAATAATAGGAAATGATGAAATGGTCCTACAATAGTAGTAACAGACAATTGTAAACATTATTTACTAGTTAAGAGAAAATAGGAAGAGGAATTTGGATGCCGATTTGTCGTTCTCTCTAACGCAAACACAGCACATAAGGATAAAAGTTGTGACGTATCTCTCTTCTGGTTAGAAAACAACTACTCATTAAGAACCAAAGCTTGAATATTTGAAGAACTAAAACCATTTCATACCAAAAAAAAAAAAGGAAAAATAGTAACCTCGGAGATTTACACACTTAGCAGGAATCAAATAGTATGCGGTTTTGATGGTGGCTCATTAGTTTAGTTCGAGTGATCTTGATAGAGACAAAAAGTGTTGAAAGATATTTAAAACTACAAGTTACACTTTTCTTTTTTAAAAGAAAAGAATTAGAACTTGGGGATCAGAGGATAGGACCCCAGTGAGAATTCTTTTTTAAAATTGTATCTTTTTCTGTTAACCCTGAAAATGATTTAAAATAGACTCTTTACTTTAAATTAATTTACGAGTAAAATAGTCTATTTTAAAAGCAACCATAATAGAGACAAATACTTTTTCATTCTACTTTAAAGAGTTTGTGTGATTTTATTTTATTTTGTGAGGTACAAAAATGGTATACAGAAATACTTTTGTTTGCCTCAACAAACACATATCAAAAGAGATGAAAGAATAAAACCTTTTTTTTTTGCAGTAGCCGAAAGTCTTGACATTAAAAGTAAAAAATAAAAAAACAATACTACTAAATTAACAAAGAATCAAATAATATGTTCAGATTCCTGCGTGTGTAACACCATTCAAGACCAAAAAATACGAACATTAATGGTATAACTGGAAAAGGAAATATATTGAAAGTATTAAACAATAGAATGGAATCTTAGACAGTCACGTGTAAGCAAAAAGAAAAAGAGTTTGGTTTCTATTTTAGGGTTGTGTGTGATGATGGACCAATCTAAAGCGTGTCGAGAGATAAAAGCTCCATATATATGAATATGTATTCATAATACAAAAACAAAATAATGCAACGATCACGAATTACGATGAATGGGGTTTTTGATATTAAAAAAAAAAAAAAACATTATTATAGGATAGACATTGAATTGAGAATGGGTTTACTAGTAGATTGACTCACCTTTGTGTTTCGATATCTGCGTGTTTGATTAGAGAGCGCTGCTGCTTTTATTTCCTCTTTAAGGTTTAGTCTATTTTGATAGCCGGCACGAGTGGGGTTTCTTCTGTGTCTAAGCCTACTTATAGCCCATCAATGGCCTGCACAACATTAGCAATCGTAATAAATGGTTAATAAAAGCAACGAACCAATTGATAATGATGATGAATTTAGCTGCTTTTCTAATGGCAAGAGAGATACAATAAATACAAAGGAAGCTTTTGAAATGAACAAGAAAAACGTTAAATTTTCCTGGAAAGATTAAGAAAAATCTGTTTGTATGCTTACAAATCGAAAACTAGAGAAATCTTTTGGAGACTTATTATGTGATTTTATGAATCGAATCTGTCAAAATCAAATAAATCAAATGACAGAGGAGGAGCAACAATGTAACAGGTCAAGGCAGCTTACCAAGAAATAAATAGAAAAACTCACTGAATCTTTTTCCTATAAAAACAAAATAGTTTGAAAAGATCGATCGGAGAAAAAAACAGTGACAAATCTCTGTTTGCTTTCTCAATCGTTTCTACAGAAGAGAAAGTACAAAAGAAACAAGCAAAGAATCTCTTTTCCCGGGACAAAAAAAAAAAGGATTTCTCAAAACGACTCGTACTGACCTGAAATGTCTGCTTCGTAGGGAAACAGAATAAGATTCTGAACTTGAGTAATCTCCAATCTCGCGAAGCAACAATACAACTCAATGCGAACAGATGATTTTCTTCAAGAAACAGTGCGAGAGTTCGGGTTATCGGGTCACCCGAGAACTGAAACGGAGCTCTGATATTTTTTGTTTTGTATTGACGAAGAGAAAGAGAGACCAGACAAGGGCTCCTCTGTGTATTTATACGTGGAGGAAAGTGAAGGTTTTAACGGCGTTAAGTCTTCATTTATTTAAAAGAAAGGATACACAGTCGGTTTTCTTAACGGAGAGCCCTTTGGTGTGCGATGACATTTGGTCTACTTAACAGACGGCAGCGAGGGCCCATGTTGTCTTTCACGGTGACTGTGATGGCTTACGTGTGCTAGAACTTGATTACGTGGCTCTTTATCATTGGTTAATGAAACCGGGTCGGGTTATGGTTACGATTTTAGTTGACATGCCAAGGGAACGGTCGCATCGCTATTCGCTTTGTGTAGGTTCGTTTTTAAAATTTAATTTAATATATACTACATTGCTACTCTCTTTTATAAAAATAAAATATTATATACATGTAACATACGTATCTATCATTTTGTCTTGTTATAGATGTGATTAGATCGGAGTATTTCGGGTATCGGTACAGTTCAGTTCAAATATTTTGGATATCCAGTAATTTAGGTAGAAAGGTAGAATATTTATTTATTATATATTCTTTCTTTACCACAATAAGTGGTGTTTAAAGATTCTTTTTTGTTTTAAAATAATTGATGTTTTCATTTTTCTAGATAGAATTTAATATCATTTGAATTTTGTGACCAATTACAAAATACTATGTATTTTTCTTATTGGTTAAATTAGTTTCATTTAATGAATTTTTATGCAATCAAGATAAATTGTATAGAAGTTTGTATTTTTTTAATCCATGTGCAAAAACCTTAAAACCCACTTATATTAAAACAGAGGGAGTAATATATTTTGATTTGGATTTGGTTTAGCTAGTTTTAGATTTAGTTCTGATAGTAAAACTATGAATCAGAAAATATTCATAGATTATTTCTAATATTTCAGGTAATTTGAGTTAAATATTAGATATTTTAGATAAAATATTGAATAATTACAATGAATCAGATAAAATATCAGATATTTAAAATTACTTTGGATAATTCAGATAAAATATATGGATCGTTTTAAATACTTTAGGTTAGTTCAAATACTTTATAATTATTTAGTTTTAAAAAAATACTTTCAAATATTTTAATATATTTTAAATTATAAATGTATATTGAAGTATGTTATATATAATTAATATTTTTATATATTCAGATATTTATTTGGTTCTCGATTTTTGGTTCGAGTTTGATTATGTTATTTTAGATATAGAAATATATACACTATTCGGGTATTTGAAGGTTTTGGTTGGTTCTAGTTTTGAGTATTTTGGTTTAATTGATTAATTCTGGTTCAAATCTTTGGTTTTGATTCATATTTTTGGTTCTGATTCATATTTTTGGTTTTGGTTAGGGTCTTCTGATCCATATTTTTTGTCCAGATGTGATAATCATGTGTGATAACAAAAAAGTTTGTTTCGACCTACTAATACTACATGAGTAAAGGAAAAAGTATCGACTGAGAATAGAACATATCATTTTATGGTTGAAACTTGAGATATACAAGTTAGAAGGAGCTCAGGGATTATAGTGCTCGTATATATTATTAAGCTATATAGTATTTATTGTGAATGTGTATATAGTTGAAGTGTTTCTTAACTAGTGTCATTATCAAAGATTAATGTTGGCATGGTGGATACAACTTGAAGTATGGGATACATACAGCTATGCTATTTGCTTCACACGTGACATGTTTGTTTGTCATGTACGTTTCTCTTATACTTTCCTCATTCTCCGACCAAATATTTGTTGGTATGTCATAGATTATGCGAATTTTGCTAAAATTGATTAGAACAAGGAAGTAGGCTTGGGCGTTCGGGCCCCCCATCGGATTCGGTTCGGTTAACTCGGATTTTCGGTATTATATTCATAAGCCCATTCAGTTTTTATCTATTATTGAATGGAATTCAATTCGGTTCGGTTTTTTCCGGGTTCGGTTCGGATTGGATCGGATTGTAACCAATGTTTGAAATCGTCAAAAAAATATTTTTTAAATCATGAAAAATGACAAAAAGAAACTCAAAATATATAAATTATTCACAAAACTAATTAAAAATTAGTTAATTTATCTAAACTAACTGAAAAGTATTGAAAATAACAAATAAAATAAATTATAAAATATTTAGAATACTATAAAATATTTGAATTATCTTAATATATATAAAAATATTAACATATTTAACTAATTTTAAATATCCTCGGATCCTAGTTTGAATTTCGGTTCGGTTCAGGTTATAACCAAACCCCAAAGTATTAAGCTCATAAGTCCCGTTCGGATATTTTTGTATAACGGTTTGGATCCGGTGTCGGTTTTTTCGGTTCGGGTTTAGGTAGTAATTCGGGTGGGATAGAAACGCCCAGGCCTACAAGGAAGTCTTATATATTTTTCACAAAAAATATAAAAACGGATCCTTGGACCAACCATCGCCAGACAGACTTAGCAAATGAAACGAGTCGATTGGGTAAGAGCCACATGTACTTGAATTCCATTCGGTCTTGCTGAGCTTAGAAAAGCGCTCCTTTCTCACTAATCGCTCAACTAGCAACACTTGCCGATCGCCCTTCCCCTTACCAGGTTCAGTAATAGGGAGATCCGCGAAAACTCATACCCATATCTTACCATTTCTTCTGAATTGTCCGCTCATAGCACAAGGACACTTGCGCGAATTCATGTAACGACTACAAGAGAGAAATCAAAAGGACATTGTACCCGACCAAGGGTGGACGTAAACTCATAAGCTACCGAGATTATGGATAATCGTCCAAATCAACAGAGTCGACAAAATAAAACAAGGTTAATAATAAAAGAAATTTTGCCTCCTTTTCTTCTTTTGTCAAATAAAACAAGGTTAATGAAAGCAAATGTCAAATAATTTTTTTGAAAAAATCATATTCTTAATTTTGGGGTTGATAGAATGTAGCCAGTGGTGATGGTACATTCTATGCACAAACTATATGAAGATATGTGTCTTCGAATTTCGCTAAACATAACATAGGAATCATAGAGAAGAAATTTGAACTGATCTGAGTCTTTGAAATATATGAAAAAAGCACAGACACAGTAGTAACATAAAAGAGTCATAGAAAAGGAGGTTTAATCAAAATGAAAGTTTCATATGTATATAGTTCTTGTTACCGAAGTTCAAACTAATAGGTAACATTGATAGTTGTTCAAAAAAAAGAAGGTAACATTCATTAAATTATAAAAAAGTATGATGGACAAGCTGCTTGTCTTTACTTAGTCCTGTTGTTCATCGATTTTTTCCTTCTGAAAAAACAATTGTAGAAAAAGATTACTCGAGCCCGATAAAGATGGTTAATTAAAACACAAACTTTTAACTATAAAAAATTATACGTAGGCATTAGAAGATCCGTCTCCAAAGTAACATAGGTTGATGATATTGTAACATTGATACGTGGTTAAGTAATAAGGATATTACACATATCTTCTCTGTATGATTTTATATTATATATTCCCTATACATATTTTGTAAGTTTTTCATTTTGAGTAATTAAAACAAACAATATAAGAACGGGACTACTTGAATTCAAGTTTGAAGTCCAGGTTATGAAGCTAGTGCAAGAATTGATTTTTAAGTTTCGGATGTTTATATTTTTCATATCTTTAATTGTTTTTGCTAAAAAAAATATTATAAATATTATAACAAATATTGTACTAAATGACAAAATGCGATAAACATTTACTTAAATGTACTCCAGTAGTACAAACATTCAGTACTGTCGTCTCAAACTGTTTTTTCGTTGATCGAACTGTAAAACATTGAAAATTCTGAGGTGCATAAAATTAAAATTAAGCACTTAGATTATGTTGCAACAAGTTTGACGATTCTAAACTTTCTTGAAAAGAAATAAAATCAGACAAATATAAAATGCATCTCTTTAACCCAAAAACGTGGGGCCTTGGGGGTAGGAATTTAGCTTTTATATATTCCTGGGGCTACCCTGTCTTTAAGCAAAGAATGCTTCGAACTGAGGGACAACAAAACTCCAAATAACTATCCAAGAAATATATATATATATATATATATATATATATAAACATTTTATCTGTTAAATTTGATTTGATTCATTATTTATTTCTTTTTGATCTAAAAAATTATGATATCCGTAAGTTTTTGAAGCAAAGCAAATATTAAAAATTAATATCCGTTAGAAACAAAGTAAATCACAAATACTAAAAAATTTAGAAACGTATATCCGATCCGCTCTAATTTTTAAACAAATATATGTATATTTATAATTAAATGTATAATTTAAATGTATAAACTTATATAATTTTATTTTAACATATAATTTATTATTTTTATTTATAAATTACATTTAAAAAATCTTTACATAAAACTACAATTTTTCTATAAACTTTTGTTTTATAAGATTTTATTAATTTTAATAATTTATAAGATATGTACTTTCACTCATTTTTAATTTATATTTTATATTATATAAAATATATTAAAAAAAACATGTATAACTTTTTATAAATTTAGTTATATTAAAAAAAAGTAGATGAAGTATCCTTAAATACCTGTGAATATCCAGAAATATTTATAAATTTTTCAGATATCCGTAAAATCGGATATTTGTATTTTTTCGAAGAAAAGTAAAGCAGAAAATTAGATATTTATGAAATTTGAAGTAAACCACTGATACTGAAAATATGGTACTATTCGATCCGCGTCCACCCCTACATAAATATGACGTTATTATATGCATACAAAAAAAGAAGAATTTGCATACAATTTTACATGTAAAACATATCGTAATTTTATGCAATATATGTTCAAATATTTTTACAAAAAACTAACTTCAAGAGTATAGTTCAAAATAATAATCATGATTTTGCTACTACTAAAAAAAAGTTACAATATTGTCGAAGTAATAGTTAAAAAAAATAAACATGTTTTGTGGTTTAAGTAAAAACTAGATCTGGTTGCGCGGGTATTTTTTCAATTTTATATACATATCTATATTTATTTTAGATCATTAGTGGTATATATTTTTAATGTTAATTATATATTTAAATGTTTATATAACTATTTCAAATATATTAATTTTATAGTTTACATGTTGTAATTGATCAATTATTTAAAACTATCATATGTATATGTAGTTGTCGCTTCTTATTATATATTTATCATATTGTATTTGCATTTATTTATTGAACAAACTAATATATACATTAAACAACATATTAAAAATTATGTTATATAAAATTTATGCTCAATTTTGACCCGCATACCTTCAAAGCCAAATTTCCTATTAGCAATATTTTTTATGTTTATTCAATTCAGACAATATATTATTATATATACAAAAATCTAAAATATGTTATTTTTATATATGTATAATATAGTTTCGAATGCTAAGTCGCTATGTCCTCGAATTATATTTTTAGCATAAATATTTTATATTTTTAGCATAAATATTTTATATTTATGATTTTTTTTATAAATTTATCAATTTAATGTAATGTTATCATATTTATTTTAATATAATAATTTCATTTAACATGAATTATTATTATTATAAAATAGATAAAATATAAAATTTTATTTTACTCATTTTTAAATGATAATTGAATATATATTAATAATAGTTTATTGTTAATTACGAAATTAGTTGAAATATTCACATAAACTTTTTGAAAATTAATATATTTTAAAAATATTTTTCAACAGATTTACTAAAAAATACATATTTAAAATGAAAAATATCATGATTAAAAGATTTTATATTATTAGCTTTAATGAAATACATGTTAATTTTTTACATGTATTATATAGTTTGTTAATGTTAACACATGTTACCTACTTATTATATTTTGAAAATAAATACTTAAGAAAATAAAATATATAAATGTAAAATTTTAATATAATTTTATCATATTTTGCTCAATATAATAATTTTTCTTAAAATAATTGATTATGATTATATGATAGATAAAATATGATAGAATTTATATTTTAATTTTTTAAAATATATAAATGTATAATAATATTTCATAATTAATTTTGAAATTAGTAAAAATATTTACATATAAGTTTGAAAATTAAGATCTTGTTATAATTTTTTAAACAGATTTGTTAAAACAATTTATATATCTATATTTAAAATGAAAAGATATCAAAAGATATTGTGATTAACTAATCCTGATTTATAGGAGTTGATTCATATATTATGAATACTATTACTAAAGCATATTATTAGTAATAAATGAAGGTTAATTAATTTCTATTGAAAATCTATTTTATGAAATATCACACATGAATCAAGGTTGTGACTTCTGTTTTATTTTAATATATAAGATAAAAACATATTCGTGGTATCTTAAGATATTATAACACGACTTATTCTTGGGTTCACCCCCTAGGGTGAACCTATAGGTTCACCACTTAAATGATAACCAATAAAAAATTGCCACGTTATATTATATTTAGAAAAATATTAATTGCTAAAAAAAAATATTAGTTGTTAAATATTAGTTTTATTTCTAAACTCCAAACTTTATACCTCAAATTCTAAAAACTAAATTTTAAATCCTAAATTTAACAACACTAAACCCTAAAAACTAAATCCTAAACCCTAAATCATAGAGGGTGAACCCTAGGGCTTAGGATCAACCCAAGGGTTTAGGGCTTAGGATCAACCTAAAGATTAATCCTAAACCCTTGGGTTGATCCTAAGCCCTAGGGTTCACCCTCTATAATTTAATTTAGGGTTTAGTGTTTAGTTTTTAGGGTTTAGTGTTGTTAAATTTAGGGTTTAGATTAATCATAAACCCTTGGGTTGATCATAAGCCCTAGAGTTCACCCTCTATGATTTAGAATTTAGGGTTTAGTTTTTAGGTTTTAGGTTTTAGTGTTGTTAAATTTAGGGTTTAGAATTTAATTTTTAGAATTTGAGTTATAAAGTTTGGAGTTTAGAAATAAAACTAATATTTAGCAATTAATATTTTTTTTTTAGCAATTAATATTTTTCTAAACATAATATGACGTGGCAGTTTTTTATTGGTTATCACTTAAGTGGTGAACCCTAGGAGGTGAACCCAAGAATTACTCTTATAACACAACGATCGGTAGTGCCTCAATCGTTTTATATTGAAAATTTATTTTGAAAAAAGAATTGCACCAATTTATATGAAGCACTGCATTACGTACAGTTAAAACAAAAATGGGCTATAAAAAAAATATTTTGATGGTGTAAAACAAATTGGATATGGTTCTAATTATATAATTGCGATTTAACTAATGTGCAAGAAAAGTATATATAGTCGATGTCCCCAAAACACTTCCCATCTTGTCTTACACTATATATTCTGTCTTTTGGATTTGTTTTACTAATAAGAATACAGACATGTTCTTCAGCTTTGTGGCCGTTATTTTTTTTATTCTTTATGTTCCTTTTTAGACATCTTTTAACTGCATTGTTAGGTCATATTCCATTTCTGTAGAAAATAATATATTTACTTATCTAGATATCAAAATGATCATGTAAATTTATAAAAACACTTTTCTAAACTACCATTCGCTAATCCCTTAAAGCCACCCACAAAACCTTAAGAATACAACAATTAGGTACATAACTTGCGTGTAAAATCTATAATATAGCGAGAGAGTTTACTCTTTAGTGCCACTTCAATATCATGTAGGTTCTACCTTAAAAAATATTAATAAAACATTAAATTTTACTAACTCATGGTTTGAATCCAGGTTATTGAGGTTCCAACACTAGTATTTATACCACTAAACTAAATGATTATTAGTACAATAATGCCAAAAACTAATATATATTTATGAAGGTCGGAAACCCTTGCTTTTATGGTTTCTTCTAAGGGTTGGTATATTACATGTTTAATTTTTAAATGGGCTCATCACATCATATGAAGAAAAAGTCCAAGTTTGCAACAATTATAGTTTTCCCATATTGTAAATCGTCGTCGTTTAACATGAGTTAGAGTTCTCTTCATCATCGTCACATACATGTCTGAGTTACAGAGTTGCACTATGTGTATTCGTAATCTCTTTTTCACCGTTGAACTCTTCATTTCCCCATCTTAAATCGTTTGATCATAAATGTTCCTGATTTTTAGCCCCTTTATAAACCCTATATATATGATTCTCATCTTTGATGAACCTCCACAAAACTCATTGATTCCTTTTAGCTTTAACCATCTTCTGTAAAATTTATCTCTTTGCTTCTCCAATTCCTCAAACCGGCGCCATCGTCGTTTGTTACTCAACCTTTGATTCTCTCTGTCTTGGTCGTAGTAGTCAGAGCATAGTCGCTCGCCTTCTCCGCTTCTAGGATTCCCTGAATTTTAAGAAAAACAGTGAGTTTATGGGAATCACGGTTCTCTTCCTTGATGAAAAGGTAAGTTAATCTTCAATCTATCACACTTATTTAACATAATATTTTTTTATTGATTTCATGATTTTTTGTTGAATAATATTATTTGCAGATTCCATGATTCATGGGTTCATTTCCGCCGGACGTGTTAATCATTACATGCCATCTTTGAAAGCCGGTTCCATTGTAAAAGTCGATTGTTTTGAGGTTGTTATGTGCTCAAACATGTACAAGATAACTGATCATTCATTCCTCATTTGTTTCATCCCACCAACCGTTATTGATGAAGTCATCACGGGTGCTCCTCAAATCAATCTCCAGTCATAATTAGGTTGTTCGACAATCTCCAAGTGCTTGTGAACACAAACGTAGACTCCAAGATACATTATCATACTGCAGCTGGGTTTATATTATGTTTCGATATATTTAAACTCACAGATGTGGTTGGGCGAATCCGTTCTGTTCAAGACTCTGACCTCACCAAAGAAACAACTCGAGTCGTTATTCGTCTCCTCATTGACCCGTAAAAAATAATCAACATATAATTTCTTTCATATTACTGTCTATATGATGTAAACATCAATGATCAACAATATTTTCTACCCAAGATCTGTGGTCGTCCATTTATCTCTCTTACTTATCAAACTAATTCACACAAACCTTTATTTTACAACTTAAAATAAACTACAACAACCCAAACAATCAAAACACTAAAAACTAAAATTCTAAAAAAAAAAGAATCATTAACGACTGCCTCTCATTTTTCTTTAATCTTACAAATAAATTTCAAACCAAATATACCAAACCAATCACGTCAACTAAAACTTAATAACACATACTTCAAGTCATATAAATAAATACAAACTACACAACCAACTATATTTACAAACTTATTTTCGCAAGCTTACGGAGAAGACAAAGACGACAACCAAGATCTGTGAAATCAGCTAAACCAAAAAGCATAGTAAGTTACGAACTTTGATAAATACAGCTAACAACACTTTTTGTTTACATATTACCCATCAAATAAAAGAGAAACAAACACAAGCACACCAAGAGATACAAGAGACAATTCCGACATACACAAAGGCGACAACAACATCTCCACCTGCTCACTCATCTTTTCTTATGATAATAGCTTACATGCCCAATGTCAACAATCCAATGCTATTGTCTTCTTATGAGAAATACATAAATTCATTTAAAATTCATGAAAGCTTAAATACTCAGAATTGTCACTCATTTTATAGTTATTTCTACAAGTCTTCATGTATTTGTTTTTAAGATCCAGTAAAAAATGACAAGTTTCAAAAAAAAATATAACAAACATAATAATAATAATAAAAATTATTACTTAATACACACAAATTACACAAGTAAACTAGAGAAAAAATATCCAGAAACAAAAGGTACTTTCAACAATCTTAATATAATTTATGTATTCTTAATATTACAAGAAACAAATCAAAAGACAAACAACTAATAAGTCTCACTGATACATCAAGCAAGACCACAAACTATAACAATCATAATACTAAAACAATTTACTCCTTCATAAGTGGAGAACAATGCCTACAGAGTTCATCATCACAACTCTAACCCTATAACAATAAAAAAATTGAAAAATAATGACCAATCCAAATCGCAAACTTCACAACTACAGTAACCGTAACAAATATTGAGATGTAACAAGAACTCCGTCCATGATTTCATGCTTACGCGGAGACAACGCCCCTAGTAGTGTTAGTGCACAAGATTTTATTTTTTTGCCATTTTTCTCATGTTCCTGATCATTTCCAAGAGGCTACCTTCATGGATACCTTTGAATAGTGAAAAAACTTACACCATATAAAAGCAGTGCCGGCTGACGGGCTTATAAAAAGAATGAGCCGACCCTGTATAAAAGACGGTCAATATCGTTCATGACATCAGTGTGGTAACTTACCACACTGATGACTAAATGAACCTGAGATGAGTTTAAGTTCAAGAACAATTGGACGCGGTGATCTTTGTGGTTGTTATTGGATGATAAATATTTAGGTTACCTGGAATTAAAATGAAAATGTCTCCCAAAATATTTTGAACCCTTTTTAATGAAATCTCAAGAAAACATGCTGGAAACAAGTAGGAGAAGAGTTGTTGTTTTGGTCATTGCTGACAAAAAAACGACAAGATGTTTTAGAATGACTCACTTTACTATGGTATTTGAAGAGATTGAAACAATTTACTTATAAATATATTTAATTATAACATCAAATTACTTACAATAAAAATTAAAAACATAAGATAACATATAATAATAAAACACAAACAATTCAAAGTACAATATATATATATATATATATATATATATATAATATAAAATATAAAACTAATCAATACGATTGTTTCTGTAATGCTTCCATATACACTTAATAAATGCATTTTAAGTAATAATGAGTTTCTTTATTTTTATCTGAAGATTACATGTTAAAAATTGTTGAAAACGCATATCTTCGTTTGTGGCCATTTCAATGTTTATTAGTGGTGCCGGTCTTATATCTCAATCGGTGCGTTGATATCTCGTTCATCTTTAGTTATCATGTTATACATTATAATACATGAAGTCATTATATCATGCAATACATCCATGATAATATTAACACTCGCCAATTTATTTGATATGAACAAACAAGAATTATACAAAAAAGAACTTAGCAACAACAATCCGAAAAGACTGTGCTCCAAATTTATATTGAGAATATTTTGGTCACCTTGGAAGTTTAAGACCAAATTTACCTGAATTTTAGTATTGTAATATATTTTTATTGTGTAAGATTTCAGCTTATATAACCTTTATTTTGATGTAAAATATTATGATTGCATTATAATTTTATATTTGTGTAAAATTTTCAAAATGTATTGTGTGAAATAATATGTTAATATTATATTTTATTAATATTATTATATTTTGGTATACAATATTATTAATATATGATTATTATTTAAAATTAATTTTATAAGACCATAATTATAATATTTAAGTGCTAATATAATTATAATACTAAAATTCTGCATAAAAATAATAAGTACACAATCATTAAATATATATAAATATAATGATTAAATTGAAAAGTAAATAATGTTTTAAGGAGGTGAATAATATACTCTAAAATTTGAGGGTGTATTATTTACTCCCTAGAATTTGAGGAGATAAAGGACTATTGAAATGTAAAAATCTTTAAAATGAAAGGATAAATGATTGTTGGAAATGCTCTTAAGAAACTGAGCCGGCCTTTAATTATTAACTATGTAACTTTAATCAGTTTGAAATTTTGATAAAGACTAAAAGTTTAGTTTCGAATATGCATGTGCTACGTACTTTCCTCATATCTCTCATTTCCTTTCGACTATTAAAAACAATGTTTAATTTGTTTTTAGTTAAAATTATGCATTAATTCAACCTTAAATTGGACATCAGGACCGAAACACGGGACCGACTAACAGGAGAAACCGCAGCTTGTACATTACAGACGATTCTGAAAGAATTCAAACAACAAATAAATCTGAGCAACAAAAGGAGAAGGTTCTGGGAAAAAAGACCTGGAAGCGAACTTTCCCTTCTGGTGAGCAACAAACAATGTTTAATTTGAGGGAGTACAAGCATTATGCGTAGAAAATATAACTTTGTTTATCACTTAGTTTTGAATTTTTTCTCTTTAATTCAAGCAAAACAATAGATAAAGCTATAGTTACGAACAATGTGTTTGTTGAACTATAAGTAATAAAGGTATTAGTATCATTTTGTCTTTGTTTGCTTTAAAAAGTCATTTTGTGTTTGTAGTGACATGAAAAAACCATGATTTTTTTTTTTTTTTTGTCAACTTCATTGTATTAGGCCTTGGCCTGAATATTACAAGTGGTTTCTTAAAACAATGGGCCATTACACATTTTTTAAAATCCAATTTGAGGCCCAACTAATCTACAACAAGATTAGCCTAACATGCATAAGGCCACGTAAACTTTCTAGGGTTGCAACGTGTCGATCATTTAGTGAAACAAAGAGAGGTTCATCATAATCTGCACCTAGCAAGAACGCCTTCGGTCGAAACACCGGAAAAGCAAAACCGCTCTGCAAACCTTCATCTTTGCTCCTGTGAACCACTTGCACGCTCCTTCTTCCCAAATCGCTGGTGAGCTTGAACGGATCAACAAACCATTCACTGGAGATGACAAACTGGAAAAGTTTCGAACGATTGAGAAAGAGATCCTTTGTTGAAACGCTCTCCTATAGGAGAGCTCCAACTCTGCTGAATCTAAACCCAACCATCAAAGACTGAACAAAACTCAATTCTTCATCAATTAGGATACTTTGTTCTTTTCATCTAAGAAAACAAAGATTGATTCCCTTCTAAATGAAGAATTAAGGATAGCCAACGAATAGCAGAAAATCCTTAACAGTCACACCAGAGTAGTGATATGAAACAGAGAAGTAGAAGCTTTAGAACTCTGATTTCAAATCGGCAATTTATTACTCAACCCAAATCCAAGTGAAAGATAAGAATTTGAAGATTTGCTCAGATTTTGGTTGAAGAGCACATCAAAATCGCCTAAGCGAAGGAGAATCCGCAACCGGAAAGATAGTTTCGATCATAGGATCGAAGTATTTACAACAAAAAACAAAAAAAAGACAATCTCCTTTCTCTGAAAGATGAGAGTTTGGTAAGAGGAAGAGGGAATTTCTCTCTCTAGAAAAGAGAGAGAGTGTGTAATTAACCATGATTTATTTAAATGCAATAATTATTTAGCTGATACGAGGCTATACTTTGAGTCTTATTTGAATATCTAAAAGGAGAATCGATATATCGATTGCCCTTCTCTTTGAAGAGTAGTATGTGTCTATGAAAAGACCTAGAATACCATCAGCTTAATAAAAATAAGTATAGATTATTTTGAAAATCAACTAGTCATGGTATTTTAAGGAATAAACCAGACTTTAATCAACGCTTAAAAATGCGAGTTTTGTTTTTCATTTATTGATCAAAAATTGATTTACAAACTATCACTATTTTGTTTAGAATTGTAATAATTGAGTTTTATATTTTTATCATTTGTTTCGTCTTTTAAATATGATATTTTCTAAATAAATTTTAAAATGATATATATGATTTAATAGTATAGATATTTATATTGAAGAACAATGTGTTTTCATTATTGAAATACAATAATGATATGAATTATTGGTTTCAAACTGAAAATGATTTTTTCTTATCATATATTTGTACCATAGTTCTAACCATCAATCTACTCTTTTTATGTCTATTTGATTTAGAGTCTACTAGTATTTTTGAAAGTGCAAATATTTTTTATTGAACCACTTTGATAAAATTTGTATAAATTTATCACTTTTTTAAAATTACAAGAACCCTCTTATTCTCAATAAATTATTTTATTCTAACTCCTCTAAAGATTTGTCATACAAAAACTTAACTGAAAACAACTCAAAAGCCTTGGTCCATCTATCTTATTAAAGTATAAATACCTTTAAAAAATGTTTGAAAACACGGATAACAGTGAAACTGTTGTGGAAAACTTATATTATTCATTGCCAATAGGCATCTATTTATACATGTTACAATGAGAGGATAAATGGAAATCCTTTTCCAATAAGAAATAGGAAATACATGAAATAGTAATTATCCTAATAACATAATGGAAAGGATAAATACAATAATGTTAATCTAACTAATAGATAAATATGAAAATAGTCTTGATCTTTATCTTCTCTTGTACATGCCTTTCTGGTCCGGTTCGGTATTGGTATGTCCGGTTCGTCCGTCCGGTACTGTCCGGTATGGTTCGGTTATGTCCGTCCATCCATTGGTTTACAACACTGCCCCTTGGACGCCATAACCGTTTCAGGGTTCATAGCATGCTTAATGTTGCCTCATTAAAACCTTACCAGGAAAACCCAGTAGGACAAAACCATGGTGAAGGAAAAAGAGTACAACACATACTACTCCCCCTGAAGGGTGCATCACTGAAGATCTTTCAGTCGACGCATCCCAAGCGTCTCTATAAGCTTCTTCAACGTCGAGGTTGGTAATGCTTTAGTGAATAGGTCGGCTATATTGTCATTGGATCGGACATGTTCCACTTTGATCACACCGGCCTTTTGCATCTCATGTGTCGAAAAGAATTTAGGCATGATATGTTTTGTTTTATCTCCTTTAATATATCCATCCTTAAGTTGAGCAATACAAGCTGTATTGTCTTCATGGATTACGGTTGGACCCTTGTCCTCTGTCATCCCACAATCTGATCTTATGTGTTGGGTCATAGACCTCAACCATACACATTCACGGCTGGCCTCATGTATGGCCAATAGTTCTGCGTGATTTGAAGATGTAGCCACGAAGGTCTGTTTCATGGAATGCCAAGATATGGCCGTTCCACCATGTGTAAACACATAACCCGTCTGTGATCTAGAATTGTGTGGATCCGAAAGGAATCCAGCATCAGCAAATCCAACTAAACCCTCTTTGGTTTTGTTGGTATAGAACAATCCTAAGTCTTTCGTTCCTTGTAGGTAACGAAGTACATGTTTTATCCCGTCCCAGTGCCTCATCGTCGGACAGGAGCTAAATCTCAATAGGAGATTCACAGCAAAGGATATGTCAGGCCGTGTGTGAGTTGCTAAATACATCAATGCTCCAATGGCACTGAGATATGGCACTTCAGGACCAAGGACATCTTCATCTTCCTCCTTAGGACGAAATTGATCAATACATCAATGCTCCAATGGCACTGAGATATGGCACTTCAGGACCAAGGACATCTTCATCTTCCTCCTTAGGACGAAATTGATCAGTGTCCAAGCCTAGAGACCTCACGACCATATGGCTTGATAAAGGGTGAGACTCGGCCATGTTAAATCTCTTGAGTACCTTTTCTGTATATGCATTTGATGCACAAGGATTCCATTGTTTATGTACTCAAGCTGTAGCCCCAAACAGAATTTTGTTTTGCTTAGGTCTTTCATTTCGAATTCTTTCTTTAGATATTCGACTGTTTGGGCAATCTCTCCAGAGGTTCCAATGATGTTTAAATCATCGACATACACTGCTATAATCACAAAGCCCTTATTTTTGAATTTCTTTATGAAAATGCATGGACTGATAGGATCATTTATGTATCCTTCTTTTATTAGGTACTCACTTAATATGTTGTACCACATCCGGCCAGATTGTTTCAGTCCATAAAGTGATTTATTCAACTTTATGCAGTGTTGTCCACGAGAGATCTCTTTATTTTTCATTTATATACCCTCTGAGACTTTCATATAAATTTCATTATCCAGTGGTCCATATAGATATGCTGTAACGACATCCATTAATTTCATATCTAGATTTTCTTTTATGGCCAGACTTATTAGGAATCAGAATATAGTTGCATCCACCACAGGGGAATATGTTTCCTCATAATCGATTCCTGGTCTCTGTGAGAATCCTTATGCAACAAGTCGAGCCTTATATCTCACGACTTCACCATTCTCATTTCTCTTCCTCACAAAGACCCATTTGTATCCAACTGGTTTTAAATCATCTGGTGTTCGGATTATAGGACCGAAAACACCTCTCTTTCTTAAAGAGTTTAACTCCATGTTTATGGCTTCTTTCCTCTTTAGCCAATCTTTTCTTTGCATGCATTCATATGTAGACATGGGTTCTTGATCCTCATTATCCGTAAATTCGAGTGCTACCTCATATGCAAATATATCTGAGATGTCGACATCTTTTCTGTTCCATTGTTTTCCAAACAGGACATAGTTTATTGAGATCTCATTATTGTCTGGACCATCAGTACCCTGAACCCAGCGTCCCGAGGAACATTGTTTGGTACATCCGGACCCTCGTCTATCTATGTGGACGGTGCGGTCTCATCTCGGGTAAGATCGTCCGCGTCCTTGTTTGTGGTTCCAACCTCGGATATTGCACCTTTCTTTGTTTTTCGAGGTTTCTTATCTAAGGAACCAATTGGTCTACCACGTTTCAAACGTGTTTTGGAATCTGTAGCAACATGATTGTGTCCCTCTTGAACATCAATCTGAACTGGTGCATTAATAGCTGGTACATGTGACTTTGTCACTCTTTTCGGGTTAGCAAAGGAATCTGGCAATTTATTAGCTAGCTCTTGTAAATGAATGATTTTCTGGACCTCAAGATCACACACTTGAGTCCGAGGATCTTGCCAATTTATGGATGTCTGATTCCATGATATTTCTTTGACCAGCTTATTATCTCCCTCTAATGCTGGAAGTTCGGATTCATTAAAATGACAATCTGCATACCTGGCCTTAAATAAATCACCCGTGGTTGGCTCAAGGTATTTTATAATCGTAGGGGAGTCAAAACCAACATATATTCCCATCCATCTCTGTGGTCCCATTTTTGTTCTCTGTGGTGGAGCAATAGGAACATAAACCGCACAGACAAAGGTTTTGAAATGGGAGACGTCTGGCTCATGACCCGTGAGTAATATGGGATGGGGAATACTTATGTTCACTTGATGGTCTTATGCGTATGAGCTCGGCCGCATTGAGGACAGCATGTCCCCACGCAGAAACCGGCAGCCTCGACCTCATGAGTAATGGTCGGGCTATAAGCTGTATCCGTTTTATGAATGATTCAGCTAAGCCATTTTGTGTATGTACATGTGACACGGAGTGTTCCACTGTCACCCCCATGGACAAACAATAATCATTAAATGCCTGGGACGTGAATTCACTAGCATTATCAAGACGTATAATCTTCAAAGGAAAGTCTGGAAAGTGTGCTTGTAATCTTATTACCTGAGCAAGCAATCTTGGAAATGCCAAGTTGCGAGATGATAGAAGACAAACATGCGACCATCTGGTCGATGCATCAATAAGGACCATGAAATATCGGAACGTCCCACAATGTGGGTGTATCGGTCCACAAATGTCTCCTTGTATTCTTTCCAGGAAATTAATATTTTCCTTTGTCACCTTGATAGGTGATAGTTTTACTATGAGTTTCCCTTGTGAACAATCTACACAATTTAAGTGTTTCAGGATAACTCACTTTGTCTTTAGTGAATGGCCGTTGGTATTATCAATCAGCTTACGCATCATGGTCGACCCGGGATGACCCAACCGGTCGTGCCATAAAGTGAAATTTTCGATGGCTGTTTTGTTTATGACGGCATTTGCCTCAATCATACTGGTTTTGGCATGGTAAAGACCATTAGACACTGTGGGTATGGTTTCATAAATTTTCTTTTGACCTTGGACGGTTTCAGATATCTGAAGATATTCTTTTCCCCCTTCGTCCATGGTTCCAATATGATAACCATTCTTTCTGATGTCTCTGAAACAAAATAGGTTTCTATTGGATCTGGGAGAATATAACGCATGGGGAATTTCTATATGTGTTCCCATGGGCAACATGACATTAGCCTAGCCGTGACCCTCTATAAGGCTATGTGTACCCGCAATGGTGTGGACATTGGCGTTCTTTAGGGTTAGGTTTAGAAAATATCTCTTATCTTTCAAAATCGTGTGGCTCGTCCCACAGTCCAACACGATCACATCCTTCATGTCATCCATTTCTAAAATAAGATTCATAGGATGATACTTTAGAAATTTTATTTTGTGTTCGAGAATGGTTTGTATGATTTGTGTTCTTATAAGATAAAATAAAATCATTCCATAGATAAAATAAATTTCAAATGTTTAACATAAAGTAGAACACCAAATCAAAATAAAAACTAATACAAATGTCGAATTTAGATCTTCAGTCTTTGAGAATATCTGAAGTCTCATATTCCATTAAGTCGTCCTTCTCATGGTCGAAGTCGTTCTCATCATCATTCACTACCATATGGGCTTCAAGTTTCTTTCCTTTGATACTCTCTTGATACTCTCTTGATAGAGTTCAACTAGATGTTTGGGAGTCCTGCAGGTCTTTGCCCAATGGTTGGTCATTCCACACCTATGACACATAGATTTGGTCGGGGCGTTTGTATGCTGCGGTTTGAAGGATGATCCGCCCCCACGACCATGACCTCGTCCGAACGAGCGTCCTTGGTTCTGTTGGTTACCTTGTCTACGGCCGTTTGAACCGCGTCCACGTCCTTTCCATCCACCCCGGCCTCGACCAGATGGTTTACCATGATGGACGTGGTTAGCTTCTGGATCGGTTTCTGTTACCGTATGAGCTTCAGGTAATGGTGTGAATCCAGGAGGTCTCTTCTCACTGTTAATCATCAGTAACTCATTGTTCTGCTCAGCAAGCAATAGACATGAGATCAGACTTGCATATGTCTTGAACTCTTTTGCTCGGTAATGTTGCTGAAGCAACACATTGCTTGTGTGGAAGATAGAGAATGTTTTCTCAAGCATATCACCTTCTGTAATTGTTTCACCACACAGTTTAAGTAAAGATACAATCTTAAACATAGCTGCGTTATATTGATCCACAGACTTAAAGTCTTGGATCCTGAGGTTTTTCCAATCGTTTCTAGCCTTTGGTAATAGGACCGTCTTTTGATGGTCGTATCTCTCTTTTAGTTCTTTCCAAAGGTCTAGGGGATTTTCGATTGTGAGGTACTGATTTTTGAGACTCTCAGTTAGATGATGGCGAATTATGAAAATTGCCCTGTAACGATCTTTTTCAGAAACGTCATTGTCTTCGGTAATACTTTCACCGAGACCCTTGGACTTGAGGATTATCTTTGCATCAAGAGCCCACTGTAAGTAATTGTCTCCAGAGACATTAAGGGCAGCAAAGTCCAAGTTGTTGATTTTCGACATCTGTAATTCAAACATGTATTCACTTTAGGAATCAATCACATCTTTTAGAAATTTTTAATGTTTTATGAAGTGGTTTAAGTCACACGGATCTTAGTAAAAAAAATTTTATAAACAAGTGATTTATGAGATGAAAACTATATGCTCAAGGTTATAATGCATTAGGTCTTATGACCTTCAGGTCACACGACCATAAAGAATGATGCAAAGCCACACGGCTGATAAGTATGAACAGTCGGATTCATTCAATCGGTCCTAGCAAGATGATTCTATGAGATCAGGTCGGATTTAATTTAAATCTATCAACCTAATGAATCAGACAATCTAGCAACCTAGGTGAACACTCATACTATCAACCTAAACATCATTATGTATGCAAGTAAACCACACGGTTCCGATTGGATGATCAATTAATGAATCAAGAAAGCAATCATAAAAGGAAGTTTTGGAAAAGGAAATTTTATACAAAAAGAATCTTTCCATAAAAGGAAACTTTCTATAAAAGAAACCTTTTCATAAAAGGAAACTTTTCATAGAAGGAAACTTTCCATAAAAGGAAACTTTGCAATTTAGCAATCAGGAAAAATTCAATCAATCTCTCAATCAATGATCAAGAATAATAAAACAGATCAATCAAGCCATTAAAACAATCAATCAAATCAATTTCAATTAAAAAAAAAAACAAGGGTTGAAATCGGCCAAAATTAGGGTTTTGGGGATTGATCGATTTCAAGGCTTAAGGATTCGATTTGATCATTCAGATAAATAGGGTTTTCGAGATTCAACAAGCCATTGAGGCTGTGATTTTAATTGACTAGCAATCTCTAATCGAACTTGAGGTAATGAGCTTTGATTTACTCATATGAAGGGATCAGACTTATAGATCTAGGGTTTTAGAGGGGTTTACAAGATTTTAATTTTGTCTTAAACCTGTATCAAGAAGCCAAGTTCGATTATATGGGTGATCTATAGGGTTTCAGATTGTTTACCTTTAGAGTTTTGAAGATCTGAACCAGACCACCAAAGAGAGGGCTTCAGGTGGCGCTTGTTTAAATGGAGCGTGAGGGCGCGTCTGCGGTCAGATTGATACAAGGTTTGCGGTTATGGATTCGTCTCGTCGATAGCTTCAATTTGATATATTACTCGTCGTCTAGATCCTTACGGTTTGAGAGAACGAGCAGTTTGAAGTTGCGTCGGAATTTAGGGTTTTTGGTGGTTTAGATTAGAAACGGGAAAAGAAGGGATTTTCAGAGCAGCTCGTGCTGATAACGTGTTATGAAAAACTTATATTATTCATTGCCAATAGACATCTATTTATACATGTTACAATGAGAGGATAAATGGAAATCCTTTTCCAATAGGAAATAGGAAATACATGAAATAGTAATTATCCTAATAACATAATGGAAAGGATAAATACAATAATGTTAATCTAAGTAATAAAATATAAAAATAGTCTTGATCTTTATCTTCTCTTGTACATGTCTTTCTGGTCCGATTCGGTATTGGTATGTCCGGTTCGTCCGTCCGGTACTGTCTGGTACGGTTCGGTTATGTCCGTCCATCCCTTGGTTTACAACAGAAACAAGAATATAATGTTGATTGAAACATGAATAGTAGTATATTAAGGAAAAAAAAGTAATAGACTTAACTTGAATCATAGATTACTATGATTGTTATTAATTTGTTAAAGAAAATTATTATAATCATTTGTAGTTTCATTTTAAAGGTTTTTGAATAAATAGAAAACAAAATGTAATTTATTTATATAAGATAGATTTTGTATTGTTACTTTTTTTTTTACGTATATTTAAAATACCTTCCCCAAAATTTCTTAATATATAATTTAACAAATACAATATAACTATTTAAAATACCTTCCTCAATTTTTTTTAATACAGTGTTTCCACTCACAATATTTTACGAACGTCTATGTTATACGACACAGTGATAAAATACATAATTTAAATAATAAATAATAATAATAAATTTCGAACTGTTAAAATTTTATTTTCTGAAGATTGTATATGTTATAAAACATGCATTCACACAGTCGTGCAGATCAAGATCTAGTACAAAATTAAAGAATCTACTCTTTAATTTACATGTACACAAGTGACAAGAGTCGTTCTTCATCATGTCTGATTTATTGGTTTTACTTTTGGCTCATTTTTATTTATACGATTCTATTTAGATGGTTTTAAGTCGAACATTTTTTATCTAAAGATGTCTAAGGAAAATCAGATTGAATTCAATTCACGATTCTGTTTTTGATATTTGGACTACTTTCTTCAGCATTAAGAGAGTTCTTCTGTCAAACCGAAGCCTTATCCAGCATTTTAAACAATAATCAGAATTCCTCGTTGTCTTAACATATGAAACAAGTACAAACCCATAGTTCCTCGGTTTCGAATGGTCATCTTCTGAACCAAACCACATTTAGCCCAACAACAAATTCTGATTTAGTTTTGGGGAATCACATATCAGAAACAGACCAAAGGTAAGCTTCTCTTTCCGTTGCTTTTTTCTCACTTGTCTTCTTAAACATATTCTTCTCATGTCCTATAACAACAGATTAGACAAATAAGCTTTAATGGATTTTATTTTGTATGTACAAGGCAAAACACATATACCAGAAAAAACTTACCGGTACTGCGGTCAACTCCATCCCAATGTCTACCGGGTTTAATTCCATACCGATTAGGTGCAGCTTCTAATCCTCTTGTTATCCAGCTGTGCTTTGGGATACTTTGTGGTATCACAAATCCAGATTTTTTCATCTCCTCGTTGTCCCCAAGATCCATAAGAGGTGCCACGTGCTGCTTTTTCTGCGATATAGAGATCCGGCGTTAAGTTAGGATAATGTTTTTATTAAAATGCGGTTTTGGTTAGTGAGGGGTTTTGTAGTGAGCAGTACCTTGACCAAATGAGCCATTGGATCTCCCCATCTGACTCTTTCTTTCATCATTTGATCAAGCTCGGGATCATCCCTGAAAATGACATGGATAAACTGTTTGATTAACAACCAAGTAGATAGATAGCTCAACCTCAAGCTCATGAGAAAGACCCGATATAATACCTGGTCCGAGCAAATGGCTTATCCTTCTCAACCTCAAGTTCCTGTAGTCTAGCTTCAGCATCACGCTTCTGAGCTAAACCTTGGCCCCATTCCAATTTGATCTCCTACAAAGAATTAATCAACTAAGTTGGTAACTGTTTTTTTCCCAGTTACTCGGATTGACAATTCATATTCTGTGAGTACAGAGTTAGCCAGCAAACAGTACCTTTGGCTTCTCTATCACTTTCTTTTGCTTTGATTGAAGATATTCTTCTTTCGATATACGCTTCCCTACAGTATCAATAAATAACCATATGGGAGTGAGTCATGTAACTATGCATCCTCACTGAAAATTATAGGGACTAAGAACCTATACTCTCTCCTTACCTGTAATCTTGTCACGGAACACTGCTTCTGCATTCTGACCTGTTAGCTCGGAATCCATATTTTTAAACCTGCAGAACAGTTTAGTTTGTCAAAATAGTCTCTTTTGAAGTCCCAAAGACATACAAAAGACAAAATCCTAAAAGAAAAACAAACGATACACCTGAAAAAATAGTCTGCTATTGAATTACTACCTCAACTGTTCATCCTGCTTCTTCTTTCGATATTCACTTCCAATGTCTTTGCCACTAATTAGCCCAGTCTTCCGTTGCTCCCTGCTTGTTTGAGGAGGTGGTGATTCTCTGCGCGATCTCCTTGGTGGAGAGCTATCAAAATTAGAACTCCTGGATACGGTTTTTCTTTGAGGGGAAAGATCGGAGTCTCGAGAACCCTTCACACTCACACTCCTGCGTGGTGGAGATAAATCAGAATTTGAGCCAAAAGACCTTGAAGGCTTTCTACCTGGTTCAGGTGATGGAGAATGATATCGTCTTCTCCGTGGAGGAGAAAGATCATTGCTCGTCTTGTTAACCTCTGAGACAGGTGAATCCTTTTTCCTGCGAGGAGGAGATAAATCACCGTCCAACTCAACGGAATCCGAACGCTTTCTGCTTCTTTCAGGCGATACAGGATGAACACGTCTCTTCCGGGGAGGAGACAGATCTTCACTCAGGCTTTTGGGGGCTGTATCTTCAGGTTCCGGTGAAGCAGAATCATTCCTGGCACGTCTTTTGCGAGGTGGTGTCAAATCAGAATCCAAACTAACAGGCTTGGCATGTGGTTTGTTGGGTTCAGGGGAAGGTGTATAGTGACGTTTTCTCCGACGTGGTGGTGACATGTCAGTTTCAGGAAGTGAACCTCTAGGCCCAGGCTCAGGAGATGGAGAGTCGTTACGAGTCCTCTGTCTCCTTGGAGGAGAAATATCATCAGCTCTTTCGTCTTGGGCCCGGTCTGAAGATAAACTCACCCACCCACTCCCATCCTCAGCAATGGCATTTTGAGCACGCTTTGCCTTGATTTCCTCCAACCTCCTCATTCTCTTAACTTCAATGTCCTCATCAACCACAGGTCTTTCCTCTTGACAAAATAGAAAAAATAAAAAAAAGTACTTTATCAGTGTCAACTGCTAGCTACATTTTCAGAGAAGTGCAACAAGGAAGAGTGAAGGCAATTACCAGCTGAATCATTTTCATTATCTTCCTCTAGGGGATCAACCTGCTTCTGCCAAACGGGATCTTCATCCACAACTAAAACACCAGTGGGTTCAGGTTTGGATGGCTTCTTCATCATCTTCTTCTTCTTTTTCTTTTCTATAACCTCACTACTCTCATACTTTTTCAAGTAATCTTTCATAGATTTCACCCCTGTTCTTGGAGCAGCCATCTTCCAGAATTCAAAGCCTAGTAACCAATTAATTAAACGTGGAAAATTCAGGCAAATGGAATCTACAATACACATGAACAAAAATGAAAACTGTTAGTAACATAAAAGTTATATTCCTTTCAGAAATCAAGCAGGAATGCAAAATCCGAAGTCTTCATCACCTTCAAATAAACGAATGATAGAACAGCATTCAAAAGAAAAATCAAGTTCCAAGCAGCAACTAGTTCGAATAAGCAGCAATCAAGCCCTAAATCAACATTATCTAGCAATAAGCATGAGACTGAACCGAGAAGAACAACGAAAGAAGTTAGTCTTATATCTTTCATCAAATCTCAATATCCCCAGAAGCTAAAACCTAAGCGATTCCAAAAAAAAACGAGAAAGAGACACGACGGAGATAACATACCCGATAGAGAAATTGACGTCGGAGATGCCGAAAAGCTACTCGGCGAGATCGTCTTCTTCTTCTTCTAGGTTTTTCGATCCCTAAAGTTCACTGGAATGGCGAAACTGAAATTAAAGCCGTTAAAAGGGACGTTTTTGTAATTTAACAAGGTAATACATTGGGCTTTTTGGTTATGGGGCACGTCTTTAAAAAGGCCTTCATTGTCGCTGAGTCTAACACACAATTAGGGTTTTTCTTTTCCTCAGTCACTCTTTCTAATCCCGCCGCCACGTTTGTCCCTTCTATATAAAAGCGTTCACGATTCGCATCTCGTTGATGGCGATATCGTACAATGCATTAGCACAGTCTCTTCAGGGGAGGAGTAGCTGCTTCATCCCCAAACCTTTGTGCATCGGAGATGCTAAGCAGAGAAGCAGATCCTGTGTCGTATTCGCTTCTAATGATAAGGACATTGCTCTTCAAGCTAAGGTATTGTTTATTTTTTTTTGGTGAGAATCATGATTGAACCAGACATTGTCAGGTGGCTACTCGTTAATACATGAGTAGTTACTGTTACATGTCGGGTAAAGAAAACAGAGAGAAGGAAGGATTGTTTTTGATGGTTTCCATCTTTAGGATCTGGGTTTCTCTTTTAAGATGCTCATCGTTTGCTTGGTCGTCTGCTTTTGAGTGATGACTTGAGCTACATCTGTTCATCACATTTAATCTTAAACATATTGTCTTTAACTGGTTCTGCACGTTCTGTTATAAAATTTATAGTAAAGTACTTTAATGTATTATGAAACTTATGTTCCGTATAGATTAATTTGAGGTCTATGTGTTACAGTTTTGTTGCTTACTGGTAAGTGTTTGGTTCTCATTTATTCTGTTTCCAGAGATGGTCAGGTTCCTACACTTTGACTCTTGGGTTGGAACTGTTACATCTCTGGTAAATAAAAGAGAGAGAAGGAAAGGCCTTTTGATGGTTTCCATCTTGAGGTTTGGATTTCTCTTTTAAGGTGCTCATCGTTTGCTTGGCCATCTGAATATTGTGATGACTTGAGCTACATCTGTTCATCACATTTTATATCTTTTTCAACTTAAGGTTGTTCCTGGGGGCTTATGTTTCGATTAATACTGCATTTACTGATTGACATTTTGAATAAAATCGGATAGTATTGTTTTTGATGGTTTCCTTCTTTACGATCTGGGTTTCTCTTTTAAGATGCTCATCGTTTGCTTGGTTGTCTGCTTTTGAGTGATGACTTGAGCTACATCTGTTCATCACATTTAATCTTAAACATATTGTCTTTAACTTGTTCTGCACGTTCTGTTATAAAATTTATAGTAAAGTACTTTAATGTATTATGAAACTTATGTTCCGTGTAGATTAATGATAGGCCTATTTGTTTGAGTTTTGTTGCTTACTGGTAAGTGTTTGGTTCTCATTTATTCTGTTTCCAGAGATGGTCAGGTTCCTACTCTTTTGACTCTTGGGTTGGGACTGTTACATCTCTGGTAAATAAAAGAGAGAGAAGGAAAGGCCTTTTGATGGTTTCCATCTTGATGTTTGGATTTCTCTTTTTAGGTGCTCATCGTTTGCTTGGCCATCTGAATATTGTGATGACTTGAGCTACATATGTTCATCACATTTGCTATCTTTTTTCAATTAAAGGTTGTTTCCTGGGGGCTCATGTTTCGATTAATACTGCATTTACTGATTAACCTTTTGAATAAATCGGATTTGACCAGAGATGGTCAGGTTCCTACTCTTTGAAAAGTGAGTTGGAACTGTTACATCTCTGGTAAAGAAAACAGGGAGAAGGAAAGCCTTTTGATGGTTTCCATCTTTTGGTCTGAAATTCTCTCTAAAGGTGTACATCGTTAGCTTGGTCGTCTGAATCTGTGATGGCATGAGCTACATCTGTCCCCCACAACTGAATTTTCTCCCCTGAGACATTTTTTTTTGACTCCCATATCAAGTGTGATAATGCATCTCCTGGGCTTACGTTTTTTATGTTGCAGCTGTTATCTTTTAGTTTCTGTCTCGAATCTTTGTTTATGTTTGCTGCGGAATTTATCTTGCCTGCTTTCTTGGGTTAGGTAGATAAGTTGTTGGACGGCATAAAATGGGATGACAAAGGATTAGCTGTGGCCATAGCACAAAACGTTGACACTGGAGCGGTGTTAATGCAAGGCTTTGCTAACAGAGAGGCTCTCTCCACAACCATCACTACTCGGAAAGCAACATTCTTCAGTCGATCAAGATCTACATTATGGACTAAGGGAGAGACATCCAATAACTTCATCAATGTCCTTGATGTTTATCTTGACTGTGATCGCGATTCAGTATGTTTGTATGAACCCTTGTTATAAAAATCTGACTTAACTTCTATGCACTGTTTATTCATTTAACTTTATTGGCTTGTGATTACGCAGATAATTTACCTTGGAACACCAGATGGGCCTACTTGTCACACTGGGGCAGAGACATGTTACTACACATCGGTTTTGGATCAACTAAACGATGATGAGGTTTGCCCTTGTGGAATCTGTTTTACCTTTTCCTGTAACTAGAAATTAAATTAACCCTGAAGAAAATCAAACAACTTTCAACCGCATCACAGGCTTCAGGAGACAAGCTAGCATCAACGACATTGTATTCACTAGAATCAATCATTTCGAAGCGGAAAGAAGAATCAACACTTCCTCAAGAAGGCAAACCATCATGGACTCGAAGGTTATTGACCGATGATGCTCTGCTTTGCTCCAAGATCAGGTATTTTTTGTTGGTTATCTTCTATCAAAGGTTACAACAGATTGTCCTGCTATGTATGAAGCTTATTGCGGTGTTTGTGGTTCAGGGAAGAAGCAGATGAGTTATGCAGAACGCTTGAGGATAAGGAGGAAGTATCAAGAACAGCATCAGAGATGGCGGATGTGTTGTACCATGCGATGGTGCTTATGTCTAAAAGAGATGTGAAGTTCGAAAATGTTCTTGAAGTTCTTAGGAAACGCTTCTCTCAATCTGGGATCGAGGAGAAGCAAAGCCGCACAAAGTAACCCGTTTAAACTGTTGTATTTGTGAGAATTTGTGTAAAACTGTTCCACTTGTTTATTATTGAGCTTTGTAACATTGGAATTCGTCTAAAGAAATAAATTGTATCTTTTTTTTTTTCAAAAACTGATCTTTCATCAAAAACATATGACTATGTTTTACATATTAGTGAGACTTATTGAAAAAAGGATTTGAAAGAACTCAAAATTTGAGTGAATTCAAAAAAATCGAGATTTGAATAAAATCATGTTATAAATTTTATGGATTTTTGAAGAATTTTTCAGAGTTTTTAAATTATTTTTTATTTTTATTTAAAGTAACATTTTTATAAAAATTAATATAATTTGATATTTTTATTATTTTATAAAATATATAAAATATTCAAAAGTTTTTAAAGATCGATTTCTTTTTTTTTTTTCATTTCAAATAGTTTAATTTTCTTTTGGAAGATTTTTCAAAGTTTTTGAATTTTTTTTTAAGTAATATTTTTGTTTTTTGAATTAATATAATTTGATATTTTATCATTTTAAATGATAAAATATATAAATATATAAAAGTTTCTAAAAATTGAATTTTAAATATATTTTTTATTTCAAACAGTTTAATTTTCTTTTTGAAGAATTTTCAAGTTTCTGAAAAAATTAAAATTTTTATTTAAAGTACTATTTTAAAAAAATATATAATTTGGTATTTTTATCATTTTATAAAATATATAAATATATCAAAAATTAAAATCGATTTTCAAATATATAATTTTTTCATTTCAAACAATTGATTTTTTTTTCTTTAAATGTGAAGATTATTTTTATTTTATTTTTTAAAATCCAAATACCATCATAGGATGTGGTATTTCGATTCACTGTTTTTTCACTATGAAATACCTTTAAAATTCTACCAGATCCCATTTGATTGATTTTGTTACAAAATTCATATTTTTCAATAAGCTGGAATTTGATAAAAAATTTACAAATGACTAATCCAATAAACTTAAATTTTACATAGAATTTATGAATTCTAAATACAATAAGAGGAGATCTGGAAAAAAAAATCATCTCAAATCCTTGATCCAATAATATCCCATTAGACATATTTGGTTGGGTTCTTACACTTAGACATATTTGCAACTGAAACTGTATTTTGGACTTGATTTATAATTTTATCTTGACAAAATTGTCCCTGGTTGAAAAAGAGATGGTTGAGACTAAAAAACATCAATTTCGTTCGGTTAAAAACACTTGTTATGTCTTATATTTTATCAATTAATATATGATAAGTTTATGGAGTTAATGACTTCTAATAAGGACATTAGATTATGGTCAGAGTAATTGTTAAGGCCAGCAGCAACATGATAAATTGTGGTTAGGGATAATTATGGTTAATGACTACTGGGTCAGAGGTGAATGTTCTATGGTCATGATTTGGAATAAGTGAAGTAATTATGTGGTTAGAGAAGTCATTGTCAAGAAAAAAGCAACGGAGATGTGGTCAATGGATGTGTAGATACCAGTCATATGTGTTAAGTTTGTCTAGATAGGGGTAGTGGTACTGTGTTCAGTAGTGAAATTTAGAATGTTATGATTAGGGTCAGAGGTGTTGTAGTGTAGAAAAGATGTAATGTTGTTACATATTATCAGGTTGTTGCCTTGTTGTAGAGAAGAACGGCTCCGATTGTTGATCATGTGGTCAATGGTTTTGTGGATAGTAGGTTGGTGAGTTAGTGAACCTTAGGATAGTTGTGTTCATGGCTCAAGTTAAAGTGGTTGTAGTCATGGCTCAAGTTGAAGTTGAAGTAGATGTGGTTAAGGATTAGAGTAAACAGTTTTTTTTAATGGATGTTTGTGGATTAGATGAGAGATTAAGTATATATAATATTGATTTGAGTTTTCGGACAAAAGAAGAGAGGCGTGAAATTTTGAAACTTTGGAAGTTTTGAAGTCTTGAGAATGTGTAAATTGAGGCAAGAAGAGAGGTGTGAGATTGTTTTTGTAGAAAAAAAGACTGTGAAGCGTCGTCGCGTTGAAGAGTTGACATGGAATCAAGCCGGAGAGCTTATTATCATTGAGGTTGAGACATTAAGATTGATTAATGAGATGAACTTTGATGGGATGTAGCTCCTGAGATGTTTTCCGACGTTGAAGATTATGACTAGAGATAGCATGCAGGTTGTCCCGTCCCATCTCATCCCGGACCGCAGTGAGATTGCTTTCAAGCAGGTCATTGCAAATTAGGCCCGCGCGGGCCGCGGTCTCCGTAATAGCTGCCCAAACCCGTCCCGCTACATGTACAAGCCTTTGCGGGTCGGCCCGCGGGACAGATGATAATACACGTAATAAGACACTTTAGACCACTCCATAATGCTTTAGGTCACTCTAGGACATGATTCATGTCGTCGATTGAACATAACATGATTTACTAGTCATTGATTTGCTTATTTGTTATTCAAAACAATAGTTGTAATTAATTTTGTCACACACCAAACATATTAACATACCAACTAAAGATAATTGCAAAAGATGTTTTTCGTATGTCTCAACCGTGTATAAGTTGTTTGGTTGACTCAGACTCTTCCCCAATATCCCGGTTTTTGAGAGCTTCAATGTCAGATAGGTTACATGTTTGAAGAGGCAATTGGTATTCAGCTACTCTGGTTGGAAGGCCGACTAAGATGATTGTACAGTCTCTTAGGATCGGAGAGTACCGGTAATGTGGGTCATATGTGTTAATTCCATCTTCTCGGGCTAGGGATTCTCTGGTTGAGAACGGTACCGGTTCCTCATATATCTTGGCTATTAAGCGGACTACGCCGGTTAGGTTTGTGTAAGGGAAACTTAGTGGGTCAGGTAAAAACGGATTACGCTAAATCAAAAATATAATTGATTCTGAAATCTCGATTAGTGTTTATAATATTTTAATAAATACAATATAATTAAAAAAACACCACCGAAGCTCAAATCATCATCGTTGGAGTTCGAATCATCATCACCGGAGCTTGAATCGTAATCGCTGGAGCTCGAGTCGTCAACGCCATAGCTCTCTTTATTTTCTCGGGGGAAGTCACACGAATCACCTTCTTCCACTCATCTCTCATATTTTTTCAGGTAAAAAAAAATGAAAAAAATGCGGGTCTTTGTAATCCCGCATGGTCCGCGTCGTCCCATCCCGCAAAATAAACAATCCCACAACAACCCGTCCCGTAAATTCCGCTAATTTACGGGTCTAGAAAATTTTGGCACAATCCTGTCCTGCAACAATCTTTTACGGGCTAGGTCCGCGGTCCAGGTCCATGATTGTCATCTCTAATTCTGAGAAGAGTATGAGATGTTTATGCAGAGATTAAAAACGTTGTTCCAGTTGAAGAAAGTGAAGAAGAATTAATAGATGGTGGATTTGAGTGAAAGTAACGCAACGCTGTTGGAAAATAGAGAAAGAGAAAAATAAGATTTTGAAAAGATAAATTTTCGTTAACTTTAAGATTTTTAGAAAGAGGGTAGTTTAGAAATTCATAAGCCAGAAGTATGTCAAAGTGTAAATAAAGAACTTGAAAGTATGTCAATACGTAATCTTTTCATTTGTAAACCAAGGACTCCCGACTTGCAAGATCAAAGAATTTCGTTAATGTAGTTTGATTGTGTATTCTTCATTTCCATTGGTAGAGCTTGAAGTTTCCAAAGCTACCCAGCTATGGCAAAGACCAAATAGCCAAATAGTTGTATCAGTTCCAAATATTTAACAATATCAGCTTTGAAATAATTCATGAACCGAAATTTCTAATTAGTTTTCCAGTGTTATGTGTGTGAACCGGATTGCTTAACCAACAAATAACTGGGGACCGCTTTGTTTTTTGGTTTGACAGACAGTTCAATATTTAGAGTATATTTAACTATATTTAAAAATAAACATAAAATTTTAAAAAGACATAATATCTATACCCGAGAAATTAAACATAACACACAAAAAATTGTTTAAAGCTATATCTTGGATTTAAAGAACCAGATTTCTGTCCCTGGAGATTGATGAGAAACACTATGATTAATCCAACATATCTTCGGTTTAACCTTTGGTATAGTGCCTCATCAAGAGGTTTGGTTGGACGAAAACCAAAGCTTTTTCTGGCAAACCAGAATCTTCTCGCTTTCCACGGCATATTCTGTCTCCTCTCTCCGGCAACTCCACCTTATCCCCTTGGCCAAAGTCGTGATTGCGTCCATGAAATAACTCGATTCTCGGATTATTACATACCCACCCGGTCGCAATATCCGGTCCATCTCCAGCAATACGTACTTCATCTCACACCTGTTTCACAATATCATTGGGTTCACACACAAATTAATACCAAAACCTGTGCAAAACCAAATTTAAATTCAATTAACCGGTGATTAATTTTGAAAAACCAAACCGCTCCCGTCCGAACAAACCATAAAACCAATCTGAAAACAGAAAACCAGAACCAAAAATTGAATTGGTTCTAATTTCACATACCGAAACCAAAAACTGAATTTGAGTCAAACCAAAAAAAAACAGAAAACCAGAATTGCTTCGGAAAACAGACCAATTCAAAATTGAACCTAAACCATACCAAACCGAAATCTAAACCGCACCTGTGGCTCTCAAGTGTAAAAAGGCTGTCAAGGTGAAGAAGATCATATGTTCTTGGATACGTAGAGAAAGCTTCGCACCTACAGTTTCAGTTTCATGTTAACATCATTCACATACACACAACAAAAACAGAGAAAAGATTCTATTACCAGTCGTGGTAGGTTCCAATGAGACCACGGTCAAAGACAACAGGAAGCGTATTCGCACTGTAAGACGAGACAACGTTCATGACCCAAACAGGATCCTTGACAAGAGCAGCAGCGAAGCCTCCATAAGCCGTGTTCATATCCATAACATTCCTTATCTTGTCTGTCCCAAGAGCTGGCAACACTTTCTTGTAATGCTTAACTCTGTTCTTCCACTTACCATCATCGTGTTTCAAACCACTCGCACTCCCTCCATGAACATCAGAGATCCTCTCCGGCGCGACGTTTAACCTCTCGGGCCATTTAGGTATCGACCCGAGTCCCGAGTTCTTGACTTTAGCGGTCGGTGCAACCACGCAGGGACGGAGGGGAGTGTACCAGGCGGAATCAGGTTCTATGCTGTCGTCACATTTTGGAGGGTAAGCTTCCATGTTCTTTGCGATCTTGTCGTAACAAGATTTGTCTGAGAGTTTTTGCCACACGGCTATGTCGTCTTTTTGTGCGTACTTTTTGAAACACATGGAGGTTAGAAGTGACTGAAGCTTGTTGTAGTCTGATTTTTGATCTTCCATGGTTGTGTTCCATCCACGCCACCGTCTGTTGTAGTTCACCGGTGGACCTGAAAGAACCCAGAAACCTCCAGGTCGGACTATACGGTGAATCTCAAGCAAATAGATTCCACCTGCAAGATCATACAAACACATTTTATCATTCAAATGTATGAGATTAAATGAAAAAATAAACCAATTACACAGAATCAATTGATAGTGTGTTCAACCCGGATTAACCGAACTAATCCAAACCAAACAGAAATAGCCGATCTGAAAAGAAGCATATGTTAATACCGTTTAAATGGATTCATTTTTTATATCGAAAAAACAAAACCGAGCAAGAAAACCGATCTAAAACCAAAATTTCTTCTAGAATTAAGAGTATGTTTTACTAAAACTGAATCCAAATCTAACCATTTTACAAACACATTTTATCATTCAAGTGTTTGAGATTAAATGAAATAATAAACCACCAATTGCAAGAACTCAGAATCAATTGATACTGTGTTCAATCCAGATTAACCGAACCGATCCTGATCAAACCACAATAACCGATCTGATTTAGTTAATACGCGGTTTAAATATATTTATTTTAATACCCGGAAAACCGAAACCGGGCAGGAAAACCGATCTAAAAACCGATTTTTTTTTTTGAGAATTAAATATTTTACTAAAAACGAATCCAAACCAAACCATCCATAATAGGTTTGGTCTTATCTTGGCTATGAATATTTCATACACGGAAAAATCTAAAAACCGATTGTAAACCGGACAAAACACCCCTACTTGACACTGTTAGATACGGTTCAAGAAGACTTGGTTCGGTTTATGCAATCAAACTAAACCATGAAGCAGAAGCTTACCAAACTCAGTCCAGGGAATGAGACATCTTGAGCAATGAGCCATATCAAAAGAATTTGAAGGGAAAGGGAGACGTTGCGTAGAGATAATCCCGAGAATAGCAGGGATCCCACGTTCAAGAGCAAACTGAACCTGAGCTTCATGGTTATCTCTAGGAGCAAGAGAGATTGTTAGTATCCCACGGTCCAAAAGATCACCTCCCCAGCTCGCTACCTACATAACAAACCAACTCAAAAACTTTATAACCCGGAACCGGTTAGAGAATCTTGAGTAGCTGAAAAGAGAGAGAGACTAACCCCACAGCCAGTATCAATGGCGGTTCTGACTGTACCGTCTTTCATTTCTGGAATCAGATCTTGCATCTGATCAACATAGTGACTAACGCCACGTGGAAACATGGTACCACCACCAGGGAAATGGAACTTGTCAGCTTCTTTCTTGAGCCAATGCTGGTTTGATTTCTGCTTGTTGATCCAATCATAAGGCACGTTCTTGTACCAACACTGGTCTCTGCTCTTAGGCCATCTTATAGGCGGTTTGTACCCGTCTGGTGGTGGAATCAAACACTCGTTCTTTTCGTAAACAGGAGGACAGTGACGCTCCAAGAAACTTAGGCGATGTACACCGTACCTCTTCCATCTCTGAGAACAAGAAAACACCACAACAACACTTAAGCTTTATGCAACAGAGTAAGAGTCGGTTTATTTGTTTACCTTTGGATCGGTGCAAGGGGTGTAATCTTGCAACTCTGAGCTGCATTCAGGGAAAGAGATAGATTTGATTTGAAGAGGTGAAACTGTTGGTTTCATAGGTGAAGCTACAGACTTCGTAGTGGTGCTTGTGACGTCTTTGGCTTCGATCTTGACTCTCTCAGAGCAAAACATACCGCCGAGATAGAAGGAGAAACCGCACAAAGCGATGAACAGAACTGTAAGTGACAAGATCCTAGAAGAACCCTTTTCGGGTTGCGAAGATTGCTTCCCGCTCTTCATGATTCTATTACACCTTTCAGTAGAACCAAAGTATGGAATCAGATCAAACAAAGTTGTTATCGTCGTTACAGTCTCACTATGAAAGATACAAAAATGACTTTGATATGGCTAAATCAGCAATAAATATGAATCTTTAATCAATAGTGTGAACGAGATTTAGATTTAGAAGATGAGATCTGGAAGAGACACTTTTCCAACACAGTGCAACTTCTGTCGCATTTTCACATGTCCTAAGACACATGATATATGGGTCCACAATATTAAAGGCACTCACTCCTAAAGCATCCCACTAGGTCAAAAGAAGACATCAGAGGCGACTACTCATTTGTTTTAACGCTAAAAATAACCCTTAAACTTCTATAGCTGAATGTTCTACAGCTCTAGATCTAAATATCGAAACTTTGCAGCAGTAGCAGTTTTTTTCTCTTTCAATTTAAGAAACTTTGGGAGGAAAAAAGGGTTATAAACAAACTTCATCGAAAGATAAATGGGTCACCAGAAACAAGTATGACTAGAAAATGGATCTGACGCACACACAAAAGAAAAAACAGAGGAATATGAACAAGAACTAGTTGAATAAAGAAAGAAACTTACTTACAATGTTTTTTGTTTTGGAGATGAAGATTTTAAGTAAGAGTCTGGGTGGGATAAGAAGTGTCCTCTCTCCGCAGATCTCTCAATCTCTCTCAAATCACTCTTCAAGTCTGTGTGTTTTATCAGACAAGAAGTGAAGCTAACAGACAGATAAAGAAAGCTTTTTATATTAAAAAATCTCTTCTTTTTTATTTTTCTTCTTCCTCGTTGGTTCATTCGCTATCCTTCGTCCCCATCTTTCCTCCTCTCTTTCACTAGATTTTTCGTTCTCTTTCTTTAGTATTTTTTCTAATTTTGTAGTATTTAATATTACAAAAATCATTTTACGACGGAGTAAAAGGCTTTCCCTTTTTTATAATTTAGACAAATGGTTATACCTCTCTGTCACTTCTCCCTTTTTCTGTTTTTCTTTTGCCTAGGCTTTCTTTCTAAAAGGAACTTACAATACTTCTTTTTTTGAGAAAAACTTACAAAACTTTAAAGTTCGAAACACATGATATTTCTTTTTGGTAAAATATTAAAATTTATACCAATTTTAAGTTTTTACATGATACAAAGATATATATATAAAAAAAAAATCGAAAGCTAATGCAAAAACACATTACAACAATCAAGGATACGACTAAGACCATGATTATTGCAAAGTTTTTAGGATGAAATTCTTAGCACGATATAAGAACTATTTCTTAACTTTTTTTAGTTAAAATTAAGAGACGATTTTTATATTACGTTACAAACCTCACTCTAAGAACCCTTCAATAATCATACCCTAAGAAGCACACACACCTAACCATTGTCGACAAACTCTGTTGGGAAACACCAGAAACATTTGTGTTTTTCCACAATCGCAACAATTGGAGTCTTCATTGTTGCTGCCACAAGCCCACCACCTGAGGCCAACCCTCAAAACCTCATTATAAGCAACGCCTACAACTCATATCCGGCGGCACGTGTGCCCCTTTGAGCAGCTACAAAAGCCGCCTCTAGCCACCATTCTCGAGCTTGGGAGCTACAAGAATCATCTCCCACGAAAATAAAGAAACTGCAATGCAGAACCAACGCCTCTATTCACCATCATAACCAAACTCAAGGCTTCAGTAGTAACCAACCCGGACCGAAAAAGAGCTTCACCTTTACTTGTTGACAATGTCAAATGAAAACACACATCATGAAAGTTGAAGGAGACACTCCGGACCCCGACCTGATGGATAGTAGAGGACATGTAGACCGCTAGGAACAACTCTGAAATACTCCACAACACAGAAACCATTAATCACCGGCCGTCGCTAAGGAAGGCCACACCAAGCTTAAACCAACATCTAGAACCACCGCCCATTAATTTTCAACGATGGAGATACACTGCATCACCCTAGACTTTTGCCACACTTCGAGAAGAACCGAACAAGAGATGCCTTATGCTTGTTGAAGGAGGGGAAACTCGAGCAATCAACTCTCAGTAAACACCACACCAAACCTGAGAAACATAACCAGTCAAAATCCATCCTAGCATAAGTGCACTAGAGACCAGCAACGAAGATAATACGCCTCTTGGGATGTCAGAGCCAATCCAAGACCACTGAGAAATCTCATCCTTTCTAACCGAAGGAAGCCACCACCATCTGAAGAAGAACCCTAGGTACATAGCCGGCCTAGGGAGACAAACCACAAAACCAGTCGCAAAACCCTTTCACCCAAAGTTACTCGCCTGAAAACAGCACACAACCACTCCATATCGCTAGTGAGAGAAGACATAGTATAATGCACCGTTGTAAAGAGACGGTGAAAAAACCCAAATTGCCGCTGATGAAGCACTCCTCTAGCCACACAAATCAAGAAGGGAAGACCTCTGTCGCGCCTCTGCACACCCACCGCCGTCGCCACCACGCGGAGAATAAAGCACTGCTCAACACTGAATCCGACCTAGACTTTTAAAACACGCTGAAAAAACCACCAATTGAGAGGATATAGCAAAAGGAAGCAAGAGGAAAAGCTCTCTCACGATGCCAGACAACGCCGGACGTCGGAGAGGCGAAATCGTAACTAGGTTTTGTCTGCAAGATATCGGCTGCAAGAGATAAATAGGGGCGCATGTATTGGGTGCTCTTCTCCAATTTAACGCATGATAATTTGAGAAAAACGCATGAAAGTTTAAGAATATTTGTGTTGGTCAAGTTAATCAAAATAAAATAGTGGTAAAAAAAATTATGAATATCTCCAATATGTTATTTATCTATAATATAATTATGTGCATCATCTTTGCTACCAAAACTAACACATTCAAAGCAATGCAATTATCACAACAAATCTCAAATATTATGAAATGAAGTCTCACGATTTAAAATATGCTTATAAATTTAAATAAATGTAATATATATATATATTGAACCATATATATATTAAAAATATAGTTTGAGAATTCCCTCAAATTGCTTTTATTAAAAAGTAAAATGTGTATTATTTATTTCTCACAGAATTCTAAACAATCCAGTTATTGTGATACGACTAATTTATCTATGTATATTTAGCCTTCCCATATGAGAACACCATTTACACTTTTCCTTATGAACATTTACCAAAAATAACTTAAAACTTAAATTTAAATACAAATGTATATCCAAATTTTAATTAAATGTAAAAATAATCTTAAAAGATACTAGTAAAATTACATCTATTTTTATAACTAAACAAAAAAATACATTTTACGGTTATAACAATAAAAATGTTCACTAAATAAATTTATAAAATTTTGAAAAAATATTTTGATGAAAGATAAATTGAAATCAGATCAGTATAAGAATTTTTAAATCATGTAAATATGAACCTAACAAAATTGAATTATTTTCTACACAGATAGATAAATACATATTGTAAATCATAATTGTTCATTGTTTAATGTTTGATAACATATATTCAAAAATGTTGGTATTTTTAAGGTTAGGTTCTCGAATGTTAAATATTTTCTTTTCGAAAAATGGCATACAAAGCTAATGAGCAGTGCTTTAAAGTAAATAAATAGAGTTACAATTATTGACAGTAACACAAATTAAATGGTGATGTTCTAAGAAACACAAATGGTGATAGGATCATAGTCGATCCTGATATTTTGAGGTCCAATACAAAACTAAAAATTATCAAAATATTGCATTTGATACAACCAACTTTAAAAGCTAATTAGTTAAATATAATATTTATTCATGCCTATTATATTTTAAATTAAATTTTTGTATAAAATATATTAGTTTCATGGTTTTGTCATTATTTTTTGATTAAATATGTATAATAGTATTTATTTTATTTTAGAAAATCAAAATGGTGGATGTCAAGAAAAAAACAAAATGGTGAACCTACAAAAGGGGGTTCCATTCAAATGTTTCTTGTATATGTGCTAAAGGGTGGCACAAAATAGAAGCAAGTCGCGAAGTATTGTGATTGTTCGATGAATTATACATGTTGGTGGGGTAGATATAAGAGCAACTCCAATGGTAGTATTTTACTATATAATTATTAAATTATACTAGGGATTGTCCCGGGCTACGCCCGGGTTATTTCGTTAATATTTGGTTTAATCTAATTTATTGTATTTATTTGTTTTTAATAGATAAAATATAGATCGCGACGATTAAAAAATTGGTGAAGACTACATGTTCTTTTATAGTGCTAAATGTCTCACAGAGATTATGTTACACCTTTGTCTTGTATACTTATTTGTTG
>MU105885.1:155876-247731 GCA_012274485.2 Sinapis alba | reverse complement strand
GGGGGGGGGGGGGGGAGGGTTCTATAAGAGATTAGAAGGAGAAGAAGTGTTGACAACAATGTGCCTAAGAGGATGATCTACATGAGGACCACCAGCATGTTTAACGAAATCAGCAGGAGACAAGAAATCGCCATGACAGACACACATGATCCTCACTTCTTCTCCATTGCCGTATCTATACAGAATCCCATCAACTCTCTTCCCGTTTGGTCCATCTCCTTTGGTGAACACACATGGCATCTCGCTTTTCCCTTTCCCTTGTGGTGGCTCTATCTTCATCTCCACTGAACTCAATCTTCTCAGCCGAGTGTTCGGTCTTGTTATTGCTTCCTGTTGTTGTGTTGACGGTAAGCTTCTTGCTTCCTCGCTAGTTGCTGCAGGAATGAACCAAAACAACACTGTTTAAGAATAGATTGTCATAACAAAGTAAATGGCCTTTCAGGTTCCGACAAGGTGAAAACTAACTTTTTGTTTGTGTAATGATTTTGAGATTGATGTATCCATTTGCTTTAAACTCAAGTTTTACCAAAAGTTAATGATGATCAGAATAGTATACCTTGATGCGATTTGGTTTCCATCTCGGAAACACTTGAAGAACTTCCGACACCGCCGCCGCCGCCTTGGGACTCAAGGGAGCCTTGTAGTGAATCATGACCAGCACTGTGTTGCCGTAAAAGACCACCTTTGTTAGCCGTCGCTGACCACCGTGGCAGTCCCGACGACGGTCTACCTCGCCGCCTCGAAGTAGTGGCGGCTTCTCCCGGAGTATTATTAGCTTCAGTTGACTTGGTGCTGTTTCCACCGCCGCCGCCGCCGCTACGAAGCTTCTCGCTTCTCCTTCTCTTGGCAGCCATTCTCCTAAGAGTCTGCATCTCTTTCCTCTTCCGCCACTCTTCCTCTGACTCCGCCGGCAACGACGTCGTTCTCGTTAAGCCCGTGTGTCTCGCCACGGCAGGCTTCGTCTCCGGCTGATGAGTTTCCCGGAAAAGAGGCATCGTGACAACAACAGAGGAAGATCTCACGAGCTTATTGCTTTTGTCAACTCCGAATCTCCCGCCAAGAGATAAACCAAGATTTAACTCGATCTCTTCATCTTCTTCCTCTTCCTCTTCACCATCTTCACCTTCTGCTGAGTCAGATATAAATCTCTGAAGCAGATCTCTTGGGAAAACACAACTATTGCTTCTTGCAATTTCTCTACTTGTCTTGTTTGCTTCCGCCATGAAAGGAGTAACTGCAGAGAGAGAGAGAAAGAGAGAGAGAGAGATGATGTAACAGTGGTCGGAGTAACAAAAGAAAGATTATATTTTGATCACATATCCATATCCAATATCTCGGCAAGAAAAGTTTCCAGATTTGTCTTTAATTTGTTTCCCTAAATGAGTATTACATATTCAAAGGATGAGACAGAGAGAAGAGAACGCTGAATATTCAGTTCCATTTCACTTCATAATTACCTGTTTAGCTCAAAGTACAAATCAAAATCCCCGTAATACTTTTTTGTCTGTTTTCTGCTTAGGATCAATTAGAGTCTATCAAAAATTAGAAAAATGCCGCAACAACTTTTTTTTTTTTAATTATGTATTTTTTTACCGTTTCAAATACACGAAAATTTTAAAATAAATTAAACTGTTTAAAATGAAATAAAATAAATTTTATATATTCCATGAAATGATAAATATTTATATCGGAATATTAAAAAAATAAAAAATATTAGTTTAAATAAAATTATTTTTCAAAAACTTTGAAAAAATTTCAGAAAAAAAATTAAACTGTTTGAAATGAAAAAATATATTTTAAAATCGATTTTTTTTAAAAAATATATATATTTATATATTTCATAAAATGATAAAAATATCAAATTATATTAATTCAAAAAATAAAAATATAACTTTAAATAATATTTTTTTTTCAAAAACTCTGAAAATTCTCCAAAAAGAAAATCAAACTATTTGAAATGGAAAAAAAAATGAAATTTTATTTTTAATTTTTTTATATATTTGATATATTTCATAAAATAATAAAAATATTAACTTTTAAAATAAAATTTTACTTTGAATAAAATATTACTTTAAATATTTTTTTTTAACAAAAACTATAAAAATTCTTCAAAAACCCGCAAAATTTTTTAACAAGCTCATAAAACTTGTAGCATGGATTTACTCAAATCTCGGATTTTTTTGGATTTACTCAAATTTTAGATTCTTTCAAATCTTTGTTTCAATAAGCCCCACTAAGTGAATATTGATTTTATGTACCAAAAATAATTTAGTCAATTAAATAAAATATTTTTGGATTAAAAATTAATTAAATACAAAATTCGAATTTTTAAAAAGAGATGCCTGTTTTTAACAGTTTTGTACATAAAAAACTCTTTTCATTTCTTATAGATGTTGTTTTATGATTATGTACGTAAATAAAAAAATCAAATTGTATATTTCTAAAGAAATATTATTAGTTATTTACAATTATAGTTTGACCAATAAGTTAAAGGGGAAATACACAATAGCGCCTATCATATAGAAAAAATATTACTTCTTCCATTTTATATTATTTATTGTTGTAGCAAAAAAAATTTGTTTCAAAATAAATGTCATTTTAGAGTTTTAATACAAAATTTATTAATAAAAATTTTTATTTTATTTTTTAATTAGTTGAAATATGGTTAAGTATATAGGTAACTATGTTTTTATTTTGAAATATATAAAATTATATGATTTTTTAATATGTGTACATAAATCTAGAAGGATAAGTGATATAAAATAAAATGAATAGTAAACTGGAAAAACATATAATTTGGAATAATAATTTTCTAAAATGTAAGTATTAAAAAAGAGAAGGAGTACATTTTATCCAATAAAGTTTGTATTTACTATTCACATACTTTACACCTATATTCATTCATTTATTTAAATAAAAAGAATATAACAATGTTGGGCACGTAGAAGAAAAGAAAGCGACGAGAATAGCCAATGTGTGAAAAGGACAGAAGAGAGCAGAGAGAGAAAAGAGCCAAGTGTCGCTCAGATGCCTCCTCACGTTGACACGTTTTCGTAGGGGTTGAGAGTTTTAAAACTTTAAATAAATTGTTTTTAATCTCTTTGTCTCCTTCCTTTTTGCCCTATTATTGATTGCTCTATTTTCTAACGCAAAACTATGCTATTTTAAAAATTGTTTATTATCTGCTGGCTACTTACGTGTCGTCATTACCGTAAAAGAAGGTATATCCGACACGTGTATTTATAAAATGTACAAGACACGTTTTTGTTAAGTCAGAGTAAGAGGAAGGGGTAAGGTAATTGGACACTAGAAAAGTTTAGTTTGGTTTTAGTTATTTCAATTTTAGATTCAGTTTGTATAACAAAATTGAAAACCATCTTATTTTCAAAATAATTTAAGATCTTATTTGGTTTTAGTTTAGTTTTGGTTCTAAATTTTTTAATTAATTCAGATTAAAAATAAATAAATTGATTTTTTAGTTTAAATATTATTTTTTTAAAAAAAAAAATCTGGATAAAAGTTCAGATAATTCAGATAATTTTAAATATTATTGAATAAAAAGTAGTAATTCAATTTTCAATATTTCAACTTATAAATAATATTTTAAATTATTTGATTATTTATTTAAACATAGATTTGGATCAAACCCCACCTATATCTTTAAATTCACTGTGGTTCAGGTTTTTGAGTCTAGCTAAAATGCTTATACCTTGTTCTTCGTATCTCTGTCCTACAAATACAGTGGTACTATGTAACATTCTAGCATACGTATCAAGTATTATGATACGATACCAGTACATTTTTCTGTCGGTAATACTCTAGGAACGACCGTTGTAAACAAAGTACAAGTCTGAAAATATTTTAAAGTGCGGCTTAAATTAGAGTAATGTGTTAAATCGAATTTCACGTAAAAAGTTTTATTTTTTGTTGGAAAAGTGTTACGTTTATAAATAAACACAAACTCATTGTCGTTTAATTATTGGTAGAAATAGTTCGAATCTTTGTACTAACAATTTAGATTTTTTTAGTTTATTAGTTGATGAGCTACAGCTTTAAAAAAAAAAAATCAGTTAGGTCGAATCAATAAACTAGCATGGTGTTTCCTTAGAAAACAAAATCAGTAAAGACAAATGGTCATAGTGATATTTGGACTGTCTTGAGCGGTTGATGACCGGCTCAACATTTTGTTGGTTCTAGGGCAAACAAAATTACTATACCTCTAAATTATGTTTATTTAAAATATTTCTTTTCAAAAAATTTATATGTAAATTTTTTTATCAAATTTATGATAAAAATACAAAACTCATGTACATTCCTTTTCGACTTTTTCAATCTATTTTTAAAAATAAATATTTATACAAAAAGTAAATCTTTAATTTTCTATATATTATTTGTGAATCATTTAAAAATAATAATTTCTATTTGTATTAGTTATATTTTAAGTTTTCTTAAGTTGTCTGCATTTTATATCTTTATACTGATTACGTTGCAGTTTTACAATTAATTTAAGCAAACTTTATACCAACTTTTATTAGAAATTTATTAACTTTAATATAATAAGTCTACGCCTACCCTAATGACTAACCGTTTATTGGCCTCACATATAATTTTTGATTAACAATATTCCGCATGTTTGTATGTTAAAAAAATACATATAAGCATCAATACTAAATGACTTTATATTTTATATTTTCGTTAGTTTTTTTCTGAACACAAAACATGTTCTTTCTCAAAGCAATAAGCAACTTTTAACACAAATGCATTTATACAAGTTCTTTATGCAAATTGTATAAAGATTTGTTAAATAATTGTACTATATACATTAGTAGGCAATTTCATATAATTAACATTTTACCACATGTCGTAGGTCTTGCTTGAGATGGAATAATGATAAAGGTGTTTCTATATCTAGCTTTGTTGTAATTGAAATTATTTTTCTCTTACACATAAGCTAATCAACGAAATAATTATCTCACAAACGACCATTATGGAACATATATCGTTGAAATTATATATTGGAAGGTGTGGTATCACTGAACATTTTCCTTATAGGATTCACCTCTGATTGTATCATCTGAACCGTCCTTTTAAATTTACACTTGATAGTATTTCTTACGTCATGTTATAGATGTCTTGTAAGGTCTTTTCCATTAATTCGCATAATTTTATTTTTTGGGACTCGAAACCCAATCCTCTTAGTGTAGAAGTATTAGTGAACCATATTACCACTAGACTAAGGAGATTTTCACAAAAATGAGATAATTTTTTCATCATCTCTTATTTAAATATATATATAATATTAGCAAAAGATCTCTTGCATGACATTAAGAAAAGTGTCATATATGTAAAAGCATCTCAACAAAGAGTACAATCTTTTGCAGCTTGTGTTGAGAGAGTTGAGATCAAAAGTGGAGCAAATTTATCCATTGATGTTCCAACTAGTTCCAACTAGATAAAAATCCACATATGAAATGCTTGTATGATCATTGAAGTTCAAAGAAGCATTTGAAAACATGTAGTCTTTTGGCATATATTATAAGTTTTTACCTTCAAAAACTCACTGGAACCGAAGGATTAAGATATGCGAGCTACTGAAGCGTTTCAGTGTCATTACTACATAGTTTTTAGGTTCTAAGTATCCTACATCTAATGTGTATTTCACACTAGTGTGGAGGATATAGAAGTTGTCGAAGATATATGCTAGATGTGGATCATGTGATGATGATGGAGTAAGAGAAATGGTTCACCGAATGGAAGTTAAATTTGATAAGTATTGGGATGAATACAATATGCTTTTGGTTATGGGAGTTGTCTTAGATCTAAAACTTAAAATTGAGGTGCTTGAAAAAGCATATGAATCTGTAGATTCTACTACTTCTGCATTAAAGATTCAAGTAATTAAGAATGACTTGGAGATGCTCTACAAAGACTATCAGGCTAGAAAATGGATAAGCTCCTCAGATGTTTCAGCTACAACAATTTCATATGAAATAATCAGTGAATCTCCATTCGAAGAATATTTTGACTATGTAAAAAGTGTTTTATACATTTATAGAATTCCATTGTACTGTTTTTGATTTTATATAAATCTTTATTGTATATATTCTTTTTGAGTTAGAATAAGCATTATACCTGGTGTAAGAAATTCAAAGACACATTTGGATATCTATTTGGAGGAGCCAAGAGTAAATATTTTTTTTCTTCCAAACTTGGATAGGCTATTGGAAGGATAATTATGACTGACTTAGTGATTTAGCTGATATGGCGCATGATTTGCTTACCATCCATATTATTATTATAGTTACTTCTAAATCAGCTTTAAGCATTGAATGTTGGATTTTGACTCCATACATAAACCGGTTGCTTCCGAAAAATGTTCAAGCTTTTCTTTGTGATCACAATTGACTTTGTAGATTTTCAGAGTTTTGAAGGTAGTCATAAAAATTTATAAAATAGGTTAAAAAATTTATAATTTTTTAATAAAACAGTTTTATAGTTAAATAATTTTTGACTAACATACATTTTAAGTTATAGGTACTATCAAAGATATCAATGGCATTTGCATTGAAGATGTCATAGAACATCGAATAGCTCATGAATAAAAAGTTCAAGTCAGGAGAATTAAGCATGTAATAAGAATGATGGTATCTATTTTGTTCATATTCTTTTAATCATACATTATTTTGGTTGGGGTTTAACAAAATTTTCTTGTGTTAAATGAAGCAGTAATCCTTGGGTGTGAAGATAACATAAGCGCATGAAATTCATTATTCTTGTTGTGTTGTTTTTAAGTTTGGTTGAATTTGTGTGTTTCTAAGTATTATTCTATGTTAAAAAACAGATTTGTGTTTGTGTTTGTTTTGTTAATTTGAACTATATGCAATCTCTTTGGTGGTTACTACATATCAGATTTTTTCTGGAGACTATGGTGATGACTCGCTCTCCATTTCTTTACATCATTGTTGTTCTTTCGTTGAGTAACTTTTATGTTCGTAGAGACAACAAGAGAAATAAAGATATAAGAGGATGTTCATGAAGATCAGTTTATTGATTGGTACTGCTCTAGAGTAATTGTCTTATAACTCTAGTTTTAAACCACAACATCCCTTTGTACCACTGCATCACGTCATGTAGTACCAAATAAAGCATAACTGAAACTTTCATAACTGCATCTCCTGAAAACATCAACATCATCACACCATGCATATTCCTCCAAAAATGATCTCATGTATCTATGCTCATGAACTGAACAATGTTGCTAACTGTTAGCAAATTAAACTGAACAGCTTGTCATTGCCCTCGTATATCCGATTGAAATTTGATCATCTCATAACAAGTTCATTTTGTACTTAAATTACCAATTCTTAGATTTTTTTTTCTTCAGTGAGACTGTAATAATAAATGTGCATTCATGCTATCATTTTCCTTCCCAAAACAGAATCTAAAACATGTTGTAAGTGCTTCATTCTCCTCTTGTGCTTCACTTGATATGTGAAATCAACTGTAGTAGATCCTTGGAATCATGACTTCTCTGCAAATTCAGTGGTTTATATTTGAACTTCCAACCTTTATAAAATTTTCTATGTTAAATATTACTTGTTACTCTTCTAACTTCATGATCACAATATAGCTAGAACATACCAACCAACACCTGAATATTTTTTACTGTTTCATTCCAGTACCAGTTTATGTTTCTGAAACACATAAATTTTTTGCTCAATTTCATAAACTATGTCTTTCATATTCATTACTTATGCCGTTGCAGGCTCATAAACTGCATAAATTTCAGACATTTTTGCAGTGTTCTTAAGTTCAATCACCTTAACATCCACTGATGTTATTGAACTACTTTCCTTAAATGAAACAAGGTCATGGAAGCAACTTGTATGCCTCAAAGAAGATTCATCAACATCCGATATCTCCAGAATTTCTTTTATAATTGGTGACTTTGCCATTTGAACTATTTTTACCGCAAGAAGAGAATCCTTACTTGAAATTAACACTGACTTAAAAGTCTCTTTGACCTTAAAGCAACTTGGGAAGTTTCTTAAAACTGAAACAACCTTCTCCACACAATCGATGACAGTTATTCTATATATTAAATCATTTTTTTCTCAGACGGATGTAGTAAATCTTTCTTGATTATTAATTATGACTTATGATCAAGATAAATTTTTCTCATACGCATATAGCAAATTGTATGTTCACTAATATTGAAGGTGTTAAAATGTATTAACAAACTATATTATATGAGTATTAATGACAATTTTTTATAATTTATCTTGTAAATAAAGATAAAGATCTCATGTTGTAAAAAACTAAAAATAAAATAAAACAAAGATCTATTAATTATGATAGTTAAAGATGCATGTGCTAATTGTTATTGATACATCATCAAAATGATAAACTTGTGAATAAACTAATAAAATAAAATTATTTATTAAAATTAAGAATTTTCCTGGATCATAGGCATAAATAATAATTTAAAATAATAATATTATTTTATTTTATTTTATTTTTTAATTAATTTATATTTTGATGTTATTATTTTTTCTATTTTAAATTCATCAATTTAGAAAAGGTGCGATCATAATTACTTTTATAATTTTTTTTTATTTTTCGGCATATTGATTTTAATAAAATTGGATTTATAGTTTATATAAATATGATTTTTAGTTATATTATATTATATTTAATTACTATTTATTTTACATCTTCCTATAATTTAAAGTATGTCTATATTTAAATATATATTTTTAATAAATTTAGAATTTTATTTAAATGTATAGTTAAAATATATTAAACAGATAAAACTCAATGTTTAATTAATCTAATAAACTAATAAATTATAATAAAATTTTAAACATTTAATCAATAATTTTTTTAGTGGATTATTATTGTTTTAGCTTTATATTTATTAATGCATAATTACAATAAATTTTAATAAAATATATATATTTATACAAATATGATATATATAAATTAATTTAGAAATTGGAATTTAATTATATTTAGGTAATTTTTTTTATAAATATGATATATATATATTTTAAAAGTTTTATCAAAAATAAACGTTTATATATAAATTTTAACTTTAAATAATAATTAAAGTCATTAGTTCTTACAGAAGAGTATACAATTATAAATTTATTTAAAATGAAAATTTTATAAGAAAATTGTACATAACATAGTTATATGTATACCCTATCATTATTTTGGTAATGACATGTGTATGAATCACTTCACAAATAACGTTTAGGAGATATTCCCCTTTTAATATATAAAAGATTTGATAATTATATTTTTTTCTTCATGTAAAACATATTATTTTCTAAAATAAAAAAGCTTGGAGCCTTTAACTGTGTTTAACACAAAACTTATATACTTAGTTTTATTTTACATCTGAATATTTTTTTTAATATAAATATGATTTAGAACATATGAAAACACTCTTGTTAAAAAAAGAAAAAAAGTTTATATTTGAAGATAAAATATTGAAACCGAACTTTATATAATTTAGATATTTTAAATGATAAAAGTAATAAATATAACATTATCCTAATTTTATTTCGAGGAAACATGAATAAGCAAAATATTTGATGGATTCTCCTAATTTTATTCTTTTAAATTTTTCCTATAATTTTTTTAAGAATTTCTGTATTTTTTATATTATGTGTTATTTATATTATTAATTCGCTAAATTTTAATTATTTTATATGTTATATTTGTATAAATTCTAAAGATATTTTTTAAAATATGTATTATTTTTTTGTGGGTTTCTGCCATTATTTCGAGAAGTTAAAAAAATTAAAAAATTTAAAATGCTTTAAAGAACATGCCAAATAAAAAAAAACAAATCCAAAATTTTGTGATCCAATTAAGTTTAAATATTTTTGCAGATTAAGAATGTTAGATTAAAATATCTTGTGGATCTGGGCCGGATAGCCCATTGATACCTTTAATCTAAAGGTTGACATTGGAATTAAAAATTGGGATATAAGCAAAAAAAGGTAGAAATGGACTGGATGAAGAAAAAAGAAGAGAAGATTTATGTCGAGTCCCATAAGGAGTAAAGCAAAAAAGACAAAAGTAACAGACTTAAAGAAGTAAAGAGATGTGAATCTGTAATGCCGGAATAATCAACTTTTCTAAGAAACTGTAACTGTTCTTCTATTGGTGTTTGCAGAGAGCACCAAGCTTTAACCTTAGGAGCTTCTTCTTGACTGATTCTTTGGCTATTCTTGTCTTCTCTTCTCTGTTCTGTTCCTACGGCTTCTGACCAGCGTGAACTCACCATCTTCTTCACCAGCTACAGAGACATTCTCAGTCTTGCTTCCTTCTACAGAGCCACTCTGAGTCTTGTGTCCAACTACAGAGCCACTCTGGGTCTTTCTTTCATCTACAGAAACACTCTGACTCTTGCTTCCACCTCCGCTTCTCACACCAGAAATTTTGCTTCCATCATACTCAACTGCAAAAGAATAAAACCATAGAAAGTTTCACGTGAGAGAAACAGACAATTTTGAGATAAGAGAGGTTCAAAGAAAGAGAAAGCTTGCCTTCCTTTTCCTTTACACGAAGCTTATGCTCCCCAAGCTTGAACTGATTGCTCTTGGCAGCCTGTGGAATCGACATAGTTGTTGGAATGAAATATCATCCATATAGGGAAACAAGCCACTGGTGTTTTTTTGTAAATTACCTTAAGCACACTCTGGACAGATGCAACAGATTCAAAGGCAACAAACCCAAAGCATCTTCCACTATCCTGGAAACAAATAAGGAAACAAGTTTAATGAAAGGAAACTAACAGATTCGATAAGAAGAAAGACACGAGACTGGATCAAAGATCATTACCCTGAAGCTTCTGATTTGAACTCCATTTCCTTTGATAGGACCAAAACCTTTGAACAGTTCATAGACTTGAGCCTGCCTTGCATCAAATGGCAGATTCGCAACAAATATCGAAGTGCCTGCAACCAAAAACAACAACATGTATGTTATCCAAAAATAGACAAGACAAAAGAGTTGTCTGACAACAATGGTGGAACATCTTCTAACCTGGTTCGTCAACCATCTTCTGGTCAGTTTTCTTTTCAGGTGCTAGAGCTACATGGGGTTTGGGTTGTGCCATGGAACTAGGTTTCTGAACCGGGGCTGCCTTAACTTGGAGAGGAGCAGCGTTTCTCGACATGGACAGAACCTGTATCCCAACATTAGTTGATCTAGCATAGATGGCCTAAGTAAAATAGTCAAGTCTGCAAAAAGAAAACTCACCATAGAAGCAAAAGATTTCTTGGCTTCATCAAGGGGAGGAGAAGCTGTTTCAGCAACTGGCTCTTTAGGTTTTTGAGCAGTAACAGCTTTTTCAGGAGCAACCACCTTCTTAACCTCAGCAGAATTAACAGACTTCTTCTTCTTGGTGGCTTTGTGGATCTGCGCAGTCTTTTTTTTCTCTTCAAGAGGCTTTGCAACTTCTGACACTACAACGGTACGTAGTCCATTAAATTAAAGAGTTAGTTCTCTTTCGAATATAATGAACACAAGGCTTAGGCAACATACCAGATACAGCAGCTGGAAGAGCTCTTGTGGTGGAACTCTCCTCATCAACAAAACGATGAATGTCATTGACGAGACCATAGTTACCGTTCTTACGTGCAAGATAGAATGCTTGGGAAAACTTCCTCTTGAGGTTGTCTTTACCAGTCAAGAAACCAATAACCATGATCAACAACCCATCTCCCGACGAACTCTGAGTATCAAAACTGAGCACATCGAATGTGGTACCATCATAGTAAGAGGAAAGGTAGTGCTTCTTGATAGCCTAGACAAGGATGATAAAAAAACAATGTAAAGTCTCTCTTGATTACAGATAGGGTATGAATGTAACGAGAAATAATGAGTTTTCTAAGGTTTCTAAAAAAATCACAACTCACAATAAATAAATTTTTCTCTCATTCACTCTTAATTTTTTTTTTGTAGAAAAATGAAAAACAAAATTAAATTGGAAAAAGAACGATTATTCATTTTCATTCCTGAAATTTTATTTCTTTACGTTCATTTCCTATTCGTTCATCTTGTTTCCAGAATGGTTAAGAGTCGGACCCATAGACATTTCCCCTTTTTAAACACAATAATCATAAATAGTTTCAGCATAAAGTGCAAATAATGTCATAGAGTAAATATCTCATGAATTTAGTAAGGCTACCTTTACATATATACAGAACCTTTGACCTAATAACACCTAATATAAAAGGAGAATCGTGGGAACCATTCAACGACATTGCTTTACCTCGAGGGATGAAAAAGACATCATAGTACCATCAGGTCCTGGTCTGGTGACAAAGCTATCATCAGCATAAAACTTATGAGCTGCATTAGTCATCGTCCCCACAATATGATAGTATTGTTTCACAAAAGCCTCAGAGATTTGGTGAGCAAGAACACCTCCCTCGGCAGCCATATACACGTCCTGAAAAAAAGAGAGGAGAATATAATTCAGATCAAACAGAACCAATCAAGATTCAAATCAAAAACCCATTATTAAAAAACAAAATGTTTCAATCAGAATGTAAAAAAAAACACAAATCTGAATTCGGATCAAGAGATAAAAGGATTTACAAACCTAGAGATGGAACCGAGGAGAGTCTAGAGAAAAGGAGAAGGCTTTTAGTGTGATTAGGGTAAAGAAGGTAGAGAGAGAGTTGTGAGGAGGAGGCAAGAGAGGAGAGGAGCTTTATATAAGAGTTTAAGAGAGGTTGGCAAGATTATGTTTCCTTACAAGGAGCGAACAAAAAAGGAAAGAGAATATTTGTATTCTTGACCAAAGTCGGTCAGCTTTCTTGCAAATTAAGTCAAGTTTCGTTTATGTTTTTTGACCTTTATATTCTTTTCCTGTTGACCCTATTACTCTGCCAAAATAAATATAGTTAATGATTTCTAGATTTCTTGCAACTTAAGTCAAATTTTGTTGTACTATTTAGTTAATGGATTTTCAAAGATAGATACACAAAATCTTGTGTTCTTATCTAAGTATTAATTTTATAAACAATTCTTGTAAGATATTATTATTTTTAAAGACTTTCCTTTTTTGGAGATTTTGTTAATTTGCAAGAAGGTAATCTATAAATCGTTAGAAATATTTTCTTCTTTTTTAGAGAATAAAAAATAATGAATGATAATATAACTAAGTGTTTTATCCGCACATTCATGTATAATCAGGTTACAAATATTTATCATTATATTTATACTAATTCATTATTTAAAATTGCAAAATTGAATGATAACATAACTAAGTGTTTTATCCGCACATTCATGTATAATCAGGTTACAAATATTTATCATTATATTTATATTAATTCATTATTTAAAATTATAAATTTGATTTTCTTTTGACTTAATTAGTGTTTATCAATATTTCTATTTTAATTTTTTTAATTTTATAAGTAAAATTATCTTGTCGGATAACACATAATCTATAGGTATTATTATTATTTAAAAAAATGTTTTGCCTATTATATATAATTTATAAATAATTATCTAATATAAATTTATTTATTTATTATTTATTGAGGATAACATTGATTTTAACCGTTTTTAACTTTTAACTTGAGAGCTCGAATACGAAAAACCATTTTCCAAATAATAGTAAGTATAAATACTCAGATAACACATAAAAGAGAAGAATCATGCTCGATAAGTTTTAGTGGAATTTTTTAATAAAATTTTAGGATCTTGTGGTGGAATGATAAAAAAAAAGTTTGGAATATAACATCAATATGTTTGAGGTTCGATTCCTATGTTACACAAAATTAAGTTACACTGATATTAGATATCTACACATATATAGGTCCTTGCTTTTATTCCATTTGAGTATCCGAAAAGAATTCATTGATTGCACGTCGGCTTGGTAATTAGTTTGATCATTTTCATAAACCAAACATACTTGCAGGCTAATAAAAATCTTCAAAAATAATATGGAATTTATACTATTATTGTTTTTAAATGTTATATAACAACAAAAAAGAATTGCACAAACTTCTAAAAAAAAAGATTGAACAAGCTAAACTAAGCACATACGAAATTCTCTGCATTGTAGGTTTTAAAATTTAAATGTTAGATTGAGCTTAACAAAAAGATCTAATTTCTTAAAATAGATTTGAGCTTAACAAAAAAAGAACTAATATGATATTACATTTGACGCATTGACCCCATAATATCTGCAAAGCATGCTACAAAGAAAGTTCTTATGGGGTGTATAGATAAGAGACAGCACATGTGTCTATGGCACAAACATTCATCAAGAAGTTCAAGAGCGATATATGTTCTTTTGTAAATGTTACCTAGCTAAACAACAAATTTAGATAATAAAAGGGCATCCTTAAACATAGAGAATCAAAAAGGGCAGCCTTTGACATGGTAGAATCCGTTCATAAGATTTGGTTGAAATTTTGAAAAAAAAAACTAAATATGTATGAAATGGCCAGACTCTGACTCTTAATTTCCTGATTGATGATGGCAACGAAAAAACAACTCTCTCTCCCTCGCTCTTCCTCCGTTTGATTGCGTCTTTTGTTTTCTGGGTCTATTGTTCTGTAATGATGTGATCTGCCCTCCTAACATTCGTTGGTCTTACTACATGGTTTGGCAGATAAAACAACTGTTGTGGAGGTCATAGATGAATGGGCAGAAGAAGAAGAAGACGAAGTCGAAGCAAAGTATCTCTTTACTTTGCCATTCTTCTCCTTAGATTTTGTTTTGTTTTAACAGCTTGAGGAGATGGTGGTGGGGTTGTTCTTAGAGATGTCCCATGAGGTGAAAGAGCTCTCTCTATTGCTTCCGAAGTTTTAAAGCAGTCTGAGGAAGATTTGCAACTCTTTGCTTTCAGAACTTTGGATATGTGTACATCAGACTAGACAAACCCTCGCATGAGTTAACATTCTTCACCCTTCTAATTATTAAACACTAAAGAAAGCTGTTTTTCTTTTTTTTTTGAATTATACAGGGGTATCATGGTCCCACAGAAGTGGGGCAGACTAATCACGTGTTGCCACGTGTCGTTCCCCTGTCCCTGATGATGCCAAAATGTTAATGCCCCAGTGGTCATGACTCGAACCATGATGGCTTCACCGTATTAAGTTTTTTGCCCTCAAGTTAATCACCACCAGACCACAAACTCTGGTTAAAGAAAGTTGTTTTTCATTATGCAGAGATATGGATTTTCTAGCATGGATCAGCTTGAGGAATTTAGTAGGGAATATAAGAAAAGGTTAGACGATGCAGGGGATGCAAAAGTAGTCCCAGATGATCTAAAGCCCTTGAGGTAAAAAAAGAGTCTTTCCGAATGATACAAGAATTGTGCGGAAGCAAAAGGACCTGAGAATCAAGCTGCCTTTCTCAGTTCACGTAAGATAACTCTCTACTTGGATTATTTTAAGTAGTAGAGTTCACTGAAGGGTCCGCATTGCTAGTTTTCGGATACAAGACATATCTAATCTAACCTTTAGGTTGCGTTTATCATATGGTGAGTGAGATGTTGAAACATATGAAAAAAAATTCATACTACAGAGATGTTGTAAGATGTGAAAAGCTAGCTAATAAAATGAATCAAATCTTATTAATATCAATCAACTATCATCATCTTCACCCATTGAGCTAACAAGCTCTAGCCTCCGGTGTCCCCTTTTCCTCTACTGGTTTCATAACGTATATATGGACCATCCGGTTCATCATAAGGCTTTGAGGTTCGGTATTCCCTTTTTGTTACTGATCTTATACCGTCTGGATCTGATTCCACCTCTTCTTATTCCATGTCTTTCTTTGGAGGATATCCTCTGGTTTGCGCCAGCAACCATTGATAAACAACTACACACTCAATGACATATCTTGCCGTGCGTTCCAAGTAGCCTCCAGATGCTGACATATCCCTCGTAAATGAGTAGTGGGAACATCCTTCCTTCAACAACAGCACCATTGTGCTATTTGGTATAGTAATGGATCTTAGAAGTAACATTTGGTCACAAACAAAAACTTGAGATTATCATGTCATAGCGGTTCCACAACTTCTGGCTCGAAGTATCATTTTTTTTTTCGAACTCTTCAGATGGTTCAATTCAGCGTAAGAACTCAAGTTCCTGTTTAGTGACTTCAATAACGTCTGAAAAATCCCAAACTTCTTGTATGGAACTCATGGTTTCTTCGCTGCTGGACTGCCATAGCAACAAGGGGAGGTTCAAGTCATAGAAAATGACATTCGCCAGTTGCTTTGATATCTTGATGCGCTTCTATGTAGTTCACATCATCTTATTGTCGAGCAGAGAATGCGTGGTGAATTAGAACATTTTCGCATGCACCAAAATTTAAGAGGAAGAGCTTGATTGTATTGGCGCAATGTACTTACATCATGTGGAGTCTAATTCTGTTGAAAATCTATTAAAGAGTATAAAAGGTTCATTAATTTTCTCTGGAATAATGATTTATTTTCTTGTCACAAAACATTGTTTTTTCATGATTGAGCCGTTCATCCACAATCTCAAAAAAAAAAAAAAAAAATCTCGTCAGTCTTATTAATTATAGTGCCAGTTTGTGGTTTTTACTTGTGGATGATGATAACTCACAGTGTGACTTACTTTATGTTATGACAAAACGACTTTAAAGTTACAGACTAATACTTACAATTGAACAACCATTAGTGCTAAGCGTATGAACTACAATTGTAGGAGATGGATTGCATCTTCACAAGGCCCATCGAAAAGCTGGCCGACCCACTATCCAGGACCCATTAAGCAACGACAAGCTCAATTACTCGGTTCGGCTCCAGACCACTTTTAGTCGACGAAGCGATTAAAAACGGTTCGGCTAAAGTAACTCGATCAGACGAGTTACTTACTCGGCCTAACAAGGGAAAGCCCATTAGAGCGACCGACTCGGAGCACGAACATGGAGGTTTCAGCTATAAAAAGGAGGAGAAGACAACGAGAGAAGAGGACAGAACGGCTGAAATTAGGGCTTTCATATCTGATCTCATCACTATTTTATACCTTTTCCGGTCTATTCGCCGAGTATTGGCTTACTTTACTCTACTTTTTCTTCCTCTTGTAAACCACCGATCGAATAAAACGCTTTCCGTTAAGATCCACTGACGAGTTCCGTCTCTATTTACTCGTTTAGACTAAACTCAGTTCAAACAACAACATCATGAATATAGAGTCCATGAAGATGGGCAACGTCACCAAACAAAGAAAAATAAAAATAGTCATCCAAGTATAAAGACTTACACACACAGAGTCCACCACGATCTTTACAAAATCTCAAGTTATATATGCGGCCCTAAAACATTTGCATATAAGCCCTCATGAGCTCTTGATCTTTCTCAAGAAAATTTAGAGAGAAGTAAGTCGGGTAGACGATGCTATAAGGTATGTACCACACTTGGTTCTTTAGGAAGCTAAGGATAACTTCTTAATAATAAACTGATCATTCCTCTTAGAAAATATGGAAAAGACCATTTGTGTTAGCACCTTAGATTTGCTTGGATAAGTTTCGCATTGGTATTCACTCTCAATTCTTTGTGGGTGGAATCTTCGAAGCTTGGGAGAAACTAGGTGACGAATCATTGATTAGAAAAACCTTATACAAAGAGATTGCCAACAGGAGACCAATTTGTGGCCGTCCTGAAGAAAGTGAAAGAGATCTCGCAACCGTTGCTTGTATTACTGTAGGGATATTAGGAGGTGCTGATATCATTAGAGTTCATAATGTTAGAGATAACATAGATGGAGCAAGAGTCTGCTGCGCAATGAAAAGAAAATGTCAAAAGGATGATTATATGATATAATTGTTGCATGGCTAAAGAACATAATTACTTTAGACACTACAAGAAAACAGGCGGATACTGACGGACAAAATCGTCAGTAATTCGTCGGAATAGGCACATTTTGACGAATTACTGACGAAGGTGGTCGTCGGTATCATTTGGTCGGAAAAAAAATATTCGTCGGAATTTCGTCAGAATTTCCGACGACTTTCTGACGAATACCGAAAAACAACATTCTGACGAATTTCCGACGACACTCCGACAACATCTACCGAGAACAGAGTTCATCGGAAATACTATATTCCGACGAACCTAAGGGTCGTCGGAATATACCGATGAACCTAAGGGTCGTCGGAATATACCGACGAACCAAAGTCGTCGGAATATAGCGATGACCATAATTCGTCAGTATATTCCGACGACTATCGTTCGTCAGTATATACCGAGGACCCTTGGGATCGTCGGTATATTCCGACGAACCAAAGTCGTCGGTATATTCCTACGACCCTTAGGTTCGTCGGTATATTCCGACGACCCTCATTCGTCGGAATATACTGACGAACCCAAGGGTCGTCGGAATTATGGATTTTTTATATGAATAAATTTTGCATTTTTAATTATTTTTATATTAAAAATTAATTATTAAACAAAATCTGAAATTTAAAACTAATAATATTATAGAATTTAAATTCATACAAACTGAAATAGAAAAAAAAACATTCATAAAGTTTTAAAATTTTTAAAAAACATTCATAAAGTTTTAAATTTTTTTAAAAAACATTCAGAAAGTTTTAAAATTCAGAAAAACTAAGGAACCGAAGGAAACAAACGATTTAGCCTCTCCAATATCTCGGCGTTGGTCTTCTTTTGATCCGTCAGCTCAAAAAGGATAGTGGCATTCTGCTCCTCCAATGCCACAATCCGTTCATCTTTGTTTTGTAGCTGCTCTAGAATCATGGGATCGGCATATGGAACGTGCGAAGAAGACGTCGGAAACAAAGAAGCACGGCGGGCCAACCCAATTAAACGACCTCCTTTCCTTTTAGGAACCGCCTACAAAAATATTTAAAGTTAGTAAAGTAGATTATAAAATAAATATATTAATTAAAAAATTACTTTCTCGACCATGTCATTTATTTGCAATCGGGACAAGTTGGTTGAAGCTCCCGTAGAATCGCCGTCATCAGAGAGAGGCTGAGAAGCTAGAAAAGCTTCTTTTTGAGTTTCCACCAACTCAATGACGTATCTGATCACGGTGTCCTGAATTTGACCCGTCTTCTTGTTAGTGTGAGTCTCCTTAATGAGATGGAGACGATCAACGGGATTACCATCGTTTGCTTCAATCTAAAAAAAAAACATTAGCCAAGGAATATATAAAAGTATTTATTTAAATAAATATAAAGATAAATAAAAAAATAGAACTTACAAGTTGATCCTCCTTAGAAGACATAGAGCAAGCGCCGAGGTTGTGCACATACATATCTTTCCCGCCACGATCGCTCTTCCGGTTCTTGGAGTTCTTACGAGACGTCTCTGCAGTGTCGTCCTTCTGCCATTGGACTATCAACTGCTCCCACACCGTCCCGTTGATGAACCGTGGCCTCTTGTTCTTCTGCCATAATGTCTTCCACGCGTTGATCTGCTTCGTATAAGAGTCATGGTCTTTTCGATGAATTTCTGACGGACTGTTTTCGTGAGACCGGACTCCCAAGTGAATTCTTGCTACAAAACACACATAATTTAATAAGTAGATACATATAAAAAAATCGAAAAATGCTTTAAAAAAACTGAAGAGTTACCGCAAACTGAAGAAACCACAACTCCCGGTTTTCGCTAGGGATCACACTCCACTTTGGATATCCGCTATGGAGCATGGAATACATCATATTGTTGATGCTCCTGCCAATGCCATTGCTCGACTTGTCGAACCTTTTTAAAAAATGCATGTTAGAAAGTTAATTAATAGAAAAAACATAATGCTACAAATAAAACAAAAATACTAACCAAGTTGTATGTCCCGATCATGGGTTTGGATGTAGAACCGGGAGATGCTCTCGACAAGGTTGTTAAACCAATAGTTCAACCGACATGACCCCCGGATCTTGCTGAGCAACAGCGGGATCGGTAGCTGAAGCGGGAACATATGCGGGAACCGAGTTCTGCTTGTGAGACGATCCCGATGCACGGGAACTGCTCACCGAACTATCTCGGACGCCACATGGTGCGGAACGACGGGGTGCGGAACGACGGGGTGCGGAACAATGGGCATCGTCACACCTAAAAAAAGAAGTTTTAAACATCAAAAACTATAAATATAGAAAAGGTTGTTAAATATATTTAAAATGATTTTTACATCTAAAAATGGTTTATATATATATATATGTATGTTTAAAAAATTATAAATATTTTCTAAAATGTTTATAAATTATAGAATAGGCTGTTAAATAGATTTTAAAATATATATATATATATTCGTTTTATCTATAAAAATAAATATAAAATTGTTTTTTTCTATATAAAAATATTTATAAAATATTTATAAATATAGAAAATGTTTGTTAAATATATTTGAAATTTTTAAAAATCGTTTTATTATATATAATATATTACTGGAAACCCCAAAAACGTTTAAAAAAAATAAATTCAAAAACGTTTTTAAATTTAACAAATACACAATAAAATTCCAAAAAATTAAAACAACAATCCAAACAACAATCCTAACTAATACATCCTAAACTATCCATTTAATCCTTAAGTTTTCAATCAAACAACCTCAAATCCTAAGATCTAACTTTCTAAACCCTAAATCCTTCCACCTTGCTTAAATTTTTGACCTTCTTCTTGAGATGATGCATATAACGCTCAAAAAGATACATCCATCGGTACTGCACAGGACCACCAAGTTCCAATTCTCTTGCGAGATGAATAACAAGATGTTCCATTACATCAAAGAATGATGGAGGAAATATCTTCTCGAGGTTGCACATGCTGATTGGTATGGTTGCCTTCAGATTACTAATACCCTCTGCAGTCACTGCTCTGGTGCATAAATCGCGGAAAAAAACACTTATCCCTACATAGATAGAAGACAAAGTTTTATTAAGTATTAGGTTTATATAAGCATAATTGTAAATATAAAATCAATTAAAATGTAAAAATATAAGATACCTGCAATTGCTTCATGAACATTACGTGGCAATAGTGCGAAAAAAGCAAATGGAAGAAGGCGCTGCATAATTACATGACAATTATGACTCTTCAAGCCTGTAAACTTTCCTTCGCTTCTATTAACGCAGTTCCACAAATTTGATGCATAACCGTCTGGAAATTGCACTCTATCTGTAATCCAATCAAAGAACTCTTCTTTTGCAACACCATCCAGCCGATAAATGGGAAAAGGGGCCGTACCGTTCTCATCAACGTGAAGTTCGGAACGATAACAAATATCGACAAAATCCAACCTTGACTTCAAATTATCCTTCGTTTTACCTTGGATGTTTAGGATTGTGTTCATCAGATTGTCGAAAAAGTTCTTCTCGATATGCATATCTAAATTATGCCGCAATAAATGATCCTTCCAATATGGCAGATCCCAGAAAATACTCTTTTTGTGCCAGTTATGTAACTCTCCAACAACATCGACTCGAATGTTTTCATGTTCACCTACGTCTGCCGTCTTATCTGCACCAAAATTCCTCAAATGCTTCCACAAATCTTCCCCTGTAACTTCCTCAGGTGGACCATCAAACACCTGCTTGTTCTTCGTAAACAAAGTCTTACTCCTACGGTATAAATGATCAGGTGGTAGAAATCTTCTGTGACAGTCGAACCAACATGTTTTTCTTCCGTGCTTTAGTTGGAAAGCATCTGTGTCATCTTGACAATATGGACATGATAGCCTCCCATGTGTTGTCCATCCGGATAACATACCATATGCTGGAAAGTCACTTATTGTCCACATAAGTACTGCCCGCATATGAAAGTTTTCTTTGCACGAAACATCGTATGTCTCAAAACCATGCGCCCATAGTTGTTGTAACTCATATATCAGTGGTTGAAGAAACACATCTAGTGATCTCTTAGGATGTTCTGGGCCAGGGACGAGAATGGAGAGGAACAAAAACTCTCGTCGCATGCACAAGCTCGGCGGTAAGTTGTACGGTGTCACAATAACTGGCCATAGAGAATATTGTCTTCCATGCTTTCCAAATGGGCTGAACCCATCAGTACATAATCCAAAATAAACATTTCTTCTCTCTTCTGCAAATTCTGGATATGTTGACTGGAAATGTTTCCAAGCCTTCGCATCTGAAGGATGTTTAATCTCACCATTTGTGGAATGCTCTGCATGCCATCTCATTGGTTTTGATGTGCGCTCACACTGATACAACCTCTTCAATCTTTCCGTCAAAGGCAAATACCACATCCTTTTGAACGGGACCGGAACTCTTCTCCTCGTCTCCTGATAACGAGGTTTCCTACAAAATTTGCAATTATCTCGTTCCTTATCATCTCCCAGTAGATCATGCAGTTGTCAATACATACATCTATCACTTCGTATGGTAGTTGAAGACCCGCAACAAGTTTCTGAACCTCGTAATATGAACCCGGTACAAGATTATCCTCAGGTAGAATACCTTTGACAAAATCAGTAATCGCATGCACACATTCTTCAGCCAAATTATAGCATGTCTTAATACCCATCAATCTAGTTGCAGATGATAAGGGTGAATAACCATCTCTACAACCTTTATACAAAAGGTTGTTTTCCTGCATCCAACATGTCAAAAAATCTCATAGATTCGGGATTTGGTTCTTCCCCTCTATAATGATCATATACCATCTGCTCAATACCTATACCATAATCTATATCCGTTCTAGGTTCTTCTAACCTAATATCAGGTTGAGGTTCGCTAACAGGCTGAAGTTCGTTAGTACTACCATATTCGTAACCAGTTTTCCCATGAAGATACCAAACTTTATAATTACGTGAAAACCCTCTCATATACAAATGAGTCCAAACATCAAATTCTTTTATAATCCTATTATTATTGCAAGTAGAGCATGGACATCTTAACATAACGGTTTTTGCATCCGGTTGTTATTGAACAAGCCTCATGAATTCTCCAATCCCTTGAACATATTCTTCCATAAGCAAATTGGTGTTGGGATCCATATGAGGTTTATCCATCCACGACCGATAATAAACTCCTGAAAAAATAATTTTCTCGGAATTGTTGTGATTAGAGAGAGTGAAGAGAGAATGAGGAGTGAATGAGTTGAATGAGGAGAGGTTGCATTTATAGAAAATTGCTTTTGGTAATCCGACGACATTCCGACGGAATTTCGACGACTACAACGGTTATATCCGTCAGAATTCCGTCAGTATTTTCCTATATCAACGGCTATAAAACGGTCATATGTATTTGTCGGCAACGGTCAAAAAGATCGTCAGAATTTTGTCAACGGCTAGAAAATTGCTTTTGGTAATCCGACGACATTCCGACGAAATTCCGACGACATTCTGATTACTTATATAATCATTGTAGTCGTCGGAATTTTGTCGATATATACCGACGAACTACATTTTGTCAGAAAGTAGTCGGTATATTCCGACAAATTTCCGACGACCTTGTATTTTTCATTTTCGTCGGAATTCTGTCGAAAAACCGTCAAAATTTTCCGACGACTTTGATGTCCGTCAGAACGTCCGTCGGAATATAGCGTGCTTTCTTGTAGTGGGATATATTTTAACTTTGCGTCAGAAGTATTAGCAGTTTTCATTCTTTATAATATGAAACTTCCAGTAGAACTGAAAACATTCATTAAACTTTCGGGAATCATACATCAGCAATTATTTTTTTGAAAATTATATATATTCCAAAAATTTCAAACTTGATCGAGACTCAAAATCTAAAGCTCTTAGGGTAAGTTGAACAAAGAGAGAGTTTCATCTCTTCTAAAGTGAACTTGGATTGTGATGAAACATGTGACATAAAATCCGTTTTTAACGTCTAATCCCCATATTTGATGCTCAATTTTCATCATTAATGTTCAGTTACATTTTTGTGTTCATCCACTTGTAATTCGTTTTCAACTTTTGTACAGATTGATGCAGTAGTCAATCTAAAACAATTACGTTAGTAAATCGTAATCAGATCAGATTAAACAAACAATAAAAAGAAGAAGAAAAAATTAATAATCAAGAATATATAAAAAATTCCATACAAACAAAAAATCATTTACTAACTTATATATTAAACGTGCTTTTATAAACTTTCTATTAGACATAAACAAAGGAAATCTGCAACTTATAGCGTACAATAAAATTATAATTAACTATATGACGAATTGATCTACTTTTCCCTATATACATTGATTGACAAAACTAATGATAAAACTGTAGTAGTATGCTATAGAAATAGTATGTTTCAAAAACTGTATATTTTCACTAAACTGCTTAATGAAGCAATTGGTAAATCAGTAGGAACATGCTATTTAAAATTATTATAACAATTAGTATATAATATTTAATATATTTATATTATATATTATATTTTTATTAAATATATTTCTAATATATATTAATAGATAAAATTAAGAAAAAATATAATTAATTATTTTATTTAATAAATATAACAAAATTATTTTATGAAAATTCATATGTTAAAATATAAATTAAATTAAATTATAAATTTGAAATGTTATTTTAAATATTTTATTTGTATTTTTTTAAAAATATAAATTATATTTGTAAATTTATTTTTTAAAAATAAATTTTATTTTGGATATAAACATTATTTATGATAATGTTAAATAAAACAAATCAATTATATATTTTTATTTTTATAAATTATAAATACAAATGCTCTATTAAAAATTTAATAAGAGAGCATTTAGCATAAATCATTTGAAGAACATGAACATTTGGTAAATGCTTTTCTAACAAATGTTGTTTGGATAATAAAAAAATATATGTTCATACTAATGTTCTGTCAATCAAAGCCATACCGTATACTTTATGTAATATTGTTGTTATGCCATTTTATGCAACCGGTTCAACCTCTAAAAAAACAAAAATACATTATTAATTAGTTACTGTAAAAAGTAATAAACACAAACATTATTTTCTTCATTTTCTTTTTCTTTTTTTTTATCTTTATTTCTCGTTGATAACCACAAACCTATAAACCTTTGGTTATTCCGCCTTATTCACTTCCATCTATACAACCATCACCACCATCATCACTAATTGTTTTTTTGAAAGAATGTAAGAATTTATTCAAAGAAAAAAAAAACGTGTGTACAGTGACTGCTTCTTTGTCTAGAGTGTTCTGTGTTTTCAAATTTTTAAGAGAAAAACAGAGCAACAATGAAAAAACAGAGCTCAATCTCTATCACTAATTGTTTCATCTTCACCACTGTATTCATTTTTGTTGGAGTTGCCCATGTATTCTCCTCACATCTCACCATTGTCTATTCTTCTCTTCCATCTACTGTATCGACACCAAAATTACTTCATCCATCTCTTGTTACATGCATTATCTCTACCGCCACCACCACATACACTTATCATCTGTCTCCTTGAGATACCAAAAATTAATCGGAAAAGATGAACTGTATTTTTAAAAAAAGATTGTATTATATTATTTATATGCATATATAATATGAATGCACCGCAATATGTATTATGTTTATTCTATTCCTATTATGTAATGCGATATATTTTGTTACTATACTATTTTATGAATTATTCTTGCATTCACCCCCTAGGGTGAACCTGTAAGTTCACCAACCAATAGAATTTTGTTATTTCATATGTAATATATTTTAAAAAGGAAACAATATTTAATATTGTCAAGTTATATTATGTTTTTAAAATACATAAAAATAATAGTAGTTTCAAAAAAAGATTAAAAAAAACATTGTTTATACCGTTATCAAAACATTAAACACTAAACACTAAATCCTAAACCCTAAACCCTTGGATAAATCATAAATCCTTGAATATTTTTAAAAAATATTTTTAACAAAGTCAGCAAAACACTAAACCCTAAATCCTAAACCCTAAACTCTTGGGTAAAACCTAAACCCTTGGATAAATTATAATAATAAAAAAACAAAATTAATAAATTAAAAAATTAAAATATTTTTTAAAAAATTTATTTTATATGAATTCCGACGACAATATATCCGACGGCAATATTTTGTCGGTCAATTCCGACGGACAACGGTCGTTGGAATATTTCGACGGTCTGCGTTGTCGAAAAATTTCGATGAAGTTGTTCTGTCGGTATATTCCGACCACGCTTTCTGTCGGACAGTTCCGACGAAACGTGTCGTCGGAATATTCCGACGGAACTGTTTCGTCGGAAATGTTGTTTCCGATGCCAAATTTGGTCGGAATATCTATCCGACGAGTTGCCGACGACTCCTTTTCTGCATCGGTATTCCTTCGAAATATCATCTGACGGTGTTGGTCGGAATGTCGTCGGAATTCTGGCGATTTTTTTTTTCGACCAAATGAATTCCGACGACCGTTGTCGTTGGAATGTCATCGGAATATCACAATTCCGACGAAACACCGACGAATTCGACCGTCGGTATCATGCTGTTTTCTTGTAGTGATTTCATGTGTGTTCCGCGAGTAACCATTTCAAGGGTAAAAATGAAGTTTCTTCAGAGATTTCTTTAAAATGAGCAAGTCTTCTTTTGTAACATTTATATCCTTTATTGTCCTAACTTTTGTTAATCGTCGTACCGTTGAATGTCATTCAGGTTGTTATTGCTTTATCATCGAGTTTAACTCCACTTGTAGTCACTTAAACCTATTAGGTCTTTAATATATTGTGTTACAAAAAAAAGATAGATATTCGTTAACTATATATAAATATGAACCTATACTGAGAAACAGAGATATGGTAGTCAAATACTTTACCAACACTTTCAGTTTACCTCTCATTCAATGCATTAAGTATGATTTAACTTCTTAAATCTATAGATTATCACTGTAAACTTTTATTAAATAAAAACACAAATTTAATATTTATTACTACTTTTGCATTCTTGAGAATTTAGTAAAAATATAGAAATTACCTAATTAAATCCCCAAATGTAATTCTCTAATTGAAAAAAAAATCATCCAATATACCAGAATATAACAGAAGAACCCACATAAATTAAAACTTAACTTATAGGGAAAAAAGAAGATTCAAGATGAGGAAAAGAGGAGTGAGAACCAATATTGATTTTGATCTGATATGTTTTTATCAACATCAAAATCTATATTCAGTATAAATAAAGAGTATAATGACCATTTTATTAAAAAAGAGTTATGATGAATAAGAAAGGTTACTTGAGCATTTTTCAATATCAAAGATTGTCTCAGCATTTGATCTCTATATACTTCTGCTATTTGTTATTTTATATTCGATTGAATATACAAAAATGCATATCTTTTTCTTTCTTAAACATAATATGTTTCAACTGATAAAAAGATGTCAAAAGTTAAAATTTCACCTACACAAATTTCACCAAAACCTAACATCGATGGTATACTAGCATTGCTACAGCTGTTTAGCAAAAAAAGTTCAACGTTTAATTTTTGTTTTTTTAGAATTGAGAATTCTTTAAAGATACATATACATACATGCATGTATTATCTATAGAATGGTGGGGATAAAGGCTATTGATGTGTACATTAATTGGACATTTGATGGGGCAGGATTGGACCCCCACCTTTGCTCTTTGAGAGAGACCTAACTAAGACAGATTTGCTCTTCATTCATTTCTTCTCGAGAATCTGAGTTGCTACCTCATCATCTCCCTTCTTATGGTCATTGTCTGTACATAATTGAATTAACTGTATATAATGTTGGGAAATTTGCAAAATATAACATAAAACTTCATTTTATTTTAAATGCAAAACTATCACCTAATTTGAATTAAATGCAAAAGTAACATAAAATGTTAGTGAAATTACAAACAGTTCTTTGTGACCAAACAAATTTTTTTTTTTACGAATATAACCCATGTAAATCTTATGTTGTTTTGTACGTCTTCCAGACAATTTTTTGAAAGTCTTCTCATATAGTAAATGTTAAAATAATTTAAATTTTTTATAAAAAAATATTTTTATGGGGTAAAAATAGAAATTATGTAATTATAAATATTTGTAAATATAAATTGATATAGTGAATATATGAGTCATGATATTCTTTGGTTATGGTTTGGTAGCATATGTTGTAATATTGTTTGTATTTTTAGGGTTAGATTTTTGGAAGCTTTTAAATTTTTTTTTGAAAAATTAAAATTTGACCAATATGTGTTTAGTGTTGTGTATATTAAATATTTTTTAAATTGAGTTAAAGTTTAATGAAGTGTTTTTTTATATTTAGATAGTTGTTATATTTAAAATTTATATTCAAGGCCTAATGAAGACTTCCTGGAACACATATTGGTCAAATTTTAATTTTACTTCCTCAAAGTCTTCTTGTATTTTTACCTTAGACGACTTTCTAGAAGTCTTTCAGGGTGTACCAAACCTTTAATTTTACCAAAGTATATTAAACCTAATCCAATAATTTATCGGACATACAAATAGTTTTTTCACTTTTTTTGTTGAAAAATGCTTGGAACCCTGGCAGTTTCTCTCTGAAACAATTTCAAAAGAAATTTTTGGCGACTCTCTTTCCTGTTGTTCTCACCGCCAGTGATCTCATTTCTCCTTCATGGCCAAAGAGTCTTTTCAGTCTTTTTATAGTCCTTTGTACATGGTAAATACAAAAGGATGGCATGATTAAATGAATTACTGAGTGAAATGGTTGTATACCAATCTCTGTACATGAAATTTTATACTAACCAATACATGAAAGAAGACTGACTAGCCACTGACAATCAATCAATTCAATTACGATATCATAACATCAAACATTATAACTAAAACTGCTACATCAAACATTGCAAACACTCAGTCATTTCTGCACATGGACTTGACCAACTTGATAGACTCGACACCAATCATCCTAGATACTAACGATCTATGGCACACTCACATACATCCCTTCTCGTGTCGTCCTATCCTGCGAGATCTTACGTTCACAATTGTCTCAAGGCTTCCTACGTAACTGCATGCTCAAGTCATTTGGACCGTTTCTGCACTATCTGCCATGTGGTACTTGCAGACACATCTGCCACGAATCGGCATGACTCGATCTTACGGCGTCCATTAATATTAACTCGCTCTTTTGCGGTCTCATAACATTAGCTCATCATCATCTTTCTAAACGTCACATGTTCTCGGTGTCTTAACATCACATCATTTCAATATCAATCTCATTAATTCATTAGACGCCACATGTTTTCGGTGTCACATACAATTCACTTCACACTCATCTTTGATTTCAATCATTCATTCACATATGATACCAATTGTACCTTCATATATTAACCTGAACGTATAATTATTTCTAGAAACTTAGCTTTCATTAACAATCATCACAACCATCAAGGCAACCAATCACACAAGCAAGCAAACAATATCATTCACAGCAACAAAAGGCATTATTAGGTCTTTTGAAACAGTTTGAGGGTTCTTATGCAATATGATTCATTCATCAAACAACTTAACATCCATTATGATCTATCAACCTAACAGAAAACAAGGACTAACCAACCTTAATTCCAAGATCAACCAATATAGAGAACATGAGAAAATATTAGGTTCAAATCACCTCACTTGAAACTAGATCTGGAGAACTGGGAACAATGGAAATTGATTTTGGAGCTGCTCATGACCACGACCACCACTTGCGGCCACGACAAGGAGAGATAAAGAGAGAGAGAGATGAAGAGAGAGAGACGTGACGAGATAGAGAAAGAGAGAGAGAGAGAGAGAGAGAGAGAGAGAGAGAGAGAGAGAGAGAGAGAGAGAGAGAGAGAGAGAGAGAGAGAGAGAGAGAGAGAGATAGTGAGAGTGATAGAGGAAAAGAGAAAAGAGATGTAGGGTTTCTAATCTCTAAAATATGTAGAGGTCCCGAAACAAACTCTAGTGAATGCTCAAGGGCGATTTTTTCGCAATTCCAAAAACCAGTGTTGCCCCCCCCCCCATCAGAAGGTCTTCCCCTAGGCTCTTTGGACCCTGCCTCATGCAAGACTCCGGCTCTCCCCCCTCCAGCTGAGTCAAACCTGAAGGACACTAATCAGTTTCCTCCCTTGTTGGCCGCAAACCCTAATAAAGACGGTTTAGGTTCGTTAGGCCTCACCAACACAATTGCTCAGAGTAAGCCATCCTGGATAGCGATGGCTGAGGGATAGAATCGCAAGATGAAGCGTAAAAGCAAGTCATTTTTGCTTGATTCCAGAGAAATCTGTGTTTCCATTCCTAACTTAGTGATTGAGAAAAACAAACACCGTTGGGATGATTTCATCATTGGTCAGTTCCACAACAAGGCGCCCTCTCCTGGTTCTCTCCATGCTGTCACTAACGGCATCTGGATCAACAAGCTTCAAAACATCACTGTCTTCAAGCTTTCGAATAAAGCGTTCTTGATTAAGATCACATGCCCTATGACTCGTAAGAAAGTCCTTATGCAAGGGATGTGGCACCTAGATAACCAATCCATGTTTGTAGCTAAGTGGAAACCAGGACTCCAACCATAAATCCTGAAGCTCACCTCTGCTTCAGTGTGGCTGGATTTCCATAATGTTCCCCCACAGTTTTACTCTGAAGAATGTCTTGAGCATATAGCTGGTGCACAGGGAGATCCCCTCTTCCTTCACCCAGCCACGACAAATATGACAAACTTGGAGGTTTCTCGGGTCTTTACTATCATTGACCCTACGAAACCGCTTCCTGAGGCAGTGAGTGTGAGTTTTGATTATTGACACATTGAGCATGTGGAGGTATCAAGTCCTTGGCTTCCCCTACCTGTGAACATTGCAAGGAGGTGGGACACACTATCAAGAACTACTTAACGGCTTCAGTCACATGTCATGCTAGTCAATCCTCCGGACACAACCTAGAACAATGTCTGAGAGGAAAAAAATACAGAGGCACCTACGAGTGGAAAAGAAAAGAAAAAGAAAAAAGAAGTGAAAGGTCAAGGTTGCGATGCCTACAAAGGAAACAACCTTGAAAGAGGGGGTATTTGAGGTAAACATTGTCATCGACATTGGGCATAACTCTGATTCCAAAATCTATACTGACTCGGAACCGGAGGGACCCTCTTATGCTGAGGAAAACGCTGATGAGTTTGGTTCCGAAGATGATACTAAGCATATGACAGCTCTAGCTCATATGAATCTAGATTCTCTACAATTACTTCCAAAAAGACAAAGGAACAATAGAGGAAGAAGAAAAGACAGGCAACTCTGGAATTGAAAGTTCAAAGAGAAAAATAACATAAAAAGAGAAAAAGCTCCAAATCCTGAAACCTCTGATGATAGACACCTTCACTTGGAACATTAGGAGCTTCAATAATTCAGTTCGACAGAGAAATTTTAGGAATTGGTTTAAGTTATCTAAAGCTATTTTTTGGTAGTATTATTGAGACAAGGGTCAAGGAGCTCAGGTCTCAAAAAATCTTGCATTCCTCTTTCTTTGGATAGAAGTATGTTTGCAACAACACGAATTTGGGTTGTATTGGATCCAACAGTGGATGTAAATGTGCTTTCTAAGTCTGATCAAACCATCACATGTGTGGTTCGGCTTCCTCATTATAACATGGAGTTTGTCATCACTTTTTTATATGTTGTGAATTACCGATACATAAGGAGACTTCTATGGTAAGAGATAGAGGAGTTAGCCGCAAACCCGACAGTTTCTGCTAAACCTTGGCTAACTCTGGGAGATTTCAACAAAGCTCTCAACCATGTCGACTCTTCTTCAGGAGGTTCCAGAGTTAGCATAGGTATGGAAGAGTTAGAGTCAGCTGACATTCCCCTAGTTTGTCAATTGGATTAAACAATGCATCTCAACCACAAGCTTTTCCATCAATGTCAATGGTTCTCTCTGTGGATACTTCAAGGGCTCTAAAAATCTCAGACAAGGGAATCCCCTCTCACCTTCTCGCTTTGTGATTGCCATGGAAGTCCTAGCAAGATTACAGGAAAACAAGTTTTCTTATGGCACTATAGGATACCATCCTAAAGCTAGCTAACTCAAGGTCTCTAGTTTGGCATTTTTGGATGATTTGATGATCTACTATGATGGGAAACCTTCCTCTTTGGCAGGAGTCAAAGCGGTGTTGACCTCCTCCAAGCGTCTCTCTGTTCTTGAAATGAATACTGAAAATCAGCCATCTACACTGTAGGACTAGACAAGTCTGAGTCAGAGGAGACTCGTGCCTTTGGGTTTGTGAATGGATCCTTCCCCTTATGTTACCTAGGCCTTCCAGTTCTGCACAGAAAGCTTAGAAAATCTGACTACTCTACACTTATTGAAAAAGTGGCCTCTCAGGTTAACTATTGGGCGACTAAAACTCTTTCATTGGCAGGAAAATTACAATTAATCTCCTCTGTCATCTACAACACATTCAACTTCTGGCTTTGAGAATTCATGTTGCCCAAGTGTTGCCTTAAAACTACTGAGAAAATGTGCAACAGATTCCTCTGGGACAGTGTATGTCTCCCCAAATCTCAAAGAGATCTTGGGTTGAAAAACTTCTGGACTTGGAACAAAACGCTCAACATTCGCCTTATTTGGATGTTATTTGCCAATAGGAACTCTATGTGGGTTGCTTGGAACCATTCTACTAGGCTCATGAACACAAATTTATGGATTGCTGAGAGTGCCACTCATCACTTATGGATATGGAATGCCCTTTTAGCCCTGAGACCAGTTGCAAAATGCTTTTAAGGTGTATTGTTGGTGATGGCAAATCAATCAATTACTGGTACAATCACTGGAACAAACTTGAACCTCTTATAGACTTTGTAGGCACCTCGGATCCCACACTCACAGGTATCTCTGAAAATGATGTGGTTGCTGCTGGCTTTAACTCTACTGATTGGATTCTATTTTCTGCAAGAACTCGAAAAGCCGCTCTATATAACTCAGAAACACTTTGTTGAGCATTCGTACTCCTGCGAGCAACAGAGAAGTCGACCGTTACTGGTGGTTCATTATAGGTTATACTACCACTAGCTTCTCGTCTAAACTCACTTGGGAGGAACTCCGCCCTACAAGGGCACCTTTAAGTTGGCCAAAGGCAGTATGGTACAAGGGAAATATCCCCAAACATGCTTTCACATTTTGGGTTGCTCACGTCAACCGTTTTCCAATCAGAGCTAGAATAGCAGGATGGGGTCTGCACAATTCAACTCTCTGATGCGTGTGTGGGACTGGGCCAGAAACTATGGACCATCTTTTTTTCACTGTTCTCTCAGCGCATCCATCTGGAGAACTGTTCTTCTCGGGTTTGAGAGACAACTCCCTTTCTGTGAATTTTCAGATATGTTTGCTTGGGTCTCCCCAGGTACTAGACAGATTAGTCTGGCACTAAAATGTTAGTTACTCAGACAGTGATCTTCTACATCTAGAAAGAAATAAATACTCAACTCCACAGCTCCATCAACTCTTCCCCAACTACATTTTTAAGCGGATTGATCGCAGTGTCCGAGATTCTATCTTAGCACGCAAAAACCGCCGAAAATTAAAGGGCCTGCTTTTCCAATGTTTACATTTGAATAGTAGGTTTTCCTCTCTCTTGTTCTTTTGAGTTATTTGTAGGCTTTTTCGTCTCTTTTTTTGGGCCTTAGATAACGTCTAGCTCCTATCGAGCTGCTAGCTTGTAACATTTCAGTTTTGGTAAATAAAATTCACATTTTATCAAAATAAAAATATCTAGAGGTCTTTGTTATAAGTTTGTTAATGGAAAAAAATAGAGGGAGTATGTCCTTTTTATATAAAAAAAATATCTAAAGGTGTAACTGGTAACCATGTTAGGAACATTATGAATGAATAAAAAAAGAATGAGTATGAATAAAATTTTGGGAATGTTGAGGAATAATGATTCCATATCAAAATTTACAAGGAACAAATTTACTCTTTAATTCTCTACAAAAAAAAAGAATGAACGGGGAATGAAAAAGAAAAAATATTCCTTATGAATAGTAAATATTTTGAGGAATGTTGTGTTTCTCTTCATTCTTTGGTTACCATTCAAAACTTAAGTTTTAAGTTTTAATTTCTAATGGACCGCGGTCTTAGTAGGCTCTGATGAAAATTTTTTTGGCCAAGGTTTCGACCCTTTACAAAAAACAATTCTTGGAATATGCTTTAAACGACTATTAAGCTTTTCTGTGTTCTAACTTTTTCTAGGTTTTAACTATTAAAACCACTTCGAATGTATGACTAGTATTTCGGAGATCGAAGATAGATATTACCTCCTTTCAAAGAAAACTAAATTGGTTTTTAGTATTTGGAAGAGAAGATAAGGTTTAGTGGAAGAGGTTGTAACAATGTAGTACACTATGCATAATGAAGTGAAAGAGAGTAGAAATGGAGGGTGGAGATGTAACAAAAGGCGAAGATAATGTATATTATTGGGACGTTGTCCTTAAGGCCACGAGCTTAGATTCTTGTAGTTTTGCTCAGTTTGTTTATGTTTCTACTTTTCCTTTTGTTGCTTACTACTTTTGCTCATCATCTCCATATACATTATCATACATATAGTATACTATCATCAGATGGGGTTCTCTATTCTCTCTGTCTTGTGTATCATTTCAAATCTCAAGACGTACATGTTTAAATTGGGTTATAACACTACGATCATTTCAGTGTATATGGTGACAGCATACCTGATTTAATATATCTTCTATGACGAAATATATATATGACATCTACAAAGTTTATTAAATACTACCACTACGAATAATATTCATCATTTTCGATTTATTTAGATCATATACAGTAGGATCTACAGTGTATTTAGAGCTACACCATACACATTACAAATTTACACCACGCTTCACACGATACATTTTTGGGGTTTGAATACTTATAATTATTCGTCTTGGCCCCCTCTGTTCCTTAAATCCTGCGTATAAATCCGTGAACGCAATACACATTACACAATTGTCAATTGATTCTCTACTCTACCATTAACTATTTAACATTTTACCAAAACAAAACAAAAAAAACTCTACCATTAACAGCTGTTGCCAAAGAAAAGGTCTATTTGTACTTCACTGTTACCGTTGAACATTAAATTTAAATAAGTTTAATAAAACTCTCTAAAACATAGGGTTCACACTTTATTCCAAAAGAATATATATATATATATATATATATATATAAAAAATAATGATAAATATAAGAGTTCATTTAAAAAGAAAATGAATAGTTTTTGTTGGTCCAGATTTTGTTTCGTACATCTACAGAGAAATCTCCGCCGTCAATGCAAAGCGAAGGTGACATTTGGGATGGTCCAGTGGTCCGTACAATGTTACTTCTCGCTCACGAGACGTCGATAACCAAAATTTTTATATTATATATATTTCATTTAAGAAACGTGGACCTGACATTAGTACAAATAACAAAAAAAAAACCAATGAATGGTCGACACGAATCCTTAAGAAAACCACACTGGTTTTGAAAACAAGAAAAAACCACTTTTAGCTTTTCCCTAAAACCGCTCTTACCCAAATCTCTCCATAAATAAAGATTGAAAGAAAGATCCCGAGACTCAAACACAAGTCTTATATTATAAAGGAAAGAAAGAAAAACTTTCCTAATTGGATCATACCAAAGTCCCAGCTCTTCTTTATCTCTCTTCTTCTAGTTTCTTGTTTTGTTTGGTTCTTTTAGAGGAAATAGTTTCTTAAAAAGGGATAAAAATGGGAAGGGGTAGGGTTCAATTGAAGAGGATAGAGAACAAGATCAATAGACAAGTGACATTCTCGAAAAGAAGAGCTGGTCTTATGAAGAAAGCTCATGAGATCTCTGTTCTGTGTGATGCTGAAGTTGCCCTTGTTGTCTTCTCCCATAAGGGGAAACTCTTTGAATACTCCACTGATTCTTGGTAACTTTCTCATTTAAGAAACAAAAATATGTTTAATTACTTTATTTGTCTCACGTTTTTTCTTAACTTGACTACTGGATCTACCCTAATTAGTAACTACTGTTCTTATTGTATTTTCTAGGGGTTTCTTGATTATTAGTAGTTAGATATCTTTACTGAATCTGTTAATATACCGTCGGAAAAATGTTTATTACTTAGATATGTATTAACTAAAAAATAAAACTTATATACGGACGTGAGTGAATCTAACCCTAAAACATTAACTATACTATACTTTTGGTCTTGGATATATGTATGTGGGCGTGTATACACCATTATGAATGGTTTTGTTCTTCTATATATGTCTTAAGAATTTTGAAACCTAATTTTGAATTAAAGCCAAAATAAGAAATTAAAAATGTTAATTTAAAGAAATTGTTTAGTTTGACTCGTCTCTTAGATAGGAATTCAAGTATTGAATATAATGTTGCTTTAAAAAAAATTCAGATAAGCGAAAATGTGATGAGAAAGAACAAACAAACTGGTACTTTATAAGATTTTAAGTTAAATTGTGATTATATAAATGGATGAATGTTTAATTTTTTAGCTACCTTTGAAAAACAAATTTAAGCTAGGGGTTCTCCAGTCCTAAAATCATTGTGATTCGTTTGATTTCCCAGTTGTGTTCTCCAAAATATTGCAAACCTAAGACAATGCAATGTTTAATTTCCGTCGGCTTTGATAAGTATGAACGCATATTTTAAAACACTATAGTATATAAACGTGGTTGCTTCTGTTTTATTAAATTTTTACAAAATGAAACGCTGGAAAAAAAGGATGTAAAATCTGAGTACGGGGTCTTTGACCTCCGGGGATCCACGAAAAGAACTAATTTAATCCTATGTTCGGCTTCTTACCGATGGTCAAGCTTAACTCCAACAGCCAACAGCTGTTCTTTCTTTTAAAAAGCTTTATTCCTATTCTGTACAAAATGAAACTAGAGATTTGACCAGATTATAATATTTTGTTATAATTAATGTGTTATTTCTAACAAGATCTATTGTACACAATTTTACAGAAACCGGAAACTGAAACCAAACCAAGAATCGAATGATTACTCGAATATATATAAAAAATATTAGTTATATATAAATATAATATAGGAAAATTCTCTCAAATAATCTTTTTAAATTTTTGTCACAAAATAATAATTAAAAAAGTAAATGACAAAAATAATTTCTTTTTGTTTTGAAAATTTTAGTTTTAGTTTTTTATTTTTTGAAATTTCAAACTCTAACACCAAAACCCCACCCTTTAACTCTAAACCCTAAATCTAGAATAGTTAACTTTATGGTTATAAGTGTATATTTACTTCTTTAATGAAATATTTTGGTTATTTTCTTCATTGGATGCTATTTTTGTGGACAAAATTTTTTTAAGGTTATTTTAAGGTATTTCTCTATAATATAACTAATTTATATTTATAGTTCAAAAATTTATTAAAAGTATTCAAAAACGTTTGAAGAAAACTAAATAATATAAAATATCCGAACCACCCAAAAATGTTTGAAAGTATCTAGATATTTTTATCTGAAATATCCAAACTAATTCAATACATCTGAGATTTAATCTGAATCATACTAATTATTCGATATTTTATCTAAAATATCAAATATTTAACCCAAGTTACTAGAATTATCCGAAATAACCAAACCAAAACCAAGTGAGAGCCATAATTTTTTTTAATTTTGGTTCCTAGATTTACTATCCAAACCAAACTGAACTCAAAACTACCCAAACCAAACTCAGACCGAAAATAGGTCAGATATTAATTGAATCCTTTAACCCCTACCCAAACTAATTGATACTCGAAATATTCGAATTGAACTGATAACCGAAATGCACATGCCTAGTTTTGTTATAGAATAACTATAGATATTTTACAGGATTTGATCAAGGAAATCTTGGTTTTAAGGGATATAACTATCATTAAGACCTAGCTAGATCTACCCTAAAATGTCATGAGAACTTCACCTTATCCTAATATTGCATTTTACATGATCATTTGCTTGTTATACACATTTAAATAAGAATAAATATGATCATAAATGGTTGATGATAAGGAACTAGCCCTAATTCTGTGAATTGAACAGTATGGAGAAGATACTTGAACGCTATGAGAGGTACTCTTACGCCGAGAGACAGCTTATAGCACCTGAGTCCGACTCCAATGTAAATCAATCTCTCTCCGTTAACTTATATAGATTAAATATTTATTTCAGTTTTGCTGATATATACTTATCTGTATTAAACTTGTGCGATATAGACGAACTGGTCGATGGAGTATAATAGGCTTAAGGCTAAGATTGAGCTTTTGGAGAGAAACCAGAGGTACACTTTTTTATTCATCATATATATATGTACAGGTGGAATATAAAACCGGTGGGATTAATGTTAGTTAAAATGCATGATACATTTAATTAACAAAAAAAATGTATGGATGATATATTGAAATTTAGGCACTATCTTGGGGAAGACTTGCAAGCAATGAGCCCTAAGGAGCTCCAGAATCTAGAGCAGCAACTTGACACTGCTCTTAAGCATATCCGCTCTAGAAAAGTATGAATCCTCCTATTTCTTTAACATGTATACAACTTAATCACATACAAGCGTTGTTATTTGATTATTCGAATACATATGTATGAAAATAGTATATGTGTGCGCATATTTTATTGGTTGGATATGAAAGAAAATTAATCACGTCAATTAGAACGTATGACTTTTTAAAGAATAAGTACGATACTCAATGTAATGGTACGTTTATGTTATGTGTGTTTATGCAGAACCAACTTATGTACGACTCCATCAATGAGCTCCAAAGAAAGGTATGTAAAAATCGAATATGTTTACATAGAATAACTGCGCGTAAGAAACCTACAGGGAAGCTAACAATCGTGTCGTTTTGGAAATGACAGGAGAAGGCCATACAGGAACAAAACAGCATGCTTTCCAAGCAGGTGACACTTGTCATTATTTTTATTTCGTCAAAATGTTTTCTATTGCGTTACTGTTAGCTTCCACTGTTCTACTCCACACTTCAAGCCAAGCTATACCTACGACTACGAGATCTTCATATATATCTCCACTTAGCTTTTGAACCAATATAATTAAAATATAGATACGAATGTCATGTTTATAGTCTATGATTGGTATACTCATCAGCCAGTACGTAGATAAGTATTGCCCGTTTAGTTGTAAGGTTGTTTTTCGGATTGAAAATATTTGATTTTGAAAACGTCGTCGCCTATCATTCTAGTTTCGTCAACTAAATATAGGGTATGTGAATATAGACACTACTACATGACGCAAAGACAGGTGTACGAGTTTATTACATGACGCAAGGAATTATTTGTAACTAAATTAAAGATCTAAATACAACTAATTTGATATATATATAGATATATATATATATATATATATATATGTATTTAGAAGTCGTGGCTTTGAAAATTGATGATTATGTAGTAAATGGTATAAGTTGGTAATAAACTGGTGTGCGAAATTGAAACTTGTCAGATTAAGGAGAGGGAAAAGGTTCTTAGGGCGCAACAAGAGCAATGGGACGAGCAGAACCATGGCCATAACATGCCTCCGCCTCCACCCCTGCAGCAGCAAATCCAGCATCCTTATATGCTCTCTCATCAGCCATCTCCTTTTCTCAACATGGGGTAGTTAAAAATTCGTTCCTCTTACTTTCAAGTACATATATATATATAGCCATATGTGTTATATTAGTATATATACAAGCTAGTTAGGTGTTATAAGTCCAGTGAGTCAGGTTCTGTGTTAGTGATGGTTAGATGTCTAAGTTGTGAATTATAAGTACACTTAGATTTTTCATGTGTGTATTAAGGTATAGGTCGTATAGCAATCCAATGGTCGTCAAAAGAACAAACTTATATTTTTTTTTGGAAAATTAGATGGAATGGCTGCTAAAAGATAAATATGTAAGCTAAAACATATGATATTTTGTGCACCTATGTAGATAAATATGTAAGCTATATTATGTGTTATGAATGTGAATGCAGTGGGCTGTATCAAGAAGATCAAATAGCAATGAGGAGGAACGATCTCGATCTGTCTCTTGAACCCGTTTATAACTGCAACCTTGGCTGCTTTGCCGCATGAAGCAATTCATTAATAATATTTATAATCATCAATAATAAAACAATGAGCTACATATATATTAGAGAGCTCTTCTTATCCAATTAATTAAATATATGTGGGCAAGTTCCATGTTCCTGTATCATATATATATATATATATATATTAGAAAGTTCCTATTTTGTCTCTTGTATCTTTCTCAAGTTATTTTGCTTCAGTGTGTGGCAAAAATTGTAATATACTTTAAATATCTGAATTTATATTTTTGAACCTTCTAATAAATCAGTGTCCAAACTCACAAATAAGTCTCACCCGTGTCTATGAAATTGAATCTTCAGTTGCCTAACTTACCTTCCTTTAAGATCTTTTAAATTGTAGATCTCTTGAACTAGAATCTCAACAACTTTGAGTTATCAAATCTAATGCTTAATTTGAAGTAGTTTTACAGATTTTAAGTAGTTTTGGCTTTTGATTTTGAAAAAAAAAAAAAATTTAGACAATCAAGCTTTTACAGAAGTAGATTCCCTATGCTATAGAGAAACTGGATTTTCAAATAACTATTTTTTTCTAAACAAGTTTTTGTGAAAACTTGCAATGGGTTTTCATATTTTTTCTATTTAGGTGATGATTGTTTTGTTGGTTTTTAGATTTTGGTTTTTGGTTTTTGTTTTTTAGATTTTGGTTTTTAATTTTTAGTTTTTAGTTTTTGATTTTGTAATAGATTTTTTTTTTTTTTTGAAAAACTTGAATGCTGATTTTAGCTTTTAGTTTTTGGTTTTTGATTTTTACTTTTAAAAATACTAAAATAAAAAAATATTGGTGATGGTAAAATTTTTATTCTAGAAAAATTTAAAATAAAATACTAGTATCAAATACTTCCAAACTTGTAAAATAAAATTATTTTAAAACAAAAACTTCAAACATAAAACAAAAACTATCTTGAATCCCATAAAGATGCAGAAATTTGATCTTGAATGTCTTTCATCTAATGCACATGAGTGTTATTATGTTCTTCATCTTCATCTAAATTAGAGTTTTCGGTTGATCCATTACCAGTTGTATAATCCGAATCAAAAGCAGCATCTACTAAATTTGATAGCCTAATAAAATATGTAGCGCCATTGTAGCCGCAACAACTCTTCTTTGAACATGTATGTTGTATCTTGGCTTCTCTCTTAAGACTCACTATTTTTCTTTTCACACACCAAAAGTCCTTTCAATATTAACAGATCATAACGAAGAATGTCGTTTGTTAAACATTTCTTTATAAATGCTGGGTGGACTAGCTCCATCATATTGGCTAGGATGGTATCTTTCCCCTCTATACAGAGTAGGGAATTCAGGTCGAAGAGGATAGCCAGTAAGAAATTCAGGTCGAAGAGGATAACCAGAATCTCCGAAATAATACTTTCCAAAAGGTGCAGTCGGAAATTGATGAGGCCCCTCCATTGCTAGTGCTAGAACTTTTGCATAAATGAGCTGATCCCAGCATACCTATATATGCATATGTAAACAACATGTCCATATTGCATATAGCTAAAACATTCATACTCATATCACTTTTCATGTTCCAATATTTTTCTGAATCTTTTCCCGCAATAGTGACATGAACAGGTGTTCCATTGATTGCACCGATGAATCCTTTAAAGTAAAGCCAATAATTTATATTGGATTGTAACCTAGGATGAGGTTGTGTGAGCTCATCTGGACCAGGTCTAAGCAAATGAAGCACCATTTTTTCGTGGGCACTCAAAACTTCATGGAATTTTATGCTTATGGTTTCCTGTGAATGACCGAATATCTTCCAAACATACCTCTGAGTTGCATTTTGAGCACATATGTTAAAAATATTGCAACAGTTTCCTCGATGCTTACATTATCAGTCTCCTTCAACTGATAATTATCCTTAAGCTTTTTACATAACTGAATGTATACCCGCGGATACATTCAAATTATGTTATAGCATTGGACGTTGTGACCATGAAGTAATTCATACACATATCTTCGACCACGTTCTGGATCCAGGTTCATTTGTTGCCTTTCTATACTCACAGAATAAGGATCGATGAAGGATTCTCCAAAACTAATGCTTCCATCTTCTGCCTCATCATCTTCAAGCATTCGGTAAATGCTTCTTTCTAACAAAAAACAATTTATTAAAATAAATAAACAAATATTATTTGATAAATAAAAACAAAAAAAATTATTTAAAATCAAACATGAATTAAAATATGACAAAATAAAATTATTCAATTTTTTAATTTTTTTATTTAGCTTTTCGGTCGATTCTTGTCATTCTTTCAAGATATTTAATTCTAGCATCATCATCAGGTAGTGTAAGATAAACACGTGCATGTGTCTCATTAATTTGAAGCACAATAACCGCTCCCCAATATAACGAAGAGTCATATTGAAGACATGAGAGTGTTTGTAATGAGGCAATTGCACGTTCAAGCTTGTTACCTTGGGCTCGTTCATAAAGTTTCATGTAGGCTTCATTTGTCACGCAGTTATATGAAACCTTTGTTGTTCCTCGTTTACATGCTGAAGATGAACTATGCAAAGTGTTTCCGTACATCCGTTTGGAACTCTGGTTGTAGGGAGATGGTGTTTCGTTTTGGTATCTTGAAGGCACATCAAAATCATCTTCTAGATTCACATCGTCGTATTCATTCTCGGTAACAGTCTCAGACTCTGTATTGTGATCCACTCCAGAACCTAGATAGTATCCATCATCTGTTGAAATGTGTTTGCCTCCAAAAAGTCGATCCAATTTGTCGATATCAGTGAGGGGGTGTGCTTGGAGCTTTGCAGCATCAAGTATTTCCTAAATTAAAAATATAAATATAATTTATTATACTTTTAAAATAAATAAAAGAACTGATGGGTTATGATGTTCAAAGATTACCTGAATGTGATCATTCCACCATTCATCATCCATATGAATAGATTTTGTGGTCTTGTAAAATGCAACTCCAATCATACGGCTCAATCAGCGATAAATGTCATAAAAAAATTTATAGAGTAAAAGTTATTTTTCAACGGAAGCCATTATGGATTTTGACATGTTGTGTCTAGGAATTCATTTTTAATTCTCGTTTTACTCTCTTTTTTCAAAGGACCAATACGTCAATTTATTTTTTCTATTTCATTTTCATATATTTGAACAGTGCTATTGTTGGATTGTATTTTTTTCCCATTAACATTAATATTATACATTAACTAGTCAATTAAACTATATAATCAGTCAATTATAAATATTTATTTTGTAAATAAATACCTCTTTGATTGTCCTTGGTGTGCGATACCTATAAGAAGACACACTATTAATAGTTAAAATTCATGGAACTTAATATTAGAAATAAATACTAATAGCTATAGAGTTAAATTAAATTCTTACATACTTGTTGACAAAAAGGTTATATATTGTTATTTTTATAATAATGCATATATTTATGCCATAACAATATTTTAGAATAAAAACTTAATTCTACATGTAGAAATAAATTTTAGATATAACAGTTCTCTATTATGTTCTCTTTTAAACTTAATACTATTATTGAACTATTATTTATACAACGCAAATCAATACATCAATAAATTATCTTTACCTTAACAAAACTCTAAACTGCTTTGAAAAAATAATGTCAGAAAATACCAAATGCTTAGAAATGTAGAATACTTTTGATTAGAACTATTGCGTGTGTGTTTGTAGAGTAGGTCTTATATAGTAGACTATTTAATAAAATTAACAATTTTTAAGAAAAGAAGAAAATCAATTTTTTGTTTGTTTTGGTCGTAAGTAATTTTAGGAAGAAGCCACTTGAACATGAATTTTGGTTTCTAAGAAGTAAGTAGTGAAAGGAAGAAAAATCCAAATTCCCTGAAAACTAGGAAATCTATATGACCACAATCATAATTGGGTAAAAAGTGGTTTTTGAAAAATCAAAATCTAAAACCTAGTGTAGAATCTAGAAACAACCAAGCTCTTAAATTATTTTTGCTATATTTATGCAATAAATAAAGTCATATGCAATAAAAAAAAAATTGCAATGATAACTACTGTAAAAAAACATGTTTAACTAAAATACATTTGTTTAACATATATAATACATATTAATTACATTTTTAAACTGTCAATAAAAAAATACCAAAATACCAAAAACTTATAATACATCTATGCTAATTATAAAAAAAAACATCTATTGTAGTACAACTATTATATTAATTAAATTATATTTTATGTAGGTTAAAATATTTGAATTACATAAATTTATATATTTTACCATTTTAAAAATATATTCAATTTTTATATATTTTAATAAAATATAATTATTGATTATCTAGAATTAAATGTAATCTAAAATCCAGTTACTGAATAATTATCTTTTAATATTTGAATTGCCTAAAATTATTAATATAATATTTTCTTAATTATCGTTATAAATTAAATGAAATGTAATAAATATTATATTAAACATGTAAATAAAAAAATATTTAGAACTATTTTTTTAAATAATAATAATTATATATTAATGTCAAAAAACAAAAAAATTACCATTTAGGTTTTTAAAGTTTTAAATTCTACAATGACGTTCGTGATTAAATTTATGCATCTATATATTTATGATAGTTTAGTTTTCTATTTGCAGGTTTTTTTTAACGTCTGAATTGATATTAATCAAAAGAGGTGGACACCCCAAAACAAAAGACAAAGACTTATGACAAAGCATAAATGTTTGGAAATAAAACAACAATACTCTAAATGCAGGTTTTGTTATGAAATTATTTTATGAAATAATTTTATGTGTATTTTGATGGCAATATTGTATATTTTATTATTTTTAGAGTAAAATACTAATAATATTTTCATTTTTTTCATATTAAAATCAAAAACTAAAAACCAAAACCAAAAGCTAAAAACCAAAATCTAAAACTTAAAAACCAGAATCTAGAAATCAAAAATTTAAATCCAAAAACAATTCAAACAATCATCACTTAAAATTATTTTAAATTTTGTACTAAAGCTTCATGAAGAGAAACTAAAGGCAATGAATCTGCGGAGATAATAACAGTCAACAACCGACTAACTGACAACCACATAAACATTTGGATGATTAAAATTAACAATTTTATTAAAAAAGTTAAAACACATATTACTAAATAAACAAATCTATATTATTAAAACTAAAGTACCTTTTGGTACTGTTTGGAAATAAGAATAACAAGATAAATGAGAATTGTTTAGAAACATGGATAGTAATATCTTTTTAGTATTTCATTTTATTTACATATTTAGTCATTGCATTTATAATAAATTAAATATATTTTTTACACATTTAATCATTATATTTACAATAAATTAAGTACTTCATTTTTATATTTTTATTTATTTATAAATTATGTCACTGCATTTAAAATCAATTTAAATTAATTAATTAGGATTACAAAACTAATGGTGTTATTGATAATCTGAGAATATCAATTACAATATAATATATATTATATATTTTTTAAAAATATAATATTACCTTATTTAGTTTAGTCAAATATAAAAATTTTGTTAATTCAATTTTCAAGAAAATAAGATATCATAAAATTAATAACAATTCATAAAAAACTACTGCAAAAAATTATATTTTTGATATGTTGTTTCATTTAAAATAAATTAATAAAAAAACAACATGTTAATATATGAATAGTATAACTATATCAAATTGCATCAAGTTATAATTTTTAATATAATATTATATATAAATATTTTTTATTATTATCAAACAGCTATGTTATAAGATAATATATTTTACTCTATATATAAATTATAAAACATAAAAAATATACATGATTTTTTAAATAAAATCAACGGTTTATGAAGTTACGTTGAATATAAGTTAAATCAAACACCCATGTGGGGACGCGAGTCAAGTTCTAGTCTATTCTATTAAAACGGAAGTACAAAATAATACTTGCCTAATTTTAAGTGGATTCTTACAGATTTTCATTCCATTTTTGCTTAATTCTAACCAGTTCATTTATTGTTTTCATTTAAGTATTTTATTACATATTTTACATTCCTTTCTCACTCTTTCAAACTACTTCATTAATTATATTTATCATAATATTTCGATAACATTTATTTTACATATTACCTATAATAATTTCATGTGTTTAAATGAATTTGCCCCATTAGTGACAAAAATCCAAACCGGTTAACCAAATTATTTTATTTATGTACATAATCAGTTTGACATGAACATTCAAGTATACGTTACAAATCGATTTTTAAGAATATCAGGTTTTTGAATTTTAAAATTAAACTATGTTCGGGTATTAAAAAATCCATATAGTGTTCGATTTGAATTCTTCTAGGTTTAGATAAACTTGTATGAACCTAAAAATATATAAATAACCTTATATTTTAAAAATATTACTAAGCAATTTATAAAAATGTCAAAACTAAATTCGCACGGATGTGCAAGTCAAACTTTAATATCCATTAAATACATGTATACACAGGAATAGACTGAGAGATAAATGTACATTTTCAACCTAGTCCTTATCCCAAATTGATCACATATCAATACTTAGATTATACAATTCAATTTTATAATTGAAAAATGTAATTTTGATTTTATAATGTATTTATTTTTTATTTTATTTTTAATTTTTTTAATTACTTAGATTATACAAATAAATACTATATATATTATAATTATTTACTAATTGTAATTTTGAATTTATAATTTAATTTTAAGGGTATTACTGGTATTTTGAAAATAATTAGTCTAATAAAATAATTAGTAAGTAGAATTAGTCTAAAGGGACAATCTAAATATTTTTTTTGGCCTAAAACAAAAATTTTCCCTTGATTAAATACCTCATAGAAATAGCTAATCATTTTTTTCCAAATAACAAGCCAAAAAGAATCTGGTCGAAGTCTTCCAAAATCAATAAAAAAATTAGTTACAACATAAATTAAGAAAGAATTGGTGACGAAGAAAATTTTGCAGCCGCCAAGAATCTGAGGATCTCTTATAGTTACTCCACCTGCTCTGTAATTTCACCCTCCAAGAAAAGCATTGTCTGTTAAAATCACAAAACATACATCAGAAGATAGATACAACCAACAAATATATGTGTTAAAATATATATAGAGATTAAATATATATAGAGATTAAAAAAAAAACCTTGGAACAAAAGGGACAAGCTTGACTTCTCTCCATCCATTCATAGATGCAGGCAAGGTGAAAGATATGTCCACATTGTAGAACTGTCTTCGGATTATCCTCACTGTACTCTGTCTCCAATGACAATAGTAATTGAAGTTAACACACACACAACAATCTTAAAAAAAAAAAAAAAAAAAAAAAAAAAAAAAAAAAAAAAAAAAAAAAAAAAAAAAAAAAAAAAAAAAAAAAAAAAAAAAAAAAAAAAAAAAAAAAAAAAAAAAAAAAAAAAAAAAAAAAAACTATTTTCTTGTAGAGTTACTAGTTTTACCATAGAAACATGTCGGACAAAAGTCTTCTTCTTTGTTGGCGACAGAGGAAAATTCCCTTCTTTCCAGGTTTCGAGATATTTGCTCGTACTGTATCAACACGAAGTTGTAAGCTTTTGATTAGTTCTGCAAATTCTATAGGTTTTCTGGGAGAAAAAGTTAATGAAACTAGAAAAAAAGGAAAGTAGGGTTTATAATGTGGGCGATACCTTGAGGGGAAAGTTATTCATTATTGGGTGGCTGAAGGCTGGGATTCTGGATACGTTTTGAGGCTCATTGTCTTGCTCTGGAACGCGAAGACAGCAAAGTAAAATACCCATTGAGCTGATTTGGGTCAATTGATATGGGAGAAAAACAGAAGAAGATTGATCAATGTTTTTTTTTTCTTTTTTTCTGTTCTTGTGTCTTGGATCGATCTGAGAGAGAAAGAAAAATCAATTAAGCAGGAGAAAAAGCAAAAAACTTGGAAGCTTTAGTCCGTAATTGCAGCAATGTAGATTCTTTGGAGAGCAGCACAAGGCAAAGTAGAGATTTTGTGGGATATATTTTTAACAAAAAGAGTTTTGGAATTTTGACTGTTTTTGGAATGTTGACTTATTTTTTTTCATTCTCCCGTTTATAAACTCCATTCACCGACTTTTTATTGTTTAAATGCAAAAAAAAAGAAGTAAAAGTTAAACTAGTTGAAGAGTGGATTTTTATTTCTTTATAAATATTTAGTTATTAGTTTGTAACTTTAAGGTGCTTAGCCCCGCGCAAGCGCGGGGATATTGATGGAATTGTTGCTTAATATAAAGGGTGTAGAGATGGTGTGCTCTGAAGTGATCTTTCGAAAGTGAATATTTGAAATTAATTGTTGATGTATGGTGGGGGTAAAGAGTTGTGGTAAATTTGTATGTGAGTTTTTGTTGTTAACTTATTTTTGAACTCGACTATCATTTGATCTAGCAAAATAGACTGTGGAGAAAAAAAATCGCAAACGTAGTTTGAAGATCACTTTACACGCATGCGACCGTATTTGTCTAAAATGAATCCTATATACTTAGAAATTCTTTATGGGAAAGGAAGCGTGATTCCCATAAATTCTTAATTTTCTTATGTTCCGGGAATCTCAGAAACGGAAGAGGCGGAGGAGACAAGCAAACACGAACCAAGCAGTTCGACCAAGGCGGAAAGAATCGAAAGTAGAGTGGCAGACGACGGATTTAGCAACTGGAGCAGCAGATGAAGTAATTTTTGAGAAGGTGTAATAAAATTCTACTGGAAGAAGAATCGATGAGAGAATCAGAGATGAAAGGTTCCTTCGTTCAGATAGAAGATATATAAATATGAATATAAGAGGTGTTACAGACGTTTCATTATTAATTAATGAAGTAAAGATGGGAGACAATCGTATGTATTTAGATTAGTCTATAGGTATTTAACCCCCACTCACCCCAAATAATCTATAGAGATTATAGAAGCCTTAGACTCCGTTGAATAGAAGGTTTAGAATAGAAGAGATCTACTGGGTCAAATAAATAATTTTATTTTAATCTAAAAATGTGTAGACTGAGATTCGAACCCCAAACCTGGATATAGAAACCTTTAGACTTTAACCACTAAACTACATTAATCTATTTGATAAGTCACTGAAAACATCAGCCCATAATCCAGAAAAAAATATTTGTGGGACCTACAAAATGCTGAGGTGGCAGCCTCAGGAGAGAGCACAACTCCCTCATTGTATAATAGATTAGTTTGTAACCATTATACATTTTTTTTGTAAATAACCAATATAAAGTTCACACGAAAAAGGGAAGATATTAATGTATTAGAAAAGGAAAGATGATTAAATGGACCTATGGTGGTTATTTAATTTAGAAAAGGAGAGATAATTACCCACCTCTATTATATGCCAAGTCCATTTAACAACAAAATTACTTTTTGCTCAAGGTGGAGGATATAAAAAGCTAGCTAACTATAATAATCAACAAAATTTTCTGATTTGAAAAGTACTCTAAGTGTTAAATTTCAGTATTCATTTGTAATTTAGTTTAAAAAAAAATAAAAATCTAAGTTACATATAACTAGCTAGGCAAACTATCAAATTTTCATCCAAATTTTTAATGAAATTTTATATAGTGCTCAGTTAAGTCAGTTTAACTTTCCCTTTACACGTATTGGAATTCTAACATCCATGTATAATCCAACTCACATTTTAGTTTGAAAAGAATTTTTTTATTTCTTCTTTGATTATTATAAAAAACGTAAATGTTTTCTATAAATCTGATTGAATATATATATATATATATATATATATATATATATATATATATATATATATATATATATAATTTTTTAAACGGAATATGATATTTTCTTAATCAGTTCTTTTTTTTAAACACTGAAACATTCAGTGTATTCATTGTGATATAAATTCATGACCAAATTGGTCTTACACAAATGCAGGAAAACAAGTACTGCAGATAAACACCAATACAAAAGAGAAAGCAACAACTATTAGAAACTAGATGAATACCAGTAAGAACCATTCAAAGATAAAATGTAACCAATCTCTATCCTTCCTGATTTGGAAGATACTTATAGAGATAAAATGCAGCTGAACTGACAACTACCATGGTACAAAACCTTGTAGCTTTTCCAATTCATAGCTGAATTTGACTAGGATTTAAAAGACAAACTTTACTCCTTATATTACTCCAAATGTTTGAAGAGCATAGAGATCAAAAACTTGGAAATCAATCAAGGAAGACAAGAACAGAAACAGTTTTAACTTGCGACTTCCACGAACAAAAGAAATTGAGCCGAAACTCTAAATCATTGGACTGGAGCAGGAGAAACTCAGCCAAGAACCTGTGATTAGCAACTATCAACTGAACCATTGCACCAAAAACCAAGATAAACCACTTCTACTGAGCAGAACTCCCTCGACATAACAAGACACCCAACATCTTAAACTGCCACACAAAAAAATCAGGTCACAACGAAGACAGAGCCTAGAATCATCGCCTCTATCCACCATCAACGGAAACAAAGTGAGAGCAACAACAGAGAGCCTCACATTTCCAAACACCCATAAAAAGAAAGCATACCGCCGATCTAGAACACTGACACAGGAGAGCCTTTCTCGAAGTCTCCAAAAAGCACCACCAACAATGTAACGATCCGCTCCCCCGGTGTCCGACCAAGGTTACCGAGTTGGTGTTATGGACACACATCTAGTCATTTTAGAAAATCCAACGTGTCTTGTTACTGGTCCCAAGAGTTGACGGACAAATTCCTTATGTGAAATACCAACCCACCCGTATCCATATATTTTTACTTACAGTCATGCGCACATAGAAATGGAAAGCGAGAGAATGAGCAATTGGAAAGTGACTCTAGACCAGCATGTGCGCATGATATTTTACACTACTTGATGTGGAAAAGAGGACTGGTTGGCCACTACAATCAATCGATGCAAGGCCACTACAATCAATCGATGCAACATATCATTTCAGGACATCAACATTTTTATGCATTTCTATCAACGTAGCGTTCAAATCAATACAACGAACTCAGTCGTTGCCACCGACCAACCGACTCGACAAACTTGACACCAAACAACCTAGACGTAAGGACCTATGGTTCGTTCACGGACGTCCCACCTCGTGTCGGCCTAGACTTAATGTTTGGGTTTTTGTGTTTATGTTGCAACAAATTTCGAAGTTGAGATATGAATTATGCCCGAGAGTCATGAAAGAAAGGAGATTCTGGAGGATATACTTCACCTTAGTGAGCACTCATGTTGCACCGTAAGGCTCTCTCCACCCATCTCTTCTCAAAGTACAGTTATATATATATATATATATATGATATATATATATATGCTTGCCTGTGTTCGTAAGATGTTGAAGAAGAGAAAGTGAAGGAGACTAAAGCAGCAAACTAGAGAATACCTAGTTTTTACACCCAATTGAGGGAAATTTACATTAATGGTATATGATTTTGTGTCAACATTAATGTATAGCTCTTGATTTATTTAGCTAAGATGCAAAAGCTGACTCAGTTTGTTCATTCCATCTCTGCAGTTTATTAAAAAAAGCGAGACTTTGTGTTGTAAAAAAATAACAACTTCGATTTTAAAGATTGGATTATGCTTTTCTTGGGTTATCACAACGATAGATAACAAGAATCATCTATCTTTGTTTTTGTCTGGAACATATTTTAGTAAGAAAGTATTTCTCGTGAAGCTACCAAACAGTTTAAGAGATTACCATAAATCTAATTCTCTCATACAGACGAGAATATAAACTAGAAAGTGATCCAATATTTGATAGGTTACATGAGATACAAACTCAAAACCAGTAGACTCTACAAACCATAAATAACGATAATAAGATTCCCCTAAACCCGAACAAATCTACACAAAAGAGATTTATCTGTCAATACATTTTATATATATTCCAGAGCATTGGGGAAGCCTAAGACAGTGTTTTCATCCGCTTATAAGAATGTTCATATTCTCCCTCACCGCTTGGATTCCTTGGTTGTGTAGCGCCTTCAGTATCAGATGACAATGGATTCTGCACTTACAAAAAATGTATCAAGATATAGTTTCCTCTCACACTGAAAATGAAGCATTTCGAAAATGAGAACCTTATTCGATGAATCATTATGAGTTAGTTCTTGGGTTGCTCGCTTGCCAAGATCAATCTGCACAGAAAGTTTAGCATGGGAGAGATCAACGCCTGCGTTCTGGAGTGCTTGTGTTAATGAGCTCAACAACCTGTTCATATCAGAAGCAAATAATGTATCATTAATGAGGAGCCAAGACATTAATTGCCTAGCTTATTGACAAAAAAAGTAAACAGAACTCACTCATGCGAGTAGACAGTAGAGATATTAATGGTTCCACCTTCAATAACCAGGTCATTAATACTTTGTCCTATCCCATCACTCGTTGCAGGGCACTCATTATTAGCTTGTTCAAACGGATGGAGTGGTTGTACAGGCGGCAACTCCTTGTCATCTAACTCAGACTGACTCTCTATATGTTTAAAAGCCATAGCAGCTCTTGATTCAACAGGGTTTTGCATTTCTTCAATATTTACAGGTGCGGAAGCCACTGTATTTTCTTCAAACTTTCCAGGAAATGGTATAAATGGAGCAGACCCATTACTTACAGCTACTGGATGGTTTGCTAAACTCTGAACTCGCCAGTGATTATTCCTCTGTTTCCAATTTAAAAATAATAACGTAACACTTAGCTACAAGTTACACAACACTAGCAGCAAAAAAGGCTTTCAACTGAATGAAAACGTTTGCAATAATAGAAACCATCAGAAAAAGGGAGAGAGTTGTTACCCAAGGAGTCAACTTAGTTGGTTCCTGACTCCATCCTGGATATGGTCCTTCATACTTCTGCACCTTCTCTTGTAAGAATTGGACATAATCTATCACCTAGAAATAGAAACATCGGTATGAAGTTCTAAAAGATAGGATACTCGCATAAAACAGCCATGAGATACCTCTAAAAGGAAAGAAGCAGTATCTCTTTTCTGCTCACTGTTGGGAATGATTTCTCTCAACACCTGAAATCTATTAAGACATTCACAGATTCAGCATTCATAAGGAACACAAAAACAAACGAAGATGATAACGTAGCTAAAGTTTGAAACTTTACACATACCTTTCATTGATTTTGCTTCTTCTTCGCTGCTCCGTGACTGAATGTTTAGAGCGTATGGCACTAGCCTTATCGTTTTCCTTCGCATCTGTTTCGAAATCAAACACCGAATTTGAGAAACCCACTAGAAACCCATCTCGATTCGGGTCGAGATAGCTCCAATTAAACACAAATCGAAGAGATACAGCTATGAAAAATACCTCTGCACAGTGCGGTATTACTGTTATTGGAAGAAGGACCTTCACGTTTCGAGGTGAAATCGTCTTCTCCGTAGTCGTCCTCCTCTTGGTTTCCCTTTCCGATTCTCATTTTCGCCGGAGAATTACGCAATCAAGATGAGTTTATTCAAGCTCTCGCTTTTTCTTTCGCAACTCGTGACTCGGCTGAGTTTTGATTGTCTGCGGCAGAGACTCGTGAGCGCACCTCAAATACCAACCGTACGTTTTTGACGATTATTACACGTGTACAATGCGATGCTGGATAGCCGGTTGGTCCAGTTAGCGAACCGTAAGGTGTGACGACACGTGACAATCACGTGATGAAATGGGATTTTAACCTATCAGTGTTGAGGATAAAGGTCGTCACGTGATGCATGTCGTCTCTTGTAATCTGTTAAACAATGTTTGTTTTTAGTTTAACTGTATGTTTAATGAAACGGTAAAATATGGAATGATTTACATTCTCGGTTACATTGTGAGTTTTTATTACAATATAGAACATTTTGTGCTTTTATGACACTTTTTCTAATTTATTTCATTTTTTTTAATTAAAATATAACTAAAGCATAAATTAGTAGGACCCACTTGTTTTTATTTTTTCATTTTTTTTTCCAGATTTTATTTAATCCATTCGTTTCTGAATAATGGTCAAATTAGAGAGTAAAGAACAACTAGATTTGTCCACCAGACTAAAGTAGTCAATTAACATGCTCTACGTAAGTAATCTGATATATATACTATATGTCCCTCAATGTACTCAATTTTTTTCAGGTTGTGTGCTCAATTTAGTATATTGGTTAATTGTTATTGATTGTAAAAAAAAAAATTTTGAATCCAAGATTTTTATTGTTTTTATATAATTCTCATGTATGTAAATATGATTTGGGTATTCAATCCTGCCATTGAAATGCTCAGTTGACTCTTTAATTTTAATAATTGTCCACGATGATTTTATAGAAAATGAATAATATAAATTTCAAAAAAAAAGAAATGAGTAGCATAAATCTGGTGTTATAGGAAGTGTTTTTTGTTTTCCCATGAAGTATGAGTAATTTTTTGTGTATATTATTATAATAATATATATGTAGTCATATGTACATAAGACATTGTACATATAATTTAATTATCCACATGTACAACAATTCATATGTACACTATATTTACTATCAACATGTACATTAGAAAATAAATACATGTCATTGAAATGCTCAATTGACTCCTTAACCTGAATAATTGTCTACGATGTTTTTATAGAAAATGAATAGCATAAGTTTCAAAAAAAAAATGAGTAACATAAATCTGGTGTTATAGGAGGTTTTTGTTTTCCCATAAATTATGAATACTTTTTTGTGTACATTGTTATAATAATATATGTATGTAGTCATATGTACATGACACATTGTACATACAACTTCATTATCCACATGTACAATAATTCATATGTACACTATATTTTATTGTCCACATGTACATTAGAAAATAAATATTTATTTGTACACTATTATGTTACTTTATTTAGAAAATATATAGTTAAAAACTGTAGATAAAATTGTGAAATCTCTTTTTAATTAAAACCAAAAAGCCACTATCAATATGTTTAATGATTCACATGTACACCAATTCACTTGTACAATGATTTACATGTACACCAAATATAAATTTTATATACATTTGTAAGTTTAAATATATGTACAGTCAATATCGCCAACATGTACATATATATTTAAATTTCTACATGTACATTGTTTTATGAAAATGCACATGTACACCGGTTCATTTGTACACCAAATAAAATATAACCTACTTACCTACATTTGCAAATTTAAATATTAGAACGACCAATATCGTCTAATAGCAACTAGCATAAACATGAGTAATTGATTTGAGATTCATATGAAAAGTAAGAGATTAAGATTTTATGATATCTTATGATTTTAATTAGTTTAGATCACTTTAGATTGCATTTTAAGTGTATATATTGCATTTATGTATTCATTTGCATATCATGTGGACTAAAATATAAATTTGGATGTTTGAAGACAGGGTTAATGAGCAGTTTACACATTTAAAAAGCATTAGGATCAAAATCGAATTAAGACAATAGTTGAGGACCAGACATGAAAAATGTAAAAGTTAGCCATTGTTGCTCTCAAGCTTTTCGTGACAGTTGAAGGGTGTGTCGGAGAGGAACGAATATCACAAAAATGATGAAACATGATGAGGAAGGACGATATGAGACATGACGCAGAAAATTGAGTCAAAGCGTGAACGTGACGGACTGGATTCAATCGCCATATGACACCACGAGGAAGATGAACATGGATATTGGAGATCAAGATTGGATGAGGCTCGCCAACGGTTTCAAATCAAAAGAAGAGCACGACGATGTGAGAAAACAAAGACACCATGGTTGAAGCTTGAATCGATCCATGTTATTGACGTCGTCATCACCATTACACCACAATCAGAGATATAGCTTGATATATCTAAAAAAATAGATAGAGTAATAGAGATAAAAATTAAATACAAGTTCTCTTGAGAATTATTTTTGAAGAAACAGATTTAGTTTTAGAAAAAATATAGAGCTTGGCAGGATGAAGACGAAGATAAAGAGATATGGTGGGCCCATTTTATTTTGTCGGTTTGAAGTTAATGTGATGAGTATTTAGTGTTAGCCTTGTTTAGTTGGTTTATAAGTAAAATGTATGTTTAGTTAGATAAAAGTGTGTTGGTAGAAAAAGTGTCTTAGTATGTAATAAAGAAGATGAAATTGACTTATAATGTAAATGTTTCTAAAATATGCCCTAAGATGATTCAACTTTCATTCTTAAACACCTATAGTATTTTTATTGAGTTGATTACACTCAGAGTCACTTTTTGACTTTCCCTTACACTCATAGTCACTTTGTACATGTGAGACACTTTGTTGTAGGACAATTTTGTTCTTAATAAGAAACGACAATAGTTTGTATTTCGAAAAAGGATATAGTTCTATTTCAACTTAGTTTTTTTTAATTAGTTATGTTTCAACGTTGTTTGCTTTTTCTGCATTTTACTTTTTAGGTATATAGAATATAATGTCTTATCTTGACCGTTATATTTCAAAGCTCTTTGCTAAATTTTAAAATTGAGATTAAAACTTTATTAGTTGGTGAGGTAGACAAAAATGTAGAGTTTAATGCTTATTTTATGGGTGAGGAAACAATGCATACGAACAAGAAAATCTATATGGATGGAAGCTTCTTTTAAGTGCAAAGTGTAGGTCAAAATTGATTAGATTGATTGAAGCTTTAACATCAAATAACTCGTTTGGAGTAGTCGATTCGAGAACAAGTGATTCGCGGATGGGTAATACATGGATGGGTGATGTGTGGACGGTGATGCGTGGACGAATGATGCATGGACGAGTGATGCGTGGACGAATAATGTGTGATGGATAATGCTTCTGAATCCTCATCTCCGCTTTTCTTACGTGAACCATTTCACTATCAAGCTACTTTTTTTTTTTTACATTTGTATTTTATTTGTACTCGTCTTTTTTGTTCTCTTCTTATTATTCTAAGATCTGGTTCATCTAGGATACTAAGAAAGAGAAAGATTTTGTTACGAATGAGAAAATATATAAAAAAAAATAGTTAAAAATTTACAAGGTTTGGCAGATTTGAGTTTCTTGTGTTTCATCGATTAGTGAAAGAATCACGATTTGGGATGAAATTGGTTTTGAGAAGTTTGAGTAGAGTTTTGAAAAAGTGATTTGAAAATGAAGTGCTTTCGACGAGATTATGGTTAAGTTGGAAAAGAAGGATGCAAATGAGAGAAGGATTATAATTTAATCATTTAGTCATGTGAAATTATAAAGACATAAAGTGCCTCTGCACGTAATTTTTTCCTTTTTATTCGTAAGTTTTTACACCCAATTGAGGGTAATTTACCTTAATGGTATATGATTTTGTCATCATTAATGTATTGCTCTTGCAAAAGCAGACTCAGCTTATTCATTCGATCTCTGCAGATTATTAAAAAAAAACGAGACTTAGTGTTGTAAAGAAATTACAACTTTTATTTTAAAGATTGGATTATGTTTTTCTTGGGTTATCACAACGATATATAACAGAATCATCTCATCTTTGGCTTTCCTTGACCTGATTTTATTAAGAAAGTCTTTCACGTGAAATTATCAAACAGTTGATACAATATTTGATAGGTTACATGAATGATGCAGAAGATGATAGAAACTCAAAACCATAATTAACGATAATAAGATGACCCTAGAAGCCGAACAAATCTACACAAAAGAGATTTATCTGCCAATACATTTTATATATATATTCCAGAGCACTGGAGAAGCCTAACACAGTGTTTTCATCCGCTTATAAGAATGCTCAGATTCTCCCTCACCGCTTGGATTCCTTGGTCGTGTAGCGCCTTCAGTATCAGATGACAATGGATTCTGCACTTACAAAAAATGTATCAAGATATAGTTTCCTCTCACACTGAAAATGAAGCATTTCGAAAATGAGAACCTTATTCGATGAATCATTATGAGTTAGTTCTTGGGTTGCTCGCTTGCCAAGATCAATCTGCACAGAAAGTTTAGCATGGGAGAGATCAACGCCTGCGTTCTGGAGTGCTTGTGTTAATGAGCTCAACAACCTGTTCATATCAGAAGCAAATAATGTATCATTAATGAGGAGCCAAGACATTAATTGCCTAGCTTATTGACAAAAAAAGTAAACAGAACTCACTCATGCGAGTAGACAGTAGAGATATTAATGGTTCCACCTTCAATAACCAGGTCATTAATACTTTGTCCTATCCCATCACTCGTTGCAGGGCACTCATTATTAGCTTGTTCAAACGGATGGAGTGGTTGTACAGGCGGCAACTCCTTGTCATCTAACTCAGACTGACTCTCTATATGTTTAAAAGCCATAGCAGCTCTTGATTCAACAGGGTTTTGCATTTCTTCAATATTTACAGGTGCGGAAGCCACTGTATTTTCTTCAAACTTTCCAGGAAATGGTATAAATGGAGCAGACCCATTACTTACAGCTACTGGATGGTTTGCTAAACTCTGAACTCGCCAGTGATTATTCCTCTGTTTCCAATTTAAAAATAATAACGTAACACTTAGCTACAAGTTACACAACACTAGCAGCAAAAAAGGCTTTCAACTGAATGAAAACGTTTGCAATAATAGAAACCATCAGAAAAAGGGAGAGAGTTGTTACCCAAGGAGTCAACTTAGTTGGTTCCTGACTCCATCCTGGATATGGTCCTTCATACTTCTGCACCTTCTCTTGTAAGAATTGGACATAATCTATCACCTAGAAATAGAAACATCGGTATGAAGTTCTAAAAGATAGGATACTCGCATAAAACAGCCATGAGATACCTCTAAAAGGAAAGAAGCAGTATCTCTTTTCTGCTCACTGTTGGGAATGATTTCTCTCAACACCTGAAATCTATTAAGACATTCACAGATTCAGCATTCATAAGGAACACAAAAACAAACGAAGATGATAACGTAGCTAAAATTTGAAACTTTACACATACCTTTCATTGATTTTGCTTCTTCTTCGCTGCTCCGTGACTGAATGTTTAGAGCGTATGGCACTAGCCTTATCGTTTTCCTTCGCATCTGTTTCGAAATCAAACACCGAATTTGAGAAACCCACTAGAAATCCATCTCGATTCGGGTCGAGATAGCTCCAATTAAACACAAATCGAAGAGATACAGCTATGAAAAATACCTCTGCACAGTGCGGTATTATTGTTATTGGAAGAAGGACCTTCACGTTTCGAGGTGAAATCGTCTTCTCCGTAGTCGTCCTCCTCTTGGTTTCCCTTTCCGATTCTCATTTTCGCCGGAGAATTACGCAATCAAGATGAGTTTATTCAAGCTCTCGCTTTTTCTTTCGCAACTCGTGACTCGGCTGAGTTTTGATTGTCTGCGGCAGACACTCGTGAGCGCACCTCAAATACCAACCGTACGTTTTTGACGACTATGACACGTGTGTAATGCGATGTTTGATAGCCGGTTGGTCCAGTTAGCGAACCGCAATGTGTGACGACACGTGGAGATCACGTGACGAGATGGGATTTCAACCTATCAATGTTCATGATAAAGGTCGTCACGTGATGCATGTCGTCTCTTGTAATCTGTTAAACAATGTTTGTTTTTAGTTTAACTGTATGTTTAATGGAACGGTAAAATATGCCCTTAGATGATTCAACTTTCATTCTTAAACACATATAGTATTTTTAATTCGTAGTCTCGTAATATTTTCACATTCCTAAAATGTTATTGCATGGAAAAGTATTTGTTTACATTTCTGAAATTTATAGTAACCTAAGAGTTAGCTACGATATCTAATCTTTCAAATATCTTACATTTAGATATGTTAATTAATAGGTGAACCAATTGGTCTAGGTTGAATCATGTCACAAAAGTATATCCGGTCATCTTTCACAAAAAAGTATATCCGGTTCAAGTTCAAATCAATGGATTTGGGTTTGTGGAGTTAGTTTGAATCCAAAACTGATTATTAATCAAATAGAGCTTCAATATGAGTTGAAGAGAGTTTCATTTGAAAAGAGAAGCAAGAGCCTTGGATGGACAAAGAGGGTTTCAAGGATAAGCTTAAACCCTTAACTCACGTGATCTCTCTCTCCGTTACGTATGAGATCGTACGTTTGCAGGCTTGTCTCAGATGAGACAAAGAAAGCATGCTGGCTAGTCACTGCTTTGCGTGAAGGGTTAAAGGAGCAAGAGGCAAAAGGAACCAAAGCTTAACTCAAGTTATGATAGCAAGGTTTAACTCTACCTATGGTTAGTTGTTGCTTTAGGTTAAAGCTCTAGGAGTATAAGAGCAAAGACAATAGGTTAGAGCTGTGTGTGCTTGCCGCTAGTGTTGTGCGTGAGAGAGCACCAAAGGGTGCGAANGCTGGCAAGTCACTGCTTTGCGTGAAGGGTTAAAGGAGCAAGAGGCAAAAGGAACCAAAGCTTAACTCAAGTTATGATAGCAAGGTTTAACTCTACCTATGGTTAGTTGTTGCTTTAGGTTAAAGCTCTAGGAGTATAAGAGCAAAGACAATAGGTTAGAGCTGTGTGTGCTTGCCGCTAGTGTTGTGCGTGAGAGAGCACCAAAGGGTGCGAAAGCACCAGGAACTTTAGAGTGTATAAACACCTAGGGTTTGAGAGTACTACAAGCTTATAATTGCTTGGTAGTAAAGAAAACAGAGAGAGGGGAAACAGGGGTTGGGAGACAGCTTTGTATTCACATGAGAGAGTGAGAGACAAAGCTTGTAACTTAGTGATTTAGTGGATTGGTGGATGTATCCACCCCCTGAGATGTAGGTACCTCACATTGAGGCTGAACTCAGGGTAACCAAATCAAAGTGTGCTCCCTTTATTTTATGCTCTGCATCTTCTTCTTCTGTTTTGCATCATCATATTCTCTCAACTTCATGCTACTGAGTTTTGCTTTCCAATCTATCTAAGTGCATAAGTGCTTGAACAAATGGTAACTTGATGTCTGTGTAGAGGCATAGATCTCAAGAGATTGGTATCAGAGCCTAAGTTGGCAAAGAAAGAAGTCAAGTTTGGTCGTAAAGGTTCAAGCTTTATGTAAAGGTGGAAGCTTTCTGACGATGCAGCATAAATTTATGAGAAAGTTGTAAACTTTGTAAGAAGGTGAAAGCATTACCTCAAGATATCTCTCAAGAGTATGGCTTTGAGAAGCTCGTGAAACCAGAAGGCGGAAGCGAAGTGGTTCTTGTCGGAGTGAGTGAAATCATTTGAAAGTATAAAACTCTCTGTGGATTTCAGAAGCTGGGATATATGAGTCAGAGGTGGAAATGTTGAAGCATCAATGGCTATCTCAGGTTGACTTGGATGACACAGACTCGACGACAAAGTACTCGCCGGAAGTTGCAGAGAATCTCACCGGAAGTACGTCTGCGTATTATCTTCACTGTTGAGTGAAAGATGAAGGAGGGTGACGTCTTGCTGAGGTTTCTTAAGTGGCAAGATTCAAGTGCTGAGACATTTTTTCAGATTCACCGGAAGAAATACAGATGACAGTGATCAAGGAAGATGAAGCAGTTGTCGGCATCGACAAAGGCAACAAAGAAAGATTTGAGTTTCAGTTTCCATATGGGTATAGGCTTGTATTGTTTGTTTGGGCTTGAAATTTCAGAAGCAACAGTTGGGCCAAGCTATGTCTTAGCCCAAGTCAAAGTAAAGTTCTTTCTTTTCTGGTTTTCTCGTTGAAGAAGAAGATACAGAAGATACAGAAAATTCAGAACGGGTCGGTGGTGAGCTTCATGACTCAGATTTCAGCTGTTAAGGGAAGAAAGTGATGAAGCTTCTAAGTGTGGAGATGAGTTGTTTTCTTGCAACAGAAGAAGAGAATCTGAGATCGGAAGTGACTACTCGGTTTGTTGGCTTTCAGATTTGTGTATGGTCAGACACAAGTTGGGGTTCTCAGTGGATAAAATAGCTTCAAAGATGGTTCAAGGTTTCTGCCACATGGATATGGTGGAGTATGTGAGACGATTGAAGAAACGAAATCAGTATTCAGTGAATTCTAACTTCAAAATGGTGAACGGCAGTGGAGGTTACATATCTGGTGTGGAGGTTTCTCAGTATTATCAGCAATGGGATGTGCCATATCAGTGTGTCGAAAGTCTTTCTGATATTGAGTGTTAGACGGCGTGTCTTGTTTGTTCGAACTGAAGGTTTTGTCCAAACGGCAGTACACTTTTTTTGGTATATGTCGGTATTGCTGAAGAAGAGGTCAGAAGTTCTTTTGATTTCAGGTCTGAGGTGGAGATTGACGAAGATAAATCAATCTTAAGGTTTTCTACAATCAGAATGTAAGACTCCAATTCAGATGAAAAGAAGAGTGCTGAAGGATAGGATGATTTGTGGTGTTTCTTCAAGACATCTAATCAGTTGTTGTGGATGCAGACTTTGGAGATTTGTATCTAAGTGAGTGAAGCTAAGGTTTATTAAATGCAAGCAAAGAAGTATTGTTTATCTTCTAGTACAAGAGATAAACTGAAGTGGCTGCAAGATGGAGAATGGTATGTTGGGACTGATATCCAGTACAGTATGGAAGCTATTCAGTCAGCCTGTTACACGAGGGTTTTATGCTGATCAAAGTAACAGTGAATGGATGTTCAGCTCAGTGAAGTTCGCAGGACATGGTGGAGTGTTTATGTCTTGTTTAGAAGATGTCTGGGTTGCTTCAGAGAAATCAGTTGGTCTAGTTCTACAATCTGCTTTCTTCAAGAGTATGAGCTGAAAGGAAGTTGTTTATTGTGAAGTTGAGGCTCGTGGGTATTAATGGTCTTGAGAAGACAGAAGTCACTCAAGTTCAGATTAGAGTGAAACGTCCAAGAATGGTTTGGTCTCATTCGATGACCAAAAGTATGGTCTGTTCAGTTTTGAGAAGAGCTTGTTCAAGAGAGCTCAAGTTGAAAGTTACTGAAAGTTCAGAGAGATCAGCTTGGTGTGGGGAGTATCAGTATGGTTATATGGATTTCCTGAAGAGTTGCAGTCTCAAGAACAAGTGATGGTTGTATATTCAAAGTTAAATCAGATTTTAGTATGAGAAAGTCATAAGACGAGTTCTCGGGTTCTGTAGAGGAAGCTTTGTGAATATTCAAGCCTTAAAAGATGATTTGCAGGTTCTGCTAATTTTTTCAGAAAGACATGGAAGTGTGAGCTAAGTGAAGAGTATTGAAGTGGTTCAGGGTATCCCATAGTGGAGAGTCTGGAGGAAACAAATGCAGAGAATGCAAGGAGGTTTCCAAGGTTATTCAGTTCAAGAAAGTTTAGTTGTTGAGTATTGACATGCTACACAAGCTTGTACAAAAGCTCGCAAGCAACTGAAGAAGAAGTCCCATAAAGGACAAGAAATGCAGAAAAAGCAATCTGCATTTGGAGAAGATTAATCAGAGTAAACTGATTGTGTCTAGTACATCATAAGAAGGCTTTATAAATCATCTCAAAGATCACTTGCAGAACAGTCACGTGACTAATTCAGAAGTATCAGAGGCACAGTTACAAGTGAAGTTGGTTGTTTACAGAGAGATTCAAGTCAAGTCTACATTTTGGTAAAGGTGTAGGAAACAAGTTTTATGGTAGAGTCTGCATATGGAAAATGTATTGCAGAGTACTGTTACAGCTCAAGTGTCATCATGGGTTCTAGATGTGATACAAAGATGGCTGTAAGGAGTTGTCTCAGAATATCACAGTAGCTGATATGAGACAAAGTATAAGAATGCTAGTAGGGGTTTCAAAGCTGCTAGTGGTTTCTGTTTTATTAAAAAACAGGATGATTGAACAAGTAGAATGTTCAAGAGTTGAATCAAGATCTTCAGGAGAGGCTGAATATGATTCTGCATATTTTTCTGCATTGATTCAAGTGAGGTTTTGATTCAGGCTTCAGTGCACATGAGGAGAATCAAAGGTCGACAAGGGAATCAAATTTGCAGGAGGAGAAAGAAAAATTGCAATCACTGAAACAGGTTCATGGTGTCTTGGACAGAACCGTGGAAGAAGGCTGTGTGGTTGCTGGTTTATTTTTTAAAGGAGTTCATTCACAAGAAGAAGATGATGATCAGTCTGATCATACTTATGTAGTAAGAACAATTCTACATAAGGATCAAGGTGGGCATAAACCCATAGATCAGTCTGGGAAGTGAATGACAAAGAGACACAGAGAAAAGAAGGCTTTGTGGTTGGAAGTCAGTGACGACTGGTTAGAGAAGCGGTTCATTTTTTTCTCAAACAAGATGCAAGAGAATGGGTACTTGAAAGGTTCAGATGGTTTATTCCAAGAGTATACAGCTCAGGTGGAGTTACATCTAAGGCTGGAAGAAAAGATAATTTCTTTATCATGGGGTTTACAAGGAAATGGTTCAAGTTCAGTGTTGTATGAAGCATTTCAAATCCATGAAAGAAACCAGTTTGGCGTGTGAGGGTTCTGTGGTTGTTATAAGATGTGTTATGAGTACTCAACTAAGAGAACAGAAGTTTGAAAGGAGTTACACGAAGACTGAAGAGAAGCAACCTGGAAGTTTTGTTTATCAACAACAAGAAAGGGTGACAGCACAAATACAAGGTTAGTGTTTCAGATTGGAATGATCAAGTCAAAAGACTTAGCTAATCTTCTTGTATGATATCATTACAAATAAGAACAGATGGCAGCAGAAAACAGAGACACAAGAGAGTGGTCTCTCATGTGTAAAAGAAGCTGAAGTATCAAGAAGGCTGAGAATGGTTGTTGCAAGACAGATGCATGACAGTTCCAGAAGCAAGTAGTGAAGTATACTGTGACTCAAGTTGAAACCAGATGGTTCAAGATCACAGTTGATTCCAAGGGGACACGAGTCAGTGTCATCAGGATACATCTTCATAAGAAGTGTAACCGGAGAAGCTAAATTCAAGGTTGTCAAGGTTAAGAACCAAGTTGTGGTTGGTATTCAAACCAAGGTGGAGATTTTCGGAGTTAGTTTGAATCCAAGACTGATTATTAATCAAATGGAGCTTCAATATGAGTTGAAGAGAGTTTCATTTGAAAAGAGAAGCAAGAGCCTTGGATGGACAAAGAGGGTTTCAAGGATAAGCTTAAACCCTTAACTCACGTGATCTCTCTCTCCGTTACGTATGAGATCGTACGTTTGCAGGCTTGTCTCAGATGAGACAAAGAAAGCATGCTGGCTAGTCACTACTTTGCGTGAAGGGTTAAAGGAGCAAGAGGCAAAAGGAACCAAAGCTTAACTCAAGTTATGATAGCAAGGTTTAACTCTACCTATGGTTAGTTGTTGCTTTAGGTTAAAGCTCTAGGAGTATAAGAGCAAAGACAATAGGTTAGAGCTGTGTGTGCTTGCCGCTAGTGTTGTGCGTGAGAGAGCACCAAAGGGTGCGAAAGCACCAGGAACTTTAGAGTGTATAAACACCTAGGGTTTGAGAGTACTACAAGCTTATAATTGCTTGGTAGTAAAGAAAACAGAGAGAGGGGAAACAGGGGTTGAGAGACAGCTTTGTATTCACATGAGAGGGTGAGAGACAAAGCTTGTAACCTTGTGATTTAGTGGATTGGTGGATGTATCCACCCCCTGAGATGTAGGTACCTCACATTGAGGCTGAACTCAGGGTAACCAAATCAAAATGTGCTCCCTTTATTTTCTGCTCTGCATCTTCTTCTTCTTCTGTTTTGCATCATCATATTCTCTCAACTTCATGCTACTGAGTTTTTCTTTCCAATCTATCTAAGTGCATAAGTGCTTGAACAAATGGTAACTTGATGTCTGTGTAGAGGCATAGATCTCAACAGGGTTTTATCGAGCTTGGACTATGAGGGGTATGGGTTTTATCAAATCCCAAAATTAATTGAAGCAAAAAGAAAAAGATTTATCAGAGCCAGGTTTCGATCCTGGGACCTGTGGGTTATGGGCCCACCACGCTTCCGCTGCGCCACTCTGATTTATGATTTGATAATAAATTTCTTATTAAACATCCTTTTGTAATTAGTAACTTGTGTATTTGTAATTAGTAACTCGTGTAAATGGGCTTTGAGTCCAAAACGTATTCTAACCGGGTTTATAAAGACCCATGAAAAACGTGAGAGAGAAACCAAAGGTTTTACGAAGGGTTTTACGGAGGCTGAAGAAGTTAACGAATTGATGATGGAGAAGGAGAAAGAAACCGAGAGGATCCCTAAAAGAGCAAGACTTTTAGCGAAAGAGCCAAAGAAGGTAGTGGCGGGAATGGCAGCTCAGAAGTACTATTCTTTGAAGCAGAGACAAGTGAAGCTCGAGACTGAAGAATGGGAACGAGCGGCGAGAGAGTGTCGTGAGATTATAGAAGATATGTGCGAGCAGAAGCTTGCTCCGAATCTTCCTTACGTGAAGTCTCTGTTTCTCGGATGGTTTGAGCCTCTACACGACGCTATTCAAGCTGACCTTGATGCATTCAAGGTCAAAAAGGGAAGATCCCTTATGCGCCTTATATGGAGCAGTTGCCTGCTGATATGATGGCTATGATTACTATGCATAAGATGATGGCGCTCTTGATGACGAATGCTGAAGGGGTTGGTGTTGTTAGAGTAGTGACTGCTGCTACTAATGTTGGGGAAGCTATTGAGCAGGAGGTGAGTGCTTTTGATTCTTTTATACGGTGTAGATTCTGCTTATGTGTCACTGGTTTAATGGAATGTATGTTTGGTTGTTTGTATTAGGTCAAGATCAACAGCTTATGCATAAGGGTAAGAAGAACAAGAATGAGACTCCCAAGACGGTCAATGATTACACATAAGATGTGGATGCTTCAGGAGAGACTGAGACTAAAGAAGCGGTAAAGCTGAAGAAACAAATTAATACACTGTTGAAAAAATACAAGGTGAGGCAAGTAAGTGGAATATTGAAGGCACATAAATCGTTCAAACCATGGGGTCAAGAGGCTCAAGTGAAGGTTGGGGCACGTTTGATTCAGCTATTGTTGGAAACTGCTTATATACAACCTCCAGTTGACGAGTTTGATGATGGTCCACCAGAGATTCGACCTTCTTTTAAGCAATCTTCCAAAAATGTCACATTAGAAAATACGTAAGAGTCTTGTGATTCTGTCTGCACTCATTCACATCAATATGTTTCTGTCTCGTACTGGCTGCTTATTTTCATTTTGTTGTATTCTTCATCAGAAAAGTAAGCCAGAGATATGGTTGCATCGAATGCGATCCTCTTATCCGAAAGGGCCTTGACAAATCAGTAAGCAAAATTGTGGACTATGTTTTTGCTCTTCTTTTATAGGATGTTTGGTGTGAAGTGAACAATCTTTTACCGCTATATTGGCTGGAGTCACAAACTTTCTACGATTTTCTAACTATTTTCCTTTTTTTTAATCAGGCTAGACATATGGTCATTCCCTACTTGCCAATGCTAATACCTCCTCGGAAATGGACAGGGTATGAGATGTTTTCTCCTTTTCTGGGCATTCGTTTATGTGTAGCCGTCATGGTATATCCTGAAAAGTTATTTCATACAAGTAGGTTTCTAAATTGCTATGTAACTTGACAGTATTTTGCAGGTATGATCAAGGGGAACACTTTTCTTGCCTTCATACATCATGAGAACAAATGGATCTAAACAACAATGTATTGCAGTAAAAAAAGCTCCCAAGGCGCAACTGGAGCCAGTTAACTATTGGATGCTTAATTAAAAGCAGAATAACAGAGAAGTTCATGCGATTCCCTTTGTTTTAACTAGGCGTTAGATACTCTTGGAAACACCAAATGGAGAATAAACAAAAAGGTATTAAGCTTGGTGGACAGAATCTGGGCCAATGGAGGTCGTCTTGGTGGTCTGGTTGACCATGATGACGTCAGATCTCTCTCTCTCTCTCTGCTTCCTTTTTTGATCTGCTTCTGTATCTTGTTCACTTAATATATTTCTCAGAGAAGGAAGTAACGTTGTTCCTACTTCTCATTTACAGACTTTAAGTCTTGTTTTGATTTGTTCTCACCTCTTTACGAACTCAAAAAGGTACCCATTCCAGAGGAGCCCGACAGTGAAGACCAGGAAGAACTAAAGCAATGGAAATGGAAATTTAAGGAAGCAAATAAGGAAAACAGCAAGAGACATTCACAAAGGTGTGATGTAGAGCTGAAACTCGAGGTAAGAGAACATAATGAAGGACGAAGAAGGTTTCTTTTTTTGTTGCTCAGATCTTTGAGAAAATAATTACACTTTCTTTTGATTAAGCAGGTGGCACGTAAAATGAAGGACGAAGAAGGTTTCTACTTCCCTCACAACATTGACTTTCGTGGCCGAGCCTATCCCATGCACCCATATCTTCATCATCTCGGGTCTGATCTCTGCCGTGGCATTCTTGAGTTTTGTGAGGGAAAGTCTCTTGGGAAATCAGGATTGCGGTGGCTGAAGATACATATAGCAAACTTATACGCTGGTGGTGTCGATAAGTTTGCTAATGAGGATCGGGTTGCCTTTACCGAGAGTCACTTGGAAGATGTATTTGATTCTTCTGATAGACCTCTTGAAGAAAAAATATGGTGGCTTAATGCAGAGGATCCCTTTCAGTGTTTGGCTGCTTGCATGAACCTTTCAAAAGCTTTGAGAAGCCCTTTTCGTCAAGCTACTATATCTCATATCCCCCATTCACCAGGTACTCGCTGTTATCTTGTGTAATGTTTTAAAAAAAAAAAAATCTGTGACAGGTTCCTTAGTTGCTTTGAATTTATCGTCATCTACACGTTTTTAAGTAGAAAACTCTACTTTCTGTGTTAATGTTTGTTGCAAGGATGGCTCATGTAATGGTTTACAACACTATGCTGCTCTTGGGAGAGACAACGTATGCCATGAGTTTTACTGTAACTAATATATATATATATATATATATATATATATATATATATATATATATATATATATATATATATATATATATATATATATATATATATATATATATATATATATATATATATATATATATTAGTTGGGGAAATGGCATATTTCAGCATCAATTTTATGCGTCGTGTCTATTCCTTCACGAACTTTGTAATAGTGCATATTTCATACTGAACTAATCAAAATTTCAAAAATATTACATGAACTTTACATGTAGTGCTTTTTTATTCTCGAACTTTACGTAGAGCATATTCCATACTGAATTAAACAAAAAATTTAAAATACTACATGGAATCTCAAAATCGTGCTTATATATATGGACCGTCAAATATGTTAGTCATCTGTTAATTTATCAAAGTAAATATTTAAATTAATAATAATTAATTTAAATTTTTAAAATAACAATTTTTAATGTTAAATTTAAAAACATAAATAATTATAAAATTTATATGATAAAATTAAAACAATAAAAATCTGATAACATTTATTTAATTAAACAAAAACTTGTTTTTAAGTTAATGTTTAGACAATATATACAAGAAAATTACTTTGGTCTAGAAGTAAATATGCTATTACTTGTCCATTAGTTTGAGAGTTTGAAATAAGGATGAACTAAGTTTTAAATTTTTTGTTTAATTTAATATGGAATATGCCCTACTATAAAGTTCGAGAATGAAAAAGCACTATGTGTAAAGTTCATGTAGTATTTTTAACTTTTTGTTTAGTACAATATGAAATATTCACTACTACAAAGTTCGTGAAGGAATAGGCACGACGGATAAAGTTGATGTTGAAATAGGCTATTTCCCCTATATTAGTTTCTAGACATATCCATTCACACACAGGGTTATCTGATTCAGTTTTAAAATTGGTTCTGTTGATAGACTGGAGCAGCTGCTGTCAACCTCTTTACAGGTGAAAAGCCGGCTGATATTTATGTAGATATTGCTGCTAGGTATTATTTCCATTTTCCATCTTTCTATCTTGTTATTTCTCTGGATTTAGTGACACTGTTATCAGACCGACTTTTTTATTTTGTTAAAATTTTAATCAGGGTTCTCAAGATAATGCAGTGTGATGCAGAGGAAGATTCTGAAACATTTCCCTATGCCAAGCTCATGCTTGACCAGGTTTTTGACATCTCTTGCTTGTTCATATTGGGTCACTTTTTGTCAAACATAATACCTGACAACCAAGTTTTCTTTATCACTTGCTTATAAAGACATACTATCTGAGAAAAGTACTCTACTGTTGAAATTCCTTAGGTTGATAGGAAGTTGGTAAAACAGACTGTCATGACAACAGTGTATGCTGTTACTTATAGTGGCGCACGTAACCAAATTAAGAAGAGGTTAAAAGAGCGTGGTGCCTTTGCGGATGATTCACAAAATTTCCATGCAGCTTGTTATGCTGCAAGAGTAAGGATATGCTTTGTGTGGTTATGCATTATTAAACTGTGAATTATTTTTTTTTTCTGGATTTTGGAACCAAATGCTCACTCCTCTATTGGTTCTGTTTCTAAGGTTACTACTAACGCACTTGAAGAGATGTTTGGAGCTGCTAGAGCCATTCAGATTTGGTTTGGTAAATGTGCAAAGGTCAGTGCTTATAAACCGTGATACTGGAAAGGTAACCCAACCAAGTTTCATTCGCTATAACTCTTCTCCACATTTGCCATCGATGAATAGGGTTTAGCCATATAACTGTACTTTTTGTTTAGGTCAAAGCAAGGAAGCAGATGGTAGCTTTTGCACCAGATTTTGTACATTCCCTTGATGCGTTTCACATGATGATGACAGCAGTAGTTTGCAACAAGGCGGGTTTGAGTTTTGCATGTCAGCTCTAGCCTTTCCATATGGCATTTTACTGATACAGATCTGGTGCATGACTCAGGATTTCAAATTTTGTAGGGGTGCATGACTCATTCTGGACGCATGCAAGCGATGTTGATGTAATGAACAAAATACTTAGAGAGAAGTTTGTTGAGCTCTACGACAAGCCAGTCTAAGAAAATGTAAAAAGAATCTCCTTATTTACCAATGCGTTTCTTCACTTTATTAATAACTAAATTGTATTATGGCTCTGATTGGTAACATTGCGGAATGGCGGAATGGCGTTTCAAATGCGATTCCGTAACTATTTTGCCAATCAATAAAAGTTGCGTAACGAAGAAAAAAACGCAAAAACGCAAGTTTGCGTTTTTGCTGACAAAAATATAAAGAGAGTTTTCATTAGGTGAAAAAGTGAGTTTTAGTAGATTATCATGGAAAATTTTACAAAATTAATAATTATTTTATGATGATAAATTTTTTTAATGATGATAAATAGTTATGTTATAAATAAAGTTATAATATAATTGTTTTATAATATTATAAAATGTCAATCTATTATTAAAATGTATTGAAATATAAACTAAATATTTTTAATAAAAATTAAAATACATTTAATAAATTTTTACATTTTTTAATAATTAGTTTAATTATTAATAATTATTTTTTATAACAAAATGAATACCATATAAAATATTTTGATCCATTTAATATATATTCCATCATTCCGCAAGTTTTAAAATTTTCCGCAATTTAATTAATTTTTTCCGCAGCTTAACTATTTTTTCAGCGATTCCGCAATTAAGCGATGATTACCAATCGAATCGGAGCCATGTTGTGTATTTGTAGCTGTTGGAGAGTTTCCAGAAGTCCTTCCCAAGCCTAAGGTTTCCACCGTTCTTGGAACGAGGCGATTTTGATTTGAGGGAGGTCATGCGGTCCCCATAGTTCTTCAACTAAGTACATAATAGAAGCTCCAATGCTCCATCTAACATTTAGAGCATAGTAAGGTTGCCTCTTCGTGCCAATAATAATAAGCCACACTGATCATAGGGAAGAGATTCTTTGCAATCAGCAATAAGGAAGATTGATGGTTAACCTCAGCTCAGAAGTGGGCTTGGGTGATTCATTGATCTCTTGGCATTCTAAGAAGCAACAGACGGTATCTCGTAGCAGTTCTGAAGCTGAATACCGCACTATGAATGATGCAACACGTGAGCTTATCTGGTTGACTACGTTGTTGATTGAAATGCATTGTTCAACCACTGCTCCAGCTACACTCTTATGTGACAATCAGTCTGCATTATGCATTGCTTCGAATGCAGTTTACCACGAACGCACGAAGCACGTGGAGATCGACTGTCATGTTGTTAGAGAACGTTTACAAAAGTAGGTTCTTGAAAACTCTACACATTTGATCAGAATTTCAACTTGCTGATATCTTAACTAAGGCTGTGCAACCTCCTTTGTTCAAGAGCTTGATTGGCAAGATTGGAATCCATAGTTTATGTCTTCCATCTCGAAGGGAGGGTAGTAGAGTATGATAGTGTTTGAAGCGATGGTTTTGATGTGTAAATACTGGTACTAAATGCAGAATACACTAGAATTTAATAATACAATACATTTTGTCTGTACCAAAGTTTCTCTTGATTCTTTGAGCTTCGAGCTCTAATATAAGCTCATGTTTCCTGATAAGTTCAGAGTTATCAGGCTCTTGGACCGGGACTCGAGCTGTGCAGGGGGCTCTGAAAGGCTATGATATGATGCCTTTGCCTTTTTGTGCTGATCGAAAGTCTTCTGGGAATCATTGTTTAACTGGGATTTGTTATATAACTGATCTGACCAGTCTTATGATGACTATATATGATTAGGAGAATGTTATTTATAAATAACTTGTAAAGATCTCTTACATCTTTTGCAAGAGGGTATTCAACGTTAGAGTCCATCTGTGGGTTCACAGTTTCATCGATAAAAAATATTAAAACAAATAAAAGAGAGAGGCAAGTTGATTACAGCAAGCCACATACAAAAGAAGATATAGTTGAGAATAAGGAAACTTCATACCTCAACTTGACGTTGTAGCGATTGCACATAGTTTATGATTTCGTTAAGCATAACTGCCTTTCCAGTCACCTGAAACTCAAACACACATTCATTTTTATGCAATAATATTGTTTCCCTTCTTACATATTCATTAGTAATTTTAAAGTATCTACCTTGTTGCAACCAGGTACAAGATCTTGAATATGCTTTATCCTTGCACTGATTCTTTTCTCTCATGAACTATAACTTAGATCATAATACCAGAAGAAATTGCTTCCGTTCAACTTCCAATATGGTTTAAAAAGCTGTACTCTTTCTGCAAGAACGTGACTATTTGTAGCCTGGTCTCTTTGTGCCCGTACATGATCTTATCTTAGAATACAAATGCATTTTTATATTCTACTCAAGAAATAAAACAAAAATATTCAAATGAAAAATAATTTAAAGTTAATATTCATTATAAAAATAAAAAATAAAATGTTTTGTTGATATTTTATAAAATTTATACATATAATACTTACTACCTCCGTTTCATAATACTTGATGTTTTACCTTAGTGCACAAAGATTAAAAAAATTATATTTCTCTAAAAAAGCATTTTGAAGATATAATTTTAAAATCAGTTAACCAATTATAAAAAAGAGTTGTAAAATTTAATTGGTTGACCAATTTCTAATAAAGTTAAAGCTAACCTTAAAACTTCAAAACCTCAAGACTTCATGTAAATTGAAACAAAATACTCATTCTAATACATCATCTATATTGAAACGGAAAGGATATTAATTTATAATTTTAATCATTGTATTATCTTATTTAAAGAAGAGTTTTTATATGTTATTATTTTAGTAGATTATTAAATGATATCATATTTTTACATATATAGTTTAAAACCATAATTTTTATTAATTTATTGAATTTTAATTTATAGAATTTATATTATATATATTTTTGTATGTTTGTTAGGGTACATATAGATATGTCAAAATAATTATGATTAATTTAATATGCTAACTTTCTGTTAAGTAATAATAGTGTGTCTTATATGCCAAAAATATAGTTTCATATAAATTGTTAGATCAAAAGTTTTTATCTTTAGTTATTAGATTTAAAAGCCTATTACACTCAAAACATTTGAGTAAAAACTATATTGTTTGTTGAACTTTATTCAAGATTGTTTTGATAATAGATGTACGTACCAGAGCCCCCGCCCTTGGATCAAGCCAATGAAGCCCATGCTTCCAGCCGACATATTTAAGAACATGTTTAGGCCGCATACTTTTGAAATCATCCCTTAGTCTAGTCGTATTAACTGAAGTTAATATTATATGTTTGAGCAACCCGGGTTCAAAACTAAGTTAGTACATATATTTTTTTTTTTTAATAAGTGGTCACAATTTTTTGTTTTGTTTCCAGTCTTCTAAAACTTAGTATCCGCTCTGGTTTTCTGTTATATTTATTGATATTATTGGACATACTAAAATACAAATAAGTCAAATTTAGAATATATTTTGTATCTTGTATTTATGAACATTTCATTTTTTAGTTTTATAGAAACACACTTATGTGAATTTATTTTCACTATATTAAATTCATATATAATGTAGCATTTAAATGTAAGTATTATTATATATGAACATTTCATTTTTTTAGTTTTGTTAATAGATTAAAATAATAAACTAGATTTTATGTTTGATTTATTGAGATTATTATTTTAATTGATGTGGATATTATACAATAAAAATAATTCTAATTTATAGTATACTGTAGATCTTAATATTTAATGTAGAATAATTTTTATTTTGTTTTAAATTTAGAGAAATACACTTATGTAAAAAAATCACTATAGTAACTAAAATGTATCAACATTTGAATGCTCTAATAAATTATTCTATCTTATTATATTTAATATTATTAGTGAATTTTAAAATTTGCAGTAGATTTCATTTTTTTTTTTTTATATAAAAAAATATCAGACTTCTCTTTTCATCACCATTTGGACAATCAAAATAAACAAGAAAGTATTCTGAATTACCATTAGCAATGGAGAACAACTCTCTCAAGCTTGTCTTCCTGCTCTCCCTCATAATCATACCGTTTTGTATGTTTCTCCCTTGTTATATAATTTTTGTTTGGTTTTGTTTTGAAGTTTCTGGTGTGTAAATGTGAAGGTTCGTATTTGGTTGATGCAAGAGAGATGACAGAAGTGAATTGTCTCGCCGAAAAATGTCCCGAAGGAAAGAAGAACTGTAACTGTTTGTCACCGGTAACACCTATGGTGGAGACCAATGTGCTTTGCCACAAAGCGGACGACTGCAAAAAGTACTGTCCCAAAGGCTGCAAGCCTAGTAGTCCCTGTGTGTGTACGTGTAATAAATTAGGACAATGTTTCTGTCAGTGTGACGCGCTCCAAAACCACCATAATTAATACTTTAACAAGACAGAGGAGCAATAGACAATTCAAATATATATTTTAATAACATAAAGACAATGTTTGCACCACTAACAATATAATTGGAATTTGATACAGCTTTACTATTAGTGCATGCGCTGACTAAAATGCATGAAACAAGCACAATCATGATCAAACATTGTCTTCATGTTTAATGATTACTTCTGTTTCAAGTTTCAACCCTCTCTGCTTCTTCTTTATTAAAACTCCAAACCATTTCAAAGTTGCAAAAAAACTATTCGCAATTCAAAAATCTGAAGATAATGAATATTCCTAGTGGGTGACTCAATCTTCTCTTATAATCCGATGATATGATGAGAAAGAACCTGTATGAAAAAAACTCATTACACTTTTTTTGGGGGGGGGGGGGTAAAAAACTCATTACACTTGCTAACTGAATAAAACATATGTTGCTACTTTAGTGCCTATTCTCCAGTTGAAGTATACTCTTGTCATAACATCATCTCAGTGTGATGAGATTTATTAAACAACATAGGGTAAAACTTCATTAGCTGGGTAGATTGTCGTGCCATTGCAGTTCTTTCACTTCCTTGAAATCATAATCATTGTGTTTGAAGGTCTCTGGGATGTTGAACTCAACAGTCGATATTTTTTTTTTTGCTGCGGTCTTGCTTATGAGAGATTCTTACATTTGTGTATCATTTAGTGTAAGTGCTCCACAATCTGTCCATAACTAATCCCATATTAAGCTCAAAGGTAAAGCGAATTCTAGTGTAAGTGCTCCACAATCTGTCCCTAACTAATCCCATATTAAGCTCAAAGGTAAAATCCACTCAAAAGCTACCTTGTAAGCGAGGGGACCAATGAGGCTTTATATAGAGTTAGTGATGTTGGTTTGTGGCCGATGTGGGACATTACAACAAACTCCAAGGTATCATCGGAAGCAAGTCAAAAACAGCAGAACATGTTGTATTCAGCAATATGGGACATGGAGACCATATGGAAGCTCTCAAATCCAAAGCATCTAAAGCCATGAGAGTAGAAAAAAGACAGTTGAGGAGAAATGTATATCAGTTTTGAGAGATAAGAGAACAAGAAAAAAACCAGAAATTCATGTTGAAGCAGAGGATCCGGTCGAGGAGAAAGCAACATAACAGACGTGTACTTGCATAACCCCAAAGATAGGAAATTACCATAACGGTGTTAATGAATGGATGTTCTACACCATTGGATCAAAAGAAGGGGAGCCACATGATTTCTCCATTCCTTCTCTCCTCTTGGCGTGGACGGGACCCACTCTTCTTCTTTCTCTTCATTTCACGTAACTACCATCTTCCTTACCTTCAATTCTTCTCTACAATTCTTCACCAACCAAGCTCTTCTCCTTCATTTATTTTCTTTTCTTTGAGAGATTTAATGACGAGAAACATAAACGTCTACAACAAATCGTGTATCTTCCTCCATTGATGAACTTGGGTAATGTTTTCTCTCTATTTCTTGGACTTGCTCTCTCTCTCTCTCTCTCTCTCTCTCTCTCTCTCTCTCTCTCTCTCTCTCTCTCTCTCTCTCTCTCTCTCTCTCTCTCTCTCTCTCTCTCTTGAAAATTAGATTCAGTTGAATCCTGTTTGAACCAAAGACATGAAGCTAATAAGAGTGATTTGAAGTTGAATAGAATGTAAATATTATTAGAATCATGAAATTATGGAAGGAGAGTTGTTTATATAAGATGATATAACTGGTACAACCCGTTGCATAAATCATGTAAACAAAATGTTTAACTGGTATAACTAGTGGTTTATGTTGTACTAATTGTATAACTACTATAACTATTTAGAACAGTTGAAGTAGTTAGTCTAATACAACTAGTGTTACTGTGATTGTTCATACAAAACGTACGACTAGTTAAACTGGAACAACTATTAGTAACTTGTACAATATGTATACTGGTACAACTAGTGTTAGTGTGATGGTTCATTTAGAAACATACAACTAGTTAAACTAGTATAATTATTAGTAACATATACAATATGTATATTAGTACAACGTGTTACTGTGACGGTTCATATTAAACGTACAACTCGTACAACGGATACGTCTATTAGTAATGTATACAATAGGTCTATCGATTAAACTAGTATGATAAGTTAAAATAGTATAACTGGTATTACTTGTATAACTGTAATATATTGTGTAACATGAAAATAAGTATAAATGGTACAACTATATGAATGTCATCACTGTCACATGTATAACTAGAATAACCGGTACAACTACTAAGTGGTGATGCTGTTTATTATACTTTTCAGGTAACTATGGATAAAAACCGACATGTGGTGATATACTTTTATCAAAGGGGTAGTTATTCAGATGGAAGCGGAAAGACATACATATTTCTACTTTAGTGTTTACGAAGAGAGTGATGAGGAGGTGACTTACTCTCACTTGGTTGATAGAATATGCATGAAAATTAAGATTAATGTAGCTTCTACCAGGATTCAACTGAGTTTACTTTCTATTGGCAATGGATGATAACATTCCATGCTACATCTTTGAAGATGAAGATGTTTTAGAATATTTGTTGGAAGTCAAAAAAATTTGAAACTAATCATGAAGTGAGAGATTTAGTGGACAAGGATGTGCATAAGAATTGTTTTGGGGTTGATATAGTGAAGTCGACACCTTGAATTTACTTATTAAAATGTCGTGGGGTTGGTTGCAAATTGTATTTACAAGCTGCAAAGCTGAAAAACTCAGTTTTTTCACTATAAGGATGTATCAGAAGATGCATACTTGTGCTAGGATAACTGAAAGTGCAACCATAAAAGGGAAAAAGGCACACCAAGCTTGGTCGCATCATTAACCATTTGGAGAAGAAAAGGCTCTATAGGGGTTCCAATGACTGTGGCTAAGAAGTAAAACACCGCCATCCTCAACCGGTCATGACTACCATCATACTTCATCTTCTTTAGATTATTTAGAACATCAGCCAGTGGCACTCTTAGTTCAGGAGGATCCTCACCCTTCTTTTTGGTTTTTGCTGAAAATGTTTCTTAGCAAACCTCAAACTCCCAATGCTCTCATAGTTCTCTGGATATGTGTGGCAGTATAATCCTGATAGGAGTCCATGTTCTCTGATGGAGTAACGAATGGGAACCCCATTCACCCCAAACCAAACATGTCTCTTCTTGTCTACTTTTATGGTGCGAAGCAACAATATTCACAATCCTATGACCTTTCTCCTTGAGGAGCACTCCAAATGAAAAAAAATTGCTTGAACTGTGGGTGCCCGTAAAACCACTTCTTCCCGGATGCATCAAAATCTTCAATCAACTTGATGACACCTTGAGGAGAGCGTACTGGGTTTCCCATACTCGGCTGATTGAAAAAAACATGTGTGGTTTGATTCTCCTTCAGCCATTTCCTCACCCTGCACAAAAACAAATATAACATTCATGCAATTGGAAAACTAAGGAGTTGTACAAGTTATACAAGTTATACTAGCAACACATGTGCTAGTTATACGAGTAACACAAGTTATACATATATGTGCTATAATGGTAATACAAGTATTACAACCTGTATATCAGTTGTAGTTGTACAAGTATTGCAAGTTGTATACTTAAATATGTTATAGTTGTACGAGTTACACAAGTAATACATAGAATAATTATACAAGTAAAACCAATTACACATGTTCTACTTATAGAGCTACATATGTTACAATTGTACGAGTTGTGCAAGTAATACATAGCTTAGTGGTACAAGTATTGCAAGTTGTATACTTAAATATGTTATAGTTGAATGATTTACACAAGTAATACATAGAACAATTCTACAAGTTATACTAGTTAGATATGTCTACTTATAGTTACATATGTTACAGTTGTACGAATTCTACAAGTAATACATAGCTTAGTTGTACAAGTTATACTAGTTACATATGTTACATTTGTATGAGTTGTACAAGTAATACATAGCTTAGTTGTACAAGTAATACATAGCTTAGTTGTACAAGTTATACTAGTTACATATGTTCTACAAGTTATACATATACCAGTTGTACAATTAATATTAGTTAGATAAATAGTAGTTGTACGAGTAATACAAGTAATACATATTACAATTATATTTAAATATGTCTTTGTTGTACGAGTAATACAAGTAATACAAGTAACAGTTGCACAAGTAATGCTAGTTATCATTTAACAATTGTACAAGTACTACTAGTTAGATAAGTACTAGTACTACTAGTTAGATAAGTACTAGTACTACGAGTGATACATGTTTTACATATTACAGTTGTACTACAAATATGAGTAATACATGATAGACATCTTTTACTTAGAAGCTAAATTTTAAGTAGTTGTACCAAGTATACAATTTTACATATCAAAGTTGTATTAGTAATACTAGTTAAACTTATTTTAGTTGTACTAGTCAAATTCTCTTAAGTACAATTAAATCTATTAGAACAACTATATACAATATATATCGTAGTTGTACCAGATTACAAAAATTGAATTCAAGTTGGTCCGATTTTTACCTTTGTAGCAATATGTTCTTGAGATGTGCGAGCGTCATCGTGATTCGATCCAATTTCCTTGGAATTTTCTTCTCATTCCAAAGAAGGTGTCCCCCTCTTGTGGAAGACCTGGAAAGAGGTATAATCGGACGGTCTTGTGTGTTCGCTGGTGGAGGATCTTGTGACCTCGCAGCCTCTGCTGATCTTGTTGCTTCATTGTCGGACTGAGTAGGAGAACCGACCAGAGTAGGAGAAGCGGCCGGAGTAGGAGAACCGGACGGAGTAGGGTCCGCTATAGTAGGAAAAGCATCCTGATTTCAACGCAGATTTTAAGGGTTAGGATTCCACTGCAGCCGCTTACAGGGTTGAGATGATGATCCACTGTCGCCTCTTGTGTGTTCCTCTACCAGAGATGGTCTATTTCGCCACTTCTTCGCCGGTTCAGTGTTCTTATTCGACGGAGAAGTCTTCTTCTTCACCGGTGGAGATCGTTTCTTCTTCTTAGTTCTTCTGATTTTAGTTACCATTTTCGTGACAGAGAGATGGAGAGATCGAGAATCTGTGGAAAAGTGTGTGTGTGGGTGTAGGGGGGGGAGTTGTGTTTAAATGTAGCTTCTTTCAATTTGGGGATTTAGGTTTCTTTTAGGTTTTCAGTTGGGCCGGGTTTGGATTAAGTCGAATAGGATAGTAATGGCACGGGTCGTAAATAAATTGGTGTCTTCTAGTTTTTAGATATTTCTCCTTCTTTTATATTTAAATTTTAATGTGAAATTAAAAAAAAATTATGGTTGGCTCATTTTAAATTTTTTGAATGCAAGTGGGCTATGAGAAAATTTGATTTAACTTAAGAGACGTGTACCAGTTTTTTTTTTTTTTTTGCAGTAGTTTTTTTTTTTTTTTTTTTTTTTTTTTTTTTTTTTTTTTTTTTTTTTTTTTTTTTTTTTTTTTTTTTTTTTTTTTTTTTTTTTTTTTTTTTTTTTTTTGCGGTTTCTTTCATTCTATGCTTGCCTTTGTTAAAGGCAAAAAAATCTTCAGTTTTGAAAATATGTTAGTCTCCTTCTCTATCTTAGAAATAACATTAGCCATTAGTATATTTCCCTGTAAATACTCTTATCTCTTGTATTTATTGTGTGTTTATCTCAACTGTTGATTTATTTCCCTCTACAAAAACATAACTTGCCAATTCAAAAGTAATCTAATAAACTGGTACACGTATTGTAATCAGATAGTATCTGGCTCAGTTTGTTGTTTCAGAAGACTAATGGACTAGTTCAACGTGTAGTGAAAGAGCATGCATCTGGCTCAATCTGGTAAACTTTCAAACAAAATATTTGTCTCTTCCTCACTTGTACAATCAAAATAGACTCAGAAATAATTTTAAGAATACAATTACCAATGGAGAAAACGCATATGGGTTTATTTCCCTCAACAAAAAGTTACATAACAAAGAATAACTGACAATCGAACATAGTAGAAGAAGCATACAAAGTATCTCAAGTCAACGATGGGTTTATTTCCCTCTACAAAAACTAAAGTAATCCTAAAATGCTCTCAAGTAGGAATAAAACAATGTGTAGTCAAATAGTATCTGACCTAAATTGGTATTACAAGATTTTTTTTTCTTTCCCTTTTAACTAGCTTCTATTAAAGAAGACAATCATACTTATTTCTTCATATATTATCAGTTGTATAATCAAAATAAACAAGAAAAGACTGAGATTACAACTAGCAATGGAGAAAACATCTCTCAAGCTTGGCTTCTTGTACTGTCTCACAGTCATAGCACTTTGTATGCTTCTTCTTTACTGATATGATTTTTTTGTTTAGTTCTCTATTAAAGTTTATGATGTGTTCATGTGAAGGTTCGTATTTGGTTGATGCAAGAGAGATAACCGAGGAAGAAGTGAATTACCTTGGCGACAAATGTTCCCAAGAAAGGAAGAACTGTAACTCGTTGTCGCCGGTAGCACCTACAATGGAGAACACTGTACTTTGCTACAAAGATAAGGACTGCAACAGGTACTGTCCTAAGGAATGCAACTCTAGCCGTCCCTGTGTATGTGCGTGTAATGGAGGACAATGTTTCTGTCAGTGTTAAGAGATCCGAATAGGAACCACAATAATTTGTACTTTAATAAAACGGAGAAGACCAATAGACAATTCAAATAAATGTATAAGATTGTTTAAATCAATTTATTATTCTCCTTAAAAACACATCGCTTCACCACTCAGTACAATTAGAATTTGATATACTTTAAGTATTAGTGCCTGTGTTGACAAAAAATGCATGAAACTCCAAACCATGTCTTGTTGTTTAATGATTGCTTCTGTTTCAAGTTTCAACCCTCTCTGCTTCTTCTTCTTCCAGAACCAAACCATTTCAAAGTTGAAACTAATGAGAATGTGACTCAATCCTTTTTTTTAACCAATGATGATATGAGAAAGAATCTGTAGGAAGAAACTCAATAAACTTGCTAATTGAACAAACATATGCATGTTGCTAGTTTAAGATACTTTGTAAGCTAAGAAAATTGATTTTGGTTCTTAGTGACCATGAAACAAACAATAAAAATAAATAGGTTTAAAAGAAAAACGGCTTATCAAAGCGTTTGAGGCGAATTTTGATCGTCAGATCTAAAATAATAAAAAATCAGATGAGGAAACACGTCCAAAATGTATGTAACTAGTATTTTCTGCAGTTATGAATATATCAATCAAGTTAATTAAAACACACTCTAATTTTATTATATATATGTTAATGCCTTTTTGTTATTTGCTAATGTATATCATAAATTTGCGAACTTGTCATTTATTAATTAAAATACAGTCCCTCATTATTCACCAAATTAATCCTAGAATCAACTGAACAATTCAGATTTCAGATAAAGAATGCAACATTTTCTAAAAATAATTGGGTGATTAGAGCAAGCCACGTTAAAAAGTGGAAGCAAAACAATAAGTTAGATTCTACATTTCTAACTTTTGGTTTACTAAATGGGTAAGTACTGGGTTGGTAGTGGACTTGGCCCATTTGTAACTATGGTCATTATGACTGCAAACCTTTTATTTCCTTTTGCAATTTACAAATAAAATGTTAATTACAAAATTTTACCCAAACTAAACACAAACCTGTAATTCTACTTTAATGATCTCAGAGTCAGGCATGCGTATGAGAGACATGGCATATAGCATGATAGTCAAATTATTAAATGGTAGATCATTTTAGCTAAACAAAATTTATGTAGAGATGTTAACAAACTAAGTTGGGTATAGTAGTTTTTCTTTTAAGAGGTTGTTTGTTTCACCATTTGGATGAACCATCTTGAGGGAGATGGAAGTTTTGTTTGTTTATACATAAAAAGTACAAGTTATCTGAATAATTCATCTGGATGAATTTTAAATTTTAGGCTTAATTTGGAAACTCATCTGGCTGATCCAAATTGAACCATGTGGATGGAAATGGTTCTATCAATATGGTATAATGTATTACATTCTTGATATAATTGACAAAATACAAAACTAAATCTAATATCATTTTGTAACTTGTGAAAAAATAACAAAACATCAAAATATATTTTCTCGTAAAAAAAAACATTTTTCTGCAAAAACAGAAAATCAAAAATTTTATTTTCCCACCAAAACCGAAAATCTCATTTTTCGGCCAAAAACAAAAAATCTCGCTTTCCCACTGAAACCAAAAAAATATGTTTTCCGTCAGAACAAAAAAATCTCATTTTCCGTCAAAACAGAAAAATCTCATTTTCATGTCAAATCCGAAAGATCTCGTTTTTCCGCCAAAACTAAAAAAATCTCATTTTCCCGCCAAAACCGAAAAAATCATTTTCCCGCCAAACAAAAAAATCTCATTTTCCCGCCAAAAAAAAAATCTTGTTTTCCCGCCAAAATGGAAAATCTCACTTTCCCGCCAAAACGGAAAATCTCATTTTCCCACTAAAAACATAAAAACGTGTTTTTCCGCTAAAACTGCAAAACTTATTTTCCCGCCAAAACCGCAATACATGTTTTTCCACCATAACTGTAACACGTTTTCCCATAACAAATCCGTTTTCCCAGAAAAACTTGTTTTCGTAAAAATATGTTTCTCTCAAAAACGCATTTCTTGCCAAAACCGCAAAAACATGTTTACCGCTAAAATCGCAAAAGTGTGTTTCCCACAATAAACGCGTTTTTCCGGAAAAACTTGTTTTCCTGCAAAAATCGTAAAAATGTTTTATCGCCAAAACTGTAAAAACGTTTTCCGCTAAAACCGCAAAAACGCGTTTTCTCGCTAAAATAGCAAAAGTACATTTTCCCGCCAAAATTGCAATAAACGCATTTCCCCACCAAAATCGCCAAAACTCATTTAGTCGTCTAAACGATAAAAACACGTTTTCCTCGCCAAAACTAAATTTCTCGTCAAAATTGATGTAAATATTTATTTTTCCGCTAAAACTTCAAAAAGTATTTTTCCTAAAACTATAGTTTAAAATAACTATATTTTAGGTAATTATAAAATTAATATAGTGTAACAAAAATAAAATATAATTAAATTAGAATAGGGGTATATTTTTCATTTATTTATTAAACTCATCTCGATGGAAATATAAATAAAGAAACAAACATAAAAGTCATCCAGATGACTCATTCAGATGGCTCATCTGGATGAAAAAACAAACAACCCATAAAATCTAATAGATCATCTGGATGGATCACATAGATGGAACAACTGGATGGGGATGACAGATGGAAAAACAAACAACCCCTATATGTAAAAGATTATAAAACATAGTTGGATTTTACTCTACTATGTTCTTCCAAAATAAAGAAATGCTAGGTTTTACTTAAATATAGGTGAATTATATTTTCCCTAAATATAGAAGAAAATAGTTTCTCTATTTTAAAGTAAGAAAAACAAGTAGGTAAGAGAATAAAAAATTTATACTAGCATTTGGAAGCAAATATAAATGTAAGTTAGAGATGCCTTTTAATGACATTTTAGTTTTCTATTTATATTTTCGTACGTCAAATCATTCTTAAAAATTTCTCTTTTTAGATGATGAGATATATATATTGTGCTCAAACTCAGACTAATGGCCAAGGCATGTCTAAAGCTGAGTACTATTGTCGTTTTGGCTAATAGAAAGAGAAGCACAATGATTTTGTAAATGGTGTAACTCGGTCTCTGCTCCTGAGTCTTGACCCACATGATGATGAATGCTCTAGCAAAGTACTAGGCCACATGCTCTTGGGTAAAAGGGAAAACTAGTTGTTTTGCGGAATCTAAAAGGTAGAAAGCATGATCTCTCTCACGTTTATCCATCGCACACAAAGCACATAAGTACTTAACTTTTATATTAACTACGTACATATACGGATACCAGAGTAACGAATTGTTAAAATTGGTTACAACCACGAGGGTGAAGAAAAAGTTGGTTGATTAAAGGACGACAAGGTTTAAAGGAAAAAAGAATAACAGAGACTAACCACATAATAAACCATAGATAAAAGGAAACAAACTTGTTCTTGTCTGATCACGATTCTCAGTTTGAACATAACATAACTCGATTTTAAAAGAATAGCTTTTTTTATTATGTTTAGAAAATATCTCAAAACTAAACACTCAACTTCTATATCATTGACAAACTTCATTATCGATATATATAGTTCTAGATAACTCGTATTCACATCGTTATAGATAACAATATATATCTTTAACCGACTTGTTAAAGCTATCTTAGGCTTCAAGCTATTGAAGCTTATTCACCAGTATCCCTTTTGCACTTCAACTCGGTCTTGGACATGTCTTGAACTTCTATCAAGTTTCTCATCTCAGTGAAATTGATATGCACCAAAACTTTTGTTAAAATGTCCGTCTTTTGTTTCACTCCAAGAACATGTTCTACGTCAAGAAGTTTCATGTCAATGCATTTCCTTATTAAATGATAACGCTTATGTATGTGTTTGCTTTTACGATGAAACACCGGGTCTTGGTGAGTGCAATTGCAGACATATTGTCAATTTTGATGAGAATTTGTTTTGTGTTAAAGCCCGTAATCTCACTCAACAGATCTTGTAACCATATCGCTTGTCTTGCTGCTTCCGTTGTTACCATAAAATCGGCTTTACACGTAGACAACGCAATTGGGTCATGCTTCTGTGGAACACCACGTGATTGGTGAGGATCCAAAGTAAAACATATGACATGTAGTGCTTCTTCCATCATCTTGGTCGATATTATGACTATTGTCACTATATCCAGTGATTTTCTTTGATCATCTACGCTTAAACTTCAAACCATATGCTATAGTTCCCTTGAGATATCATACTATCTGCTTCATTACTTCACCATGCGATTTGCAAGGGCTCTGCATGTATCTGTTTGTGACTCCAATGGAAAAGCTAAGTATGAGCGTGTATGTAGAAGGTACCTTAGGCATCTGACATTCCTTCTATAACTCATAGGATCTATCTATGTTTCTTCTAATGACTTTGGGACTTTTAGTCCAAACACCATTGGTATTTGAGTCGGATTGCAGTTCTCCAAACATGCTTTGCTTAGAATTTTTCTTGCATAACCTTCCTGTTTAAGCTCAATTCATGCTTCCCCTTGAAACACTTCAATGCTTAGATAATAGGTGAGCTTTCTGAGGTCTGACATCTCAAACTTAGATGACATCCCTGTCTTGAAATCACTTATGACTTTGAGATTATTGCTGGTTACAAACAGATCATCTACTTAGATCGCAATGATGAGAAGTGTTCCTTTCTCTTCATTGTGATACACGGCTTATTCTTTTGCACACCTGTTAAAGTTCAATCCTTTCAAGACTTGATTCAACTTAGTGTTCCAAGCTCATGAACCTTGTCTCAAGTTGTACAAGGCTTTTTTAAGCTTTACACTTTGTGTTCCTCGCCTTTAACTTCAAAACCTTCGGGTTGTTTAACATAAACATCTTCCTTTATTCTCCATGTAAGAAAGTTTTCTTTACGTCCAAGTGATGAATTTCCCATACACTCGATGCTTCCAATGCACTTAGGAATCGTATGGTTTCTATACGAGCTATTGGTGAAAAAACTTCATCAAAATCTATGCCAGATTCTTGTACGTATCTTTTAGATACTAGTCTTGACTTGAATTTGTTGATAGTACCATTTGCATTTTTCTTTATCTTGAAAATCCGCTTGAGACCACTAACCTTAATCCCGCTTGATTTATCCACTAGATACAACACCTTGTTCTTGTTGATTGAGTCGATTCATTCTTTACATGCTTTTCTATATTCCTTCAAGTCCTTTGCATATTTGGAACACCTTGACTCATTGTTAACTAATAGAAGTAGAATCTCACATTCCACTGAGGCTTGAAGTATATATCTGATAGTGTGGTTTACTAGCTTGACGGGTCGACCTTCTTGATGGTTGCTCCTCTTGAGCTATATCACTCTCGTTATTGTTATTATGAGTGTGTGCATATTGATAGTCGTCTCCTTGTTCAGGATCTTGATCCTCAGCATTTTCTTTATTACTGGTTACCATGGGTCCTTCTCCTGCGTCTATAACTTCAATCCATCTCATATGAAACATCCATGGATCCCTACTCAGTCTGTTTGAAGTTTCAATCCAACTCCACATTGTTTTCTTGTTGGACACTACATCACGACTTACAACAATTGTTTGTGTAGTTGGATTATATAATATATAGGCTTTGGATCCTAGCTCAATTCCAAGATGCATTAATGAGTGATTTATCATCTAGTTTTTTTAGGTTTGCATCTTCAACCATCGAGTAAGCTAGATAACCGAATTACTTCAATTGTTCAAGGTTCAGTTTTTTTTGTCTAAGACATTCGTATGGAGTCATGTTAACAAGGAATTTCGTAGGTACCTTGTTAATCATGTATGTTGCATGACGTATTGTCTATTCCTATACGTACTTTGGTATTTTCATTGCCTTGAGAGTGCTTCTTGTCATCTCCATTAATGTCATGTTTCTCCTTACTATGACACCATTCTGTTGTGGTGTGTAAGGAGCTATGAGATGCCTCTTGATCCCACTTTTGTCACAATACTCATGGAAGTCTCTTGAAGTAAATTCACATCCTCTATCATTTCTTAGAGTAATGATCTCTTTCCAAATATCCTTTTCTATCATAATTTTAAATGACTTGAACATACCCAAACGCATCACTCATTGCTTTCATCAAGATCGTCCACATGTATCTTGAAAAATTGTCTATGATGACAAATATGTATATGTTGAGAGTGATGGTTGGTGGTGTTATCGGACCACATAAGTCTTCATGAAGGAGCTCAAGTGGTTTGGATGTTCGAAACATGGTTGCCTTTGGAAATGCTTGATGTGTTTGTTTGCCAACCAAACATGATTCACACATCTTCTTCTCTTCTCTGATTTTTGGTAAGTCGTGGAACATCTTTTGTTCTGACATGCTTTGAGCGTCTTAAAGGTTATATTTCCAACCTTGTGTGCCACTTCCAAGATTCATCTTCTATTATTGTGTGTAAGCATATCGGTTTTCCAATCTTTAGACCTATTTTGTAAAGTCTATTGGATGAATGTATGACTTTCACCAAGAGCCTTATACTTGTATCATCGAAAGACAAGTAATCTTGTCGTATTCTAACATTGCATCAAGCTTCTGTAGCTTGTCCCTGACTCAGATAATTGCTCTTAAGTTTAGGTATGTAGTAGATATATGTGATGAGTTGTTGTTCGTAGTTTTGGTTTAAAACAGAATCAATCCTTTCCCTCCTATTTCAATACATGATCCATCTTCGAATTTCACTTTTTTTTTTTATATTCTCGTTGAGTTCAGATAAATATTGCTTGTTTCCGATCATATAATTACTTACTCCATTGTCGAGATACCACATTTCTTCCTCATCCTTGATTATTTGGTATGACATTCTTTCATTCAATTAAGAATATGATTTCATGCATATAGAGGGTTGGATCAGTATCTTCTGTTTTTGCTTTATTTGCCTCCTCCATCTTTTTTTATTCTTTATAGGCACATGGAAGCAAAGTGACCAGGTTTATCACATCGGAAACAAATTACAGCTTGTTTCTTCTTCGTATCTTTCAACTAGTTTTGGGAAGATTGATTTGCAAATCATTCATGTGAGTTGTATCTTCCTCTGCCACGTCCTCGGTATCCTCTGCCTCTTCTTACAAGACCTATGGATCCCTTACCTTATGTCGCCATTGAACTCTGTTGTTCTGAGTTTGCGAGTAACATCTTCCCTTGTGGTTCTCCATGATCATCATCTTCTTTAATATATTCCTCATGAGCTTTGATTCTTCCTATGATGTCTTCAAATCATGTTGTTTTTAGATTAAGGACTTGTTCGAGAGAGGCTATTATATGGATGTATTTACTTCTAGGTAAGATGTTGATAAATTTTCACGAGCTTGCTTTCTTCGATTGTTTCTCCAAGTTATGCAGCCTTTGTTGCTAGCTATGATAACTTTCATGCAAAGTTATCAATTCTTTCTGAAGAATTCATCTTAATTCTTTCAAACTTATACATTAGGGTTTGAAGTCGTGCCTCCTTGACATGATCAGCCCCCTGATACCACTTTCTTATTGCTTTCCATATCTCCAATGGTGAGTCTTGTTTGCTTACTTTCAAGATAAGAGTGTCCGGGATGGATTGAAATAGCAAAACTGGTGCGACATCGTTCTTGTTTGATTCATCTGTTCAAGGTTGGAAAGCTTCTGAAACCTTATGAATCCATAACAGTACTGTCATCATCATTTTCCATACTGTATAGTTTGTAGAGGTTAACATAGGACATTGTATCGAGACCGTCTTCTCAAAATCCTTTTGACGAGTAGATGTTGTAAATTATCTAATAGTTTGGTTCTCAGGCTAACACAAACTATCAAACTTATAGCTCTGATACCAATAAAAGGAAACAAACGTGTTTTTGATTCTCATCTTGAGCACAACACAACTCGGTTTTTAAAGAATAAATTTCTTTATTATGCTTAGAAAATATCTGAAACTTCATCCAACTTCTATTTCATTAACACAACTCATCATCGATATTTATAGAGTTAGATAACTCATATTCCTAGAGTAATTAGATAATTCTTAACTCTATTAAATAATTCCTAATTCTATAAAGAGTATAATAAGCTTATATCCTTAACTGACTTGTTAAAAGTATTTTAGACTCAAAAACTTATTTAATAAGATTAAAAAGAAAAAAGAAATTGATTGTAAAACTTGTTTGTTTAGGCGACCAAAAACTAAGACCATCTTCAATCCACCTGTATTTTCATCTATATATTTTCTTTTAAAATAAAAATATATATTGTAGAAATAAATTTGCTCTAGTATATACTTCTATAATAATAAAATTCTTCTATTTATAAGGGAAAATATAAGAAATGTTATTTTCATCCTTAAATATAAGACTAAAATAGTATTTTCTATATTTGTATTATAAAGTCATGCATTGGAGTAAAACCACTTTTATTATAGAGAATTCAATTTTAGAGGAAAAATATAGAGATGTCTTGGAGACACTTAAAGGTATTTTGTGAATCACGAGTGCCTCACGTGCGGCTCTACCCTCCATGTTCAAGCACTTCACTATAACCAATGACAACAGCGCCAAAACCACATCAAACCACACCTAGCTTTACATGGTTAATTGTGTAGGGTAATTATTTAATTAACTTCAATCTTTAATGTTAACTGTGATATATCTGTAAGATATGATTTCCTAATGTTAATTATCTTTGAGTTAACGAGTAATGTAAGGGATCAAGGGTTTAATTACTTCTCAAATCATATACCAACCCGTTGTCGGATTTTTGGTAAAATGATTGATCAAATCTCTATTATATATAGAAGTATCTGAAGTTAAAGATTTTTTTTATCAACTAAAATTAAAGATTATGCCACCTAATTAACGCCTAACTGTCCCTCATTTAATTATAGTTTGGTACTTAATAACTTCTCTCACCAATTTCGGCGCAATGCATTCTTCTATACTATATAGTATTCCATATCAGTTGTATAACAATAATTTAAATCTGGCTCAGAGTGAAAACAATTAATTTAATAAACATAGATTTGATGTTTCTTTAATATTTCTCCATTTGTCTACATGATTTGGAATATTACTTATTAACTAGAATCTGTCGATATGAGAGAAGTAGTTTATGAGCTACTATTCAGACGAGTTATGTCTTAGTCTTCATTAATTATTATTATCATCAATAACCATCGCCAATATGTTTCAAATATAATTTGTAACGGCCGGAGACCAAGTAGGTGTCGATTTTGGATGGCTAGTATTAGTTAGTCCCAACAGTTTTGGTCGGTAACATATCTTGCTGACGTCGATTAGGGATCTGAAAACCAACTGATACACTTAGGATTTTTGGAGAAATATCAAATACTAAACCGGAATTAGAAAAAAATAGAAGCTCTTTTCATTACCCGTATGGTTTTCATTGGTTACTGAAATGGTAATTTAGTAAGATTCGACTTTTACAATTTGGGGTTTTGGGTAATGTTTACATGAATAGAGAGAAGCACAAGCATGTGTTAAGAGGATATATTAACCACATTAAGGGCAAAGATTCCTTCACGGTGGGGGCCACGTGGGCAAGGAGGGGCACAGTGTCCGGTGGGTTAGGGAACAGTGCGCAACCCCAACGGACCCACTCGTTGCCTCTTTCCTGAACCGGTCTAGTTTGGTACTGTTCGGTTTATTTGCCGAGTCACCCTTTTTCTCTTGTATATATATAACACCTGTTCATTTATTAGGCCTATCATTCATCACTTCCTCATTATAATCCACAAAGAAGAAAAAACACACACAGATACCCTAGCTAATTGCTTTCTCTCTCACTCACACATTCACATTGAAAAGATTACTGTTTCTTAATCTGTGACCGACTTAGCGAAAATGAAGACGGCCGGTTCAAGCGTAGGGGGAACGAAGAGGAAGATGTGGAGCCGAGGAGTAGGAGGAGTGGTTAGAGAGCAAAAGGCTAAACTTTACATCATAAGGAGGTGTGTCGTCATGCTTCTGTGTTGGCATGACTAACAAAAACAAAATTGTTGTCATGCCTCTTTGTTGGGATACTAACAAAAACAAAATAATCAAATCATAATCATCATCAACATGACTATCGGCTGAAAGAAGAGGACTAACGAGTTCTTTTTTTTTTGGACGGGGGGGGGGGGGGGGGGGGGGGGGGGGGGGG